>CM064496.1:17539060-17567850 GCA_032716605.1 Paralithodes platypus | reverse complement strand
TTTGGTGGGGGTCATGCGTGAGGGGGGGATTAACGGCGCGTGTGAGAGGATCAGTGGGGCGCGGTGTGAGGGGGTTAGAAAACGGGATTTGTTGGGGGGACTGCGGAGGGTTGGTGGGGGGAGCGTTGTCGGTGGTAGTAACGGTGTGTTTTGGCGTCATGTGGGGTTTGGTGGGTTTGTTTATCATGAGAGGCGAGTCAAGTGTGGGGTTGTGAATTTTTGTAGGGGTGTGTATGGTGTGGGGGGGGAAGGGAGCTATTGACAAAAAATTGTCACAAGGGGGTTGGTGGTGGAATAGCTGGGCATTTCGGGGGGCATGGTGGGAACATGGTTGTGTCCCTCGGTCGTCACGCGTGAGGGGAGGATTAACGGCGCGTGTGGGAGGAGCAGAGTGGATACCGTGGGTGTGTCGGTGGCGAAGTGACGGTTGGGTTAGAGGTTATGTGGGATTGGTGGGTTTGTCTGTCATGAGGGGGTGAGTCAAGTGTGGGGTTGGGAAGTGATTAGGGGTGTGCATGTGAGGGGGGGTCTTTTTTGGGGTGGAAGGGAGCTTACCACCCCCCCCGACGGAACACTGTCACAAGGGAAATTTTGTTGGTGGGGAAATAGCTGAGCATTTCTGGGAGGAAGGGGGGGGAACATAGTTGGGTCACCATAGGTCGTCACGCGTGAGGGGAGGAGTAACGGCGCGTCGTGTGGCGAGGGTCAGGGTGGTGAGAGGTGAGAGAGTTAGGAAACGGGATTTGTGGCGGGGGACTGCGGCGGGTTGGTGGGGGAAGAGTTAGGCGTTAGAAAAAGGGGTTCATTGGTAGAGGACTGATGTATTGATATTTGGGGTTGTAACAGGAACAGGAAGAATTTGGGGAATTTGATTGGTGTCGAGTTCTAGGTCTGGTTAAAGCGTTATGTGGGAATGGGGAGGATTAGTGGGGGGCAGAGTTAGGAATAGGACATGGGTTTTATTGGGGAGGGGGAGGAGTGATGTACTGATTCTGGGTGGTTGTTAACAGGACGAGTTTGGGGAATTTTCTTTGTGGCCAGTCCATACGTCTGGTTAGAGGGTATCTGGGACTGGTGATGTTGTTTGACATGAGAGGGCGGAAGTAGTCAAGTGTGGGGGTTCGAAGTTTGTCTAGGTGGTGTGAATTGTGTGGGGGTGGAAGGGAGCTACTGTCTGGAAACTGTCACAAGCTACCCGACGGAAAACTGTAACAAGGGAAATTTTGTTGGTGGTGGAATAGCCTGAACATTTCTGGGGGGTCATGGGGAAAATATGTTGTCGGTATGCCTACATAGGTAGGCATAGCTAGAATTACGGGGCTTGTTGGGGGGGCTGCGGACGGTTGGTGGGGGACAGAGGTAGGTGTTAGAAACAGGGGTTATTGGTAGCGGACTGATGTATTGATTTGGGGTTGTTAACAGGACGAATTTTGGCGAATTTCTTAGGTGGCAGTAACGGTCTGGTTAGAGGTTATCTGGGGTTGGTGGGTTTGTTTGACATGCATAGAAAAACGATGGGGTTTATGCGGTAACACCAATTGATGGAAGATGATCGTTGGTGGATGGCTGGGAGAGGGAAAATTTTAGGGATGGTCAGAGAGGATAGAGGTAAGTAAGAGTGCACTGGGTTGGACTTTCACCGGAAGTCATTTTGGAAGGTGCACGGAGTCTTGGATAGGGGATCTGAAGGCGTTGGATAGGCGAATTCATCGAACTGCGTAGGCAATCGTCTCTGATGGAGAGCATATGTGCTTCGAATAAGCCATACGGGTCGAGATGGGCGGTGATGTGGGGTGGGAGAGGATGTTTAGCAATGCGGTGATAAGAGTTCATTTTGTTGGTCGTTAATATCATAGCATACGTGGTCATCACGTATCTGTTCGGTTGTATGAGGGTCACATTTCTATCCCTTCATACTTGATCTCGTCGATTTGTATATTTTGGGGGAGATTGAGGCAACCCAAAAGTGGCCCTAAGGTAGGATCACGAGGATAGAAAGGTTCCAGGTACTCGCTGGGTTACCTGTTGCAATTTGGGCAAAACGGGCTTTTCCCAACTGCCTAATTTGCGATAATGCAACCCCCGGCGATTTTCGCAGTCATTTTGATATTCTAGGCCACATAAACAGGTTTTTTAGTCTATACGTAAGTTGGCAATATCATACTGTTTTACAGCACTTGGGAATGTGTGTGAGTGACTGCCAATTTCGCGAGTTGCCATGCTCTCTGTTCCAAACTTGCAGTGTAATGCAACCTTTTATCCGAATCAAGAACCACCGTGCCGCCAATGTTCTACCCTGTGTTTCTAAAGGTTTAACCCTAATTTAGCAGCTCACCAACATAAGTCGGAGTTAAATAAGCTGACGATGTGGGGCGCTCGAAATAGGTCGAGTGGCCAATTCAGCACGTAATGTTGCTGAGAGAGAGAGACAAGAGGTTGGAAGGAGACTAGCGAGCGTCATGACGGCCTCCAGACCACCGCGGGCGAACCTACGGACACGAATCTCAGCTCCCTCCTCTACTCTCGACACTCGCTACATACTGAATTCTATGGAGGAAAGTTACAAAAATAAATGCTTTTTAACTCGCGTTGACGGTTATTGCAAGAAAAATAGCCATCATAAAAGGCTCGTTATGGTGGTCATTCGAAAGCTCGGTTTATGCCCTTCAGAGGAAATAGGTACTTGTGTTAAGGTCGGGGTCTTATTTAGGCATGAAAACTTGACAAGTAGACAGCCTATTTTGGCTAAAAACCACCTACGCCTGGGCCCAGGGCAGAGGTACATATAAAATAAACCGCATAGGCCGCCTAGTTATTCTACAGGTGTTTACTTGGGTAATGTGAGTTTTAAGGGAACTGGGTATATAAGGCTGCATCATGCACAATACACAAGATATGAGGAATAGAGAACACAAAGAAACACACTGGTACCGCAAGTTACACGATCACTGCTTTTATTGATATACCCACTGCAGAATACTTGTGTAAGACAATATAATAGAATTGAACAACACTAGCATAAGTGGATCTGGATGGAGCCTAGGCTCCATTTCCAACGTTCAGGTATTAATCTGCTGATCACTGGCTTTGATTCCACAGGTTTATATACCGAAGACCATCAATGTTACTTATAGATTCATATTCACTGTTAGATTTATTACTGGTAGCTCTGGTGCACAAGTAGTAGTTCACAGACTAGATTAGACACGCATATTTTAGAGCCAGGGAATTCTAGTAACCTCAGGGGGTACTGATCTAAGCTTTATATTCTTGTCTCAGAAATACATAGAACGCAAATCAGTGGGCGAACCTTCAGATATCACTAGGGTTTCCTTCTAGGTAATAATATCTGGGCATATGGTTGATTACGAGAATTAGTATCGCCTGTTAAATAATGAACACTGATACGCTTAGCGCTTCCTAATTGAATGGTTATATGAATTATACTGGGGCAAAAAGAAGCCACTTCGTAGAAATATTAATTAGTGAATCTCTAAACAGCACAGTAATATGTAGTACGCTAAAGGGAATCTTGGGTAGTGTCTGATGGGTCTGGTCCTGGTTATCTTGCGTCCATGATGTTGGGGGCTAACGACTGGTTCCGCGGCCGTCCAGGGGGCCCATATGTGTGAAGTTCTCCAATATGTTGGCAGGTCCTTCTATCCAAATCTGCCACGGAGTCTGCCGGCTCTGGAATCTCACTCCTGAATAACACAAGGGCAGAGCGAGAAGTTAACTGCAGGGTAGTGACCCCTGGTTGGTGTCTAGCTTTCAACTGATTTGACTGGGGCGGGGAGGTAGATTTATAGACTCGGTTCTGGACCCTGTAGACAGTAGGGATCTCGAGTCTTCTGGACTTATTTGAGCTCTCAATAGATATGGAGACTAGGTAAGATGGTATTTACTGTCGTGGCACCGGGCTATAGGAAGCCTTTATATTTTCATATAACTGAGCCTTAGTAAGAGGTACTATTTTGGCTATACTGGAAGTATTTAGGGGAGAGAGACTGGATCTACTTTGCGAGGAGGATGGGGACAGCTGTGATAGGAGCGTCTCTTAGATTGTTCAATCTTCATTCTATGGTATAGCTGAGGTGCTAATTTAGTGATCAGAGCATGCAGGAAAGGTAAATGGTTTATTGTGAGTTAATAGAGGTTAGTAAAGGTGTTAGTCATGCATGGTTAGTTCATTGATAGGAAGAATTCCTGTGCTACCTGGCAATGACTCGGAAGTCAAAACAGGGGCCAGGTATACCTCCGCGGGGGTGGGAGTCTCCCTCCTCGGGTGGGCAAAAAGGGGGAGCTGGGCGCCCTCTCTCTGTGATAGTCGTCCGGCGGCTGTGGCTAGGGGCTTGCCATATCACCAGTGTTTGTAATAACCCTCTGTGTATGAGACAGATGTGGGTGTCCTTAACCTCTCCGCGGCGCACAGGGGGTTTTCTACAGGGTAAGACTGTGCGCACCTATGATGATTTTGGGACCTATTGCCAATTTCGATAAAAAGTACATCATCGTGTAGGGAATGTTGGCGTGCATCGGCCCATATATATTTGACCCCCCAAAAAATGTCTGGGGGGGGTAGGGGAACGGTCCGTAGTTGAAAAATGTGGAGCGAATGGCACCGCGCGGCTAGATTGTCATCGAGCGGCGAGATTTCCCTGCCGAATATTTACGCGCGCAGGGATAGAAGGAGAGGGAGGAGGGGGTGGGTTACCGCGTATTATCACGTATATCTCCTTTTTCGAGCCCTTTTAGGCTATTTAGAGTATGTATACATGTGTAGGGCACCCATATAACAATGAATATGCCTCATAGTGACCAAAAATTGCAATATATAAGGGAATTATAAGAGAATATTTAGGCGGGAATGAAGATGTGTTGGAGGTTTGGCGGCAATTTATGAGCTGAGAGTGTGGTTTACGCCATACATATCACGTATATCTTGTACGTAGAGCACTGTCACGCTATAATACAGACTTGTACGTATGTATACGTGCCATATATCAAAATATCTACCGCATATAAACCAATTCATGCGATATTTACGCACATTATCAATGAGTTTCTATGCGTGAACCAAGGTGTGAGTGAGTTGTGTGGGGAATGAAAGGGGGAGAGGGTGTGTTACGCCATAAATATCACGTCAATCTTGTATTTAGAGCACTCTCATGCTATAATAAAGACGTGTACATATGTAGGCGTCCCATATAACAAGGAATATACCGCATATAGCCCAATTGATGCGATATTTACGCAAATTGTGAATGTGTTTCTAGCAGACGGAAGCCTGAAAGGGGGGGTTGGGGGTGGGTGGGTGGGTGGGAGGGAGGCATGCAGGGTGCAGTGAGTGAGTGAGTCGTGGAGAGATGGAAGTCAGGCAGATCTCTAGATAGATAACCAGCTTAGTGATAATTGTGGAGGCGCCCCAGGCGTATTGATGTTTGGTATTTTGACCCTTATGTCTACCAGATGGCTGGTGTTCGTTGCCATCAACAGGTCTACAATAACATGAGTCAGGAATGGAGAGAGAGAGAGAGAGAGAGAGAGAGAGAGAGAGAAACTGAGACATGCGTATGTCGTACATATAAATGGACTTCAGAATTGCATTTTTATGCAAGCAGACATTGCATTTTAGACACATGTGAAGTACCACAGAAACATGTAGGCCATTGACTGTAAATAAAGTACTATATTTATAGACCACCAGCGACGGTGCTGAGTCAACACAGGCAGATTGCCTGTTGTGATAGAGGGCTAAATATAGACTGGTGTCTCCTTACACCTGCGAAAGGGTAGATTGCCACCAGAGAAACGTTTACTTATTTATTTCGAAGTAATATGCAATCTAAATGTATATTCGAGACCTACTGCAATTATTTGTATGACAGTCATGACTATGTATAATCCAATATACGCGCGTTGGCGAGACATAAGAAAGCTGGTTGAGCAATTTTCGACACCCACACAGTTTATTATTCATTTTTATTTACAATATTATACAATACAAATGTATTTGTGAAGAGTATTTTATCCATTATTGTATTTATACCAATTTTGTTCCCAGACAGAGCTGCTGTAGCTGGAGAATCAAGGAGCGGCAAGGGTCACCTCGTGACCGCCTGACCGTGTGAAAATGAGTGGAGTCACACTGAGAGGGGCAATTTTGCTGAGTGTTTGGGCAATTTTTGACAGAATAAAGTTATATAATTACTAATTCTTGACAGAGACAAACTATTATAAACCTTGGCATGATATAATTGATAATCCCATCAATTTACAAACGTAAATTGGTGGGATAATTCATTTTTTTTTGTATATTGTCATTTCGATTGTAGACACGAAGTTTTGAGTGATATTTGGTATGAGCTCCTGTGGCATGGTTGGTAAGGTCGCGGACTGGAAAACTCAAAGTGTCGTAGGGTAGTGGGATCGAATCCAGGAGGTTTTATATTGGGGAAGGTTTTATATTGTCTAGAAACAATTTTATAAATTTTTTTTTTTACAAGATCATGCCATTGTATTCAAACAATATGAAATATTCATAGAATATATCATATTGTAAGAATACAATGACATGACCTTGTTTTCTTTTTTTATTTTTTTATTGTTTTATTTTATTATCATAGTAGGTTTGACATGATTTATTGAAACATATTTATTTTTGTACAATTCATTTGAGGTAAGAAAATAATTATATACACATTACTTAGGCTAATAACAAACATATATATTGATATACTAAAAAAATAAGGCATATTACATGTAAATCTTTGAAACTTATAAACTAAATAATGAAACATACAATTATATAATGTAAAAGCTATATCACAGGGACATCTTTGGAACTTATACATTATATAATTATGTTACATTATGAGGTAGCGTGATCAATTAGGTCAGGTCAGGTAAGGTAGGGCGCGAGTCCAGGGCAGGGCAGGGCAGGAGGCGAGTCCAGGGCAGGGCACGGGGCGAGTCCAGGGCAGGGCAGGGCAGGGCAGGGGCCGACACTCAGTAGTTCTTGAAGGTGTGGTAGTCCCTGAAGCACTCACCCAGGCAGAGTGCAACTTTGCACTCGGCGCACATTGAGGTGACTCTTTTGGTCACATGGGGTTTCCTCACACTGGAGCTGCAGACGGTGCACTGCACCTGCCTGTGACGAGTGCCAATCAGCTCGGTGTTTGTTGTGTAGTGTCTTTCGACACCCAGCTGGATGCGGTCAGGAACGTGATCCCCACGCCATGCCGTACGTCTGTGAGTGGTGGTGGCATACTTCTCCAGGAGTTGGTAGGAGACGTTGTACACGAACTCCCGGAATTTCAGCTTCTGGTTTGGGGCCATATCCTTCTTCACCAACCACAAGTTGTAGGCGTTCAGCATCGTTATGTCAACTAGGTGGAGGAAGAGCTTGTGATACCACTTCACAGTCTTCCTCAGACACTCAACACCTGACAGCTGACAGTCAGACTTGTCCACCAGGCGCATGTTTTTGGTGTAGTCCACTACCATGTCGGGCTTGTAGATTGTCTTCCTGGTTCGGTAGTGGATTTTGCCAGAATCCACCTGGGCACCTGTGTGGACGGTGGAAAGCAGGTGGACGTCTCGCTTATCCTTCCACTTCAGGGCTATCAGTTTCCCACACTTCTCGAGCTGCTTGTATTTCTGCCCCTTTCGCGTCGCCTTCTTCGCACATGCCTCTCGCGGTGTTCCTGGGCCAGGTCGTCTTCTGAAGGTGTGTCACTGGAGGAGGCATCTGTGAGAGGAA
Source organism: Paralithodes platypus (assembly GCA_032716605.1). Taxonomy (NCBI): domain Eukaryota; kingdom Metazoa; phylum Arthropoda; class Malacostraca; order Decapoda; family Lithodidae; genus Paralithodes; species Paralithodes platypus. The sequence continues at coordinate 17,560,088 of CM064496.1, read as the reverse complement.
TGACATCACCTGTGAACTTTGGCATAAACTTTCTTGTCTTTCTGACAGTCCCACATGACCCCGTTTGGTTGTCATAAAGAAACTGGCAGAGAGCAGGAGAAGTATACCAGTTGTCAGTGTAGATGATGTGGCCTTTGCCCAGGTAAGGTGCCAACATTTTCCTGACGATGGCACCTGACATGCCCATGGGTCATTGGCAGCGGCTTTCGGTACGTCAATGTCAGTTCCTGTATACACGATCATGTCAAGCACTATTCCAGTTTCACAGTCGCACAACACGAAGAGCTTGATTCCGAACCTATGCCTCTTCAAGGGGATATACTGCTTGAAAACAAGACGTCCTTTGAAGAGCACGAGCGACTCATCAATCACCAAATTGAGGAAGGGGTAAAAGTATTTCCTATACCTCTCCAACAACATGGTGAACACCTCCCGAACTTTCCATATCCTGTCAATCCTGTTAGGATTTTCGTTGTCTGCAAAGTGCATAAATCTTAGCAGCAACAAAAATCTGTCACGAGTCATGAACTTATTGAAAGTTGGGGTGGCGATGAGAGGGTCGTGCTTCCAGTAGTGTTGCAACACATGCTTCTTGATCAGAGGCATGAGGAACAACAAGGCAAAGAACGTCAGAAATTCTGCCACAGTCGTATCCACCCAGCCTCGTATTCTCGCTTTTGGAGAAAGGACGTCCAATCTGCCAAACACCCACCTGTAGTAGGCGTTTGTTTGGGCAACGATGTACGTCATTACCTCCATGTCGAAAAAAGCGAGGAAGAAGTCGCTTTCGTTCGCTTGATCATCACAGGGCCAGTTGTCAGTTGTTCCTGACGTCCCAGGATTGAACTGGGGCACGTCAGGTACAAAATTGACCCCGTCAGACCAATCGAACGAAGGCATGCCAGGGATCGGAATGTCGTCTGCGTCTTCTTCTGTGTCTGAAATATCGCTTCCATGGTCGCGATACAGCACTTCATCATCATTACCCTCCTCTTCATTCGACAGCCGATGCCCTCCCTCGTTTACGTCACCGACGTCGGACTCACTCCCACTGTCCACTCCCAAATCCCCCCACCCTTGGTCCCGTGCTAGGGCTTCGTCGTCGAAACCCGGGCTGCCAATGTCCTGCGAATCACCATCAAACAGCAGGGCGGCATACTTAGATGGTGTAAGAGTTTTCCGGGTCACTTTGGCACGTGCGGGAGTCTTATGGACAGGGACAGCAGAGGTGGTGGCAGGGGCGGCGGCAGGGGCGGCGGCGGCGGCAGGGGCGGCGGCGGCAGGGGCAGCAGTGGTGCGTGGCCTTGATGGCAAGATGATGGTGGTGCCTGTCGCCCTTCTCTCTGTTCCTTGGGCAGGGGCGGCAGGGGCGGCAGGGGCAGCAGGGGCGGCAGGGGCGGCAGGGGCAGCAGGGCCGGCAGGGACACCAGGGCCAGCAGTCGCTTTCCCAGTCGCTTTCCCTCTCCCTTTCCCCTTCCCCTTCCCTGTTCCTTGGGCAGGGGCGGCAGGGGCGGCAGGGGCGGCAGGGGCAGCAGGGGCGGCAGGGGCGGCAGGGGCAGCAGGGCCGGCAGGGACACCAGGGCCAGCAGTCGCTTTCCCAGTCACTTTCCCTCTCCCTTCCCCTTCCCCTTCCCTGTTCCTTGGGCAGGGGCGGCAGGGGCGGCAGGGGCAGCAGGGGCGGCAGGGGCGGCAGGGGCGGCAGGGGCGGCAGGGGCAGCTGGGCCAGGGGCGGCTGGTGGTGGTGGTGGTGGTAGGGGCACTGTGGCTGGCGTACGGGTTCTCTTCCCTACGCCCGTGCCTTTCATTTTTCCTGCCCCCGCAGGTAATGCAGCCCTAGGGCGGCCTCCTGCGTCGCTGGTACCGGTGGCAGGGGTGGCAGGGGTGGCAGTGGTGGCAGTGGTGGTGGTAGTGGTTGTTGCAGTGGCCTGGGTCGTGGTGGCAGTGTCCCGAAAGACCAATGACCTCTGTGCCATTGCCCTGCTTGCACGTGTTTTACGTGCTTTTGGTGCTGGTGATTCGTCCTCTGAGCTGTAGGGCGTGTCGTACTGGTAGCTAGGGTCTTTGGCAGCCACCCTCTGCCTTCCACGGCGGCTAACACCACCAGAAGGAGGGCTGGTTGTGTCATCAGGGAGCGAGCGTGAGGGACGTGTAGGCTCCATGACTAGTGCGTGGTTACTGGCGCGGTGGTGCTTGCACGAGTGCGGGGCGAGCGTTTGGGGGGGTGGTATCGAGAGTTGACATGTAGTACAATACCCACACCAATTTTCAGCCGCCTGGCTATAAACGCGCGGTTTTGGTACGTGTTCAAAGTCTCTGCTCTTAAGAGTCTACCCGCAGTGCGCCGGGGGAACTCTTAAGAGTCTCCCCGCAGCTCCCGGGTTAATACCAAAACCGAAGGTGCCTTAGCTAGCTGGTTTTACTCGGCTGGTTGTTAATTGTAGAGTTTGCTGGATGTGGTGGAGACTGGGTTGCTAACTCTGCCACATTTATCTGGAAGTATGGCAATAGAAGTTAGTTACTGGCGGGGTGGCTAGCCTCGCACCGACGACTATTGGGTGCCGGGTTGTTAATGGGTTGTAAGAGAATAGATGGCAAGCAAGGGGCTAGTAAAGTTCTAATGTTGTTCTGGCCTACTAAGTGAAGGTAGGCTGGATAGGAGTATATATATAAAAGGTTGGAGAGCGTTAGCAACGGACAATTCACGGATCTTCAAGAGGTATGAGAGAGAGGCTAGGTCGGACAAGAGTCGAGAAGCGCGGGTGTCTTAATGAGAGGGGGGGGGGGGAGAGTTCAAGGGCTACAGGGAAATTTTGTCCCTAAGGTCCCTGGGCGTGGGGTCGGCATTAGGCTACAATTGATATGGAAGTTTGAAAAGGCAGTAGAATACGTTAGCCAAATGCTACCGGGGAATGCAACTATGGGGTGGTATATGAGTCTGGAAAAGATAGAGTTATGTGATCAGTCCGAGGGTTATGGATACTATTAGTTGGCCCTGGGAACTGCGTTTTCTATTAAATATAAATATACCAACAACAGCGGCTGTTCGTAGGGGTACTTAGTTATTGTTTCGAGGTACTTATGACAGATACTGGTAACCAGGTTATCTTATACAATCTCTGGTTGGGGTAAGAGGTGTAAGACACAAAATAAATTGGCGTAGTGTGGACTGTGGATACGAAGGAGGCAAGGGGAAGACGTATGACAATTGTGGGAAAGTAAATGGAAAAAGGTGAACACAATGGCGGATAAAAATACTTAACCTGAAGATTGAATACATAGATTTATGGGGCGATGGGTCTTCAGAAGCTTAGTCTGGCAAGACAAGATGTTAGGGAATGTTAATATTAATACTTAAACTAAGGATTGCATACATCGATGAACGATGACATTATAGTCGTCGTCCTAATAAGGTGATGAAACCTGGTTGATCTGTACTTGGCACAATACGACACAAGGACTGTGCCGCTATGTCGTATCAATGCTGGTGGCAGTTAATATTATAGACTTAGTTACTAGAGAAACAATGCAAGGGGCAACTGAGCACGGGTTACATATATCTATACTCGTCATGGGAAATGATATACGAGGTCTAGGGACAAGCGTGGGTGTTTTAACTTCTAAGATATATAACATCTACTTCTCGGATGTAAGAACATACATAGATATAATTATGACTATCTGATGTGTTGGCATTGGCTTAACGTCGGGACAGGGCATGGGTGTTTTTAATATGAATGTATATTCCTGTTCATCATCTTTGTAGTTAGGAGTGTAGGACACAAGGGGGTTAGTGTACGTGAGGTGTGGAAAATGGTCAGTTTATAAAAGGTAAATGGGTGCAGCCTGGAGCTGCTTAGCCCTGCGGGCTTGGGCCTGTCTGAAATGGCTGGCTCGGTCAGCTGGTCCTTTCGTTCTGTGGACCTTTCCTTTGGGTGTTTCTGTGTGGTGTTCGTTCGTGGCTTCTGTGGTGGGCTTCTCGTTCTGGGGCATTTTAATATACATCAGAGTTTGGAGCTAGCGCTTTCCGTTGTAGCATTTATGCCATTACTAGTCCAATGAATAAGAGCCCTGATATATTTAAACCCCAGTCGTAACAATAATAATACAGGAAGGGATATCAGCAGATGTGAATGTACCTAGCTCCATCTAGTGCTCTGTTTCTATGTTACGGCTGTAACTGTACCTTACCTCCCCTTGGTATCCTATATCTTTCAGTTGTTGCTTCATTTAAAGCTTCATTCATATCTTTTGCTGTCTTGTTGTTGCATTAAAGTAAAGTTAATTTCTTTGGTGCTGTTTCGTATCATTTGAGTTTAGGTGTTTCATTTATAAAAGTATTAGTTGTGCCTTTTGTAGTTTCATAGGAGTTGAATATATTATTTTCGCTATCTCATTACTTGTCTGAGGCTTCACTAGAACCATTATAAGGGGGCAAGTGACGGCGTCTCGTCACTCTACTATAGGACAGCTATCAGAACTAAGGTAATTACTTAACCTCTTTTCTTACGTATCGTAGTAAAGACGAGGACAAAATATATAAGCTTTAAGCAATGTTCTGTATTAGCGGGGTTTTATTAATTGTAACTCTAATACTTGTGTGTAATTATCATTCTAATTATTTATATGATTTTCTTCGGTTCTTTTAAATTGCTTACGTAAGGATTTCTGTGCATTCCTTTTCTTTAGTGAGTATATAAAATTATTTCAGTGCAGTTAAGTATAACTATAAATAAATATAGCTTTTACTGTTCTGTGAAGCACATAATTATTTTCTTTATTTTTGTTTAGTCTTTATTTTGGGGATGCGGGTAATAGTCTGGTTCTATGTGTTATTAATACCTTTCCCTTTCTTTGATAAGGGATCCTACTCTCGTCAAGGGCCGGACTAGAGAGGCATCCAACCACCCCACTATCAAGAGGCTTCCCAGGTTGTCCCCTTCCCTGTTCTATGTGTGTCCAGGGGCTCCACCGCCTTGACGTTCCGTGGCGATCCTGTGGTCCCCTAGCAATTGCGCCACCTAGCTTCAACCTCTATATTACTGGGGAGTAACCTTAAAATTCTTTACATAATTAGGAGTTATGGGATTATTGTGACCTGGGAAGTGTCTCTGGGAATTTAATTACCTTTATGAATCTATTTGTTCTTTTGTAAATAAATGTATATAATTTTCGTTTGTGTTTACCTTTGGCCTCCATTGTGTGAATAGTGTGGGAATCCTTAAAATAGAAACTTTACAATAATATTGAAAATACCTGATAATTGAAGAGGGGGGGGGGACACATGTGTAGGAGTGCTAGTAAGTAATGGAAGGGAATTATCACACCAAATAACAAATTGCTTTGTTTTGAGTGCCACTGGGGTGTTTTAACCCTTGTCTAGCGGGGGGTCTGTGGCTGTTTTGGGCCTTTTCAGGCCATTCTGACTGCTATATCAACCATCAGCATGAAAGGAACTGTATTGTGCCGAAAACTAGGCGGAAATCGCTACACAGTGACACCACATACAGCTACGTAGCACTCGTGGAGCCCTGACAGTGTTACCTCAAAGATGGAAGTTTAGCGGATTTTGCTACATTGTTCACTTTTAGCGAACTATTGGTCACACTGTCATCCTCCCGTGCGGTGGGGGAACTGGAGTTAGTGTGGGCCGGGAGACCACAGATGTCGGACGTATGGTTCATTACTGTTCCACCCATTTTCACTCTATTTTTCACCCGTTTTTTGCCAGTTTTTTTAACTCGACATAAGTCGCGCGCCGCTAGACAAGGGTTAAAAGTGTTTTGTTAGGTCTTGGATCTTAACCCGAGAACGACGCGCCATTGGTAGTTCAAAACCCTCCCACCAAGCGAGGCCTAATATTTTGGTTTATTCCCGCCTAAATTTGTCATTTTACCATAAATATCGTTATTACTTATTCATATGCGCCTATTTTACATTTAATATGAAGATATTAGCATGTAACAGCATTAAAACAAGTAGGAATAGTATTTGGAGGGTGAAAAGGACGAAATATTGTCGACCATGCAGTCATGAGGCGAGAGGCGAACGAGACGTATGTCCTCCTTTTTCGAGGCCTGAAGGCAGACTGATGTCTCTCTCTCGCTTTCTTTCTCTTCCCACGCTCTCAATATGCACACTAGACGACCTTGGAACCGTTTTTTTTTTTTTTTTTTTTTTTCTATGTGATTGAGGGAGGCAAAAGGCAGAACTGCCTATAGCGAGTGCCTCCCCCATAGTTGAATGAGTGACAAGGCCAAAATCAAGGGACGTTGGAGCCAAAATGCCTGGACACACAGAGTTTGAAGCAATTTAAGTCATAGGAAGAGGGAAAGACTGATTCTAGGAGAGAGTTCCAGAGCTCAGCTGTTGAGTAGAAGTAAGTTTGAGAATAACGTTTCACTCTTGGGTTGGAGAGTTGCACAGAGTAGGGGTGGGATTGAGTTGCAAGACAGGTACCACGTGCCCTAAGTAAAGGAGGTGCTATACACTGGGAAAGCTCTGAGGAACACTGATTATTATAGAAGCGATAGAATAGCGAGAGATGCAACATTGCAGCGGAGAGAGAGAGAGATTGCAGAGAGTTGGTGAGTGGACGGGAGTTAATGATACGAAAGGCCTTCCTTTCAACTTTGTCTAGAAGAGCGGTGTGAGAGGAACCTCCCCACACATGTGAACAATACTCAATACAAGGACTCCCTATGCCCCTGTACAGAGCAAGAAGCTGTGCAGGGGAAAAGAACCCCCTAAGGCGGTTGAGCACACCCAGCTTCTGGGAGGGTGCCATAGCAAGACTGGTAATATGGTCCTTCCAACTGAGAGCAGAAGAAAAAGAGACACCAAGAATATTGAGACAAGATGAAGGATTGATTTTTGTATTGTTGAAGAATAAGGGATAGTCCGCTGGGAGTTCCGTACGGGTAGATAGATGGAGAAATTGGGTGTTGGAAGCATTAAAGGTAACAAGGTTTTCTCTGCCCCAATTGGAGATAGTATTTAGATCAGAATTTAAGAGTTCTATGGCTTCATTACGTTTGTCGTTGAGGGATTGCTGGCTGGGGCGTTCTGAAAAACTAATGGAGTAGTGCAAGGTTGAGTTGTCTGCGTATGAATGGATGGGAATTGAGGTACAGTTGAGGAGATCATTTATAAAAATTAGAAAGAGAATAGGAGATAGGACAGAGCCCTGAGGAACACCAGAGTTTATAGGGTGATGAAGTGAACAAAAGCCGTCCACAACCGCGGCTATGGAACGGCCGGAAAGGAAATTAGAGACAAAGGCACAGATGGAGGGATAGAAACCGAAGGAGGGTAGTTTAGAAATTAAAGATTTGTGCCAGACTCTATCGAAGGCTTTCGATATGTCTAGTGCAATAGAAAAAGTCTCACCGAAGTCCCGAAGGAGGATGACCAAGAGTTAGTAAGATATGAAAGAAGATCACCAGTAGAGCGGAGGGTTGGAGATATTGGCGCGATATAATAACCAATAAACAAGGGAATAAAAAAAAAAAATAGGTGATCATTAAAGGGGGGAAGGAGGGGGTTTTGACACATGTGGAGGAGTGATAGAAGGTATGGAGGGGAATTATCTCACTTAATCACATATTCCTTTTGTTTGACTGCTATTAAGGTCTTTTAAAAGGCTATTTTTAGGCCTTGGATCTTAAGAATCCCTTCGCCTTCCACCACCAAAACCTCTTAAGAGTCTCCTCGCCGTTCCCAGGTTAAGAGTCTTGCCGCATTCGCCCAGTAGAACCTCTTAAGAGTCTGGCCGCAGTCCAGAGGTTAAGAAAGCCATCTGGCGATCTGAGAGTAGATTATGAGAAGAGAAATGCTTAAGAAATTTGGAAGTAACAATAGTTTAAAAACTTTAGAGATGCAAGAGATGAGAACAATTGGATGATAGCTGGAGGGTTGAGAGCGGTCACCCTTTTTTGGAATAGGTTGAATGAGAGCAAATTTCCAGCAAGAAGGAAAGACGTTAGAGGAGAGACAGAGACAAAAGAGTTTGCCTAGGCAGGGAGTCAGCATAGAAGCACAGTTTTTGAGTACAACAGGAGGAACACTGTCCTGACCGAACGCCTTCTTAGTATTAAGCCCAGAGAGAGTAGAAGCTACATCTTTAGAAGAGATTAGGAAATACGGCATAAGTAGGAGAGAGGGGGGTGGAGAGGGAGAAATAGCACCGGAATCTTCCAAGGTGGAGTTTCTAGCAAAGGTTTGAGCGAAGAATTCAGCTTTGTCAGAGGAAGAAGTGATGGTTGTGCCATCACAGTTGCAAAGGAGAGGGAAAGACGAGGAAGATATTTTTTTAGAAATGTTTTTGGGTAGACGCCAGAAAGCTTGAGAAGAGCTAGAGTTGGATAGTTCAGTACATTTATTATTGATGAAAGACGGTTTGGTAAATCGAAGAACAGATGGTGATGGGCTGGTCTATCAGAGTGAGAACTGAGCGATCTCTGCCATACCCATAGCTTACTCTCACTGTTCCTTTTACTTATATATTTTCTAGATCTCAAGTGACGGCGTCTCTTCCGTGGATTGACCTCCCAATCTACCAATATTGGAAGCCTAAGCGTCACATTTTTCCTTTGCCCCTCAACTTTCTCTTCATAATTGCTGAGGGGCACAGGGCCCTGGGTGGGGCTTTGGTTTTCGGACGTTTCCGCACCCTCCTCAACTCCCCGCCATGGAGTGGCTTCGGTCACCCATGCTTTATTGTGGTCGGCAGGGAGGGTTCTGTGGGGGCGCCCGGTTATGGCCTTGGCCTAGCTCGGGGCCTTGGGGCTGTTCGGCCAGGCAGCTTGGGAACAACAACAACAGATTTGGCTTGATTCCAGGCAGAAACATAGGAAGAATGAGATTCTTGAGTTTTAAGGTGTCGGTACCGTTTGAATGCTTCCTCCTTGTTGGGGACAGCAGTAGAACAAGCGTGAGTAAACCATGATTTGTTTTGCATTAAACTGAGAGAAAGAAAATGGAATGTATACTTCCATGCCCGAGAGAATTACCTCAGGAATGCGCTCAGCACTCTCCGAGGGTCCCGACCACGAAAGCAAAAGTCATTCCATGGGAAATCAAAGAAGTACTGCCGAAGAGCCTCCCAGTCGGCAGTTCCAAAGTGCCACAAGCTCCGCCTGTTGGGAGGATTGCGTGGCCGTACCAGAGAGATAGGACAGGTGACAGAAATAAGTTTATGGTCGGAGGAACCCAAAGGAGATAAAAGATTTACAGTATAAGCAGAAGGGTTAGAGGTTAGAAATAAATACAGAATGTTGGGCTGATCTCTGAAGCAATCCGGGATGCGGGGTGGTTCCTGGACTAACTGCTCTAGCTCGTTTAGGATAGAAAATATGTAGGCTTGTTCACCAGGTTGGTCAGTGGAAACAAATGAGAGCCATTGGTGGTGGTGAACGTTGAAATCTCCTAAGATGGAGATTTCTGCGAAAAGAGAGATGGATAGAATGTTTTCCACTTTAGAATTTAGATAGTCAAAAAATGTTGGATAGTCAGTATAATTAGGGGTGAGATAAACAGCACAGAATAATTTAGTTTGAGTGACAACAAAGCTTTAGCCAGAGAGTTGAGGATTCAGAAGAATCCTAGTTGGGAACATGAGAGAAAGCAAGATTGTTGCGTATATAGACGCAACATCCACCTTTGTCTTGAAACTGAGGATAGAGATAGTAGGAGAATACAGAGAAGGGTTTGCTGTAAGTAGACCCAGACAACTGAGTTTCGGTGAGAAAGAGAAGATCAGGGTTGGCAGAGGAGAGGTGGTGTTCCACAGAGTGGAAGTTATAGGAAAGGCCACAAATGAGAGTAGAAGGAAGTGGTCCATAGCATTTTGGCGAGTCTGTTCCAGGGGCATTTCTGGTCCCCCGCCCCCCGACCCGCTGGGGAGTCTGAGGTGGCTCGAGTATTCGTCATCAGGATTATTTAAGAGATAGTGTAGTATGTAAGGTGTTTGTAGTATAATGTAATGATAGGAGAAGGTGTTTTGGAGGGCCGGCTGGGGTTGCCCTCAATATTGATGAGGCACAGAAAGGATCAGCCAGGGAGGCTAGATGGTGAAACATGAGTTCCAGCTGTCCTTATCAACCACCCAGCACTCCCCGAGAGTTCGGCTGGTGCCTACAGCCTCCTCCCTTTGCATTCATTTGCAACCAGGAAACGGCTGCTTAGCTGGTTTTCCCCCTTTTTAGTTTCCTCTGTGTCCTCCTTCTGTGCCGAGTTTCCACTCTACAAACGGCCAATTGCAACTAGATGGACCCAGAGACCTGCTGAAAAGTCCCAGGACTCCGCTCACGCAGCAATTTTCCTGAGTATATTGGATTTCCCCTTCTATTTCTACCGATAAGGTGACGTTGAGAAGCTCACACTCAACTTTTTTTCTTACAGCTTGTGCACGCTCTACCGCCGGCCGTACCTGGCCCATCGCCGCTGCGCCACCTCTTACCTTTGCTCTTCCAGAGGGCTCACTTGTATTTCTTTGGATGGGGTACTCTTTTCGCCAAAGGGATTGGGCCTGTTCCCTAGGGTTGCGTCTTGCTAAGGGGCTTGTTCCAGCCCTGGTGTTTGAGGTCTACTATGTGGGGTTTTTTTCCTTGACTTTCCTTGTTATATCTGCTACTTGGTGTATTCATGGATATTGTCTTCCTATGGTGCATCATATGCTATTTTGTCTATACTGCCTCATACTTTTGACCTATCTCACCTCCACTGGTGAGTAACGCTCCCCTTTTTACAGTGCCATGATGCCGTCTCTTAACTGCCTCCGCCCAAACTGCGATCATACCGTCATTCTAGGCCATCGGGAGCACTGCCTCCACACGGCCTGGTACGGCAAGGATGTCTACGATCCCTGCCGTTGTGGGGTTTACCTCTCTGCCCTTCAATTACTGGAATCTCGCCCTACAGGCGACAGGTTAAAATGTCTCTCCGACACTCTTGGGAGACCATATCCCATTACGTGCAAGTGGTCCTGCACAGAGCCCCTATTGAGATGATGATGTCCGGGTCCTGTTGGGGATACGGCCTACTTTCGCTGCTGCACGCCGTTCCCGTTTCCCTGCTGCACGTTCCTCCCACTCTCCTACTGCAATTCGTGTCTCCCCAACCCGGAGTTCGAGTACGTCTGATAGGCGCTAACCCAGGGAGAGGCCCCCCCGACACCATGAACCTTGGGTGCCGGCGTATGACCGGTAGGTGGTCTCTGAAGCGACTGGCGGACGGAAGCGGCACTGTTCCCGCTCTGGATCTCCTGATGTTCGCCGACCGCGCACTGCTTCCCCTCGCCTGCCGGAGAGCTCCCTGAAGAAGTCCCAGGGTACCACAACCTACAGGGCGATTCGACGTCCTGTACTCCTGCTGTCATCTTCCGCCTCTCAAACCGCCCCAAGGGACTCCGCCTGCCCAGGAGGAGGATTTTGCTCCGACCCCATCTTTTGCCACTGGTGGGTGGAGGTCATGCCTCTTCCTGCCTCCCAGCCTACCAAGGGTACGTGCCTCTTCCCTATGGTGGCCCTTGCTCCGGTGGTCCCTGCGATGGTGCCCTCCACTCTTCCCCCACCTATAGGGTCTTCTGACGATTTGCCTTTGACCAGTGGCCATTCTCCATTCCCCATTCCCCGTTCCGTCTCAATAATGTCCTCGAGGTGGATGTTGCTGACTTCGACAGAGTCGAGGATGATGGGAAGGAGAAGGAAGATGAGTTGTCTTCTGAGGGGGCCTCTGATTCGGGAGGGGATGGTAGCATCAAGGAAGACCGTTTTTTGCCTTCCCCTGCTTTCTCCCCGCTCTCGGACCATGGTGACCAGCGATGCGGTGATGTTGGATCTCTCTCTCCACCGCCCACGTCCATCCCTACTACTGCTGAGATGGAGATTTGGGTGGAGTTGACCGCCATGCGACAGTAGATGTCCTCGAATAAGGCTGACATCCTGTCCTCCGTCACGGCGGCCATTGAGGCAGTCGTCTTTTTATGACGACGAACCCGATCCCACCGCAAACCCCGGTTGTGGCTCCTCTTCCACCTGTGTCGGAACACATTCCATCCAAGCCGGCTGTCCCAGTCCCGGAACCGTTGCCATCGTCATATTTGTCGCCTACGTCTCTGCCACTACCTGCCACTCCTCTCTGGACTATTGTCATCCCGGGCCAGGGCCTGGGGTTGGTCTCCCAGCCTCTCTCCATGCTGCCGCTCTCCAAGTTTTAAGATTCCCAGATTCAAGATGCCATCGCTCTATGGAGATTCTGTGGCTTGGAGGGCTGTGGTCCCTTCCAACCCTGAGAGAGCGATCTGCCTGCTGCACGGGGAGCGGCCGGTGCCAGAGGATTGGGCCATCCAGGTGAACAACAAGAATATATTTCGGGCCATCAATGCAAAATGTCTGGTCCCGGAGGTTGATGTGAGGGTGTACCCGTGCCGGCAGGAAATGCAATACTTCTCCTACCGTCTCGTCGCCTTCCACTGTCACCAAACCCTGGGCAGACTACTCCCGCCATGACTTCTCGGCGGATGTCCACTCCCTCTCTGCCATGCGGGACACTGTACTTGAGGAATGTACGAGAACGGGACGGGGTCTTGATGCTGGAGCTGCCGCACCACAGTATGATTCCCTGAGGGGATTGGGTCCGTGAGGCGGTTGAGTTTGGCCAGACTACAACTGAGGGTTCGGCGACCATCCCCGTCATAGACTCCACCTTTGTGTTGGGCCTGCTGCTTTGCTCCTCAGGGTTACCTACGGCCGTTTGAGAGTGGCTTAATGCTCCCAAGCTGTCGGTGGGCCCACTCCCATGCACATTTTTCACGGCGCTGGAGATGTCCCAGGTAGAACGAGACTTCAAGTTCAGGCAGCGATTCTGGCCCATTTAGAGCTGGTGCGAGTCAACCTGCGCCTGATCTAGTCCCTGGAGTTTGGAGACCATCGCCAGGGATTTGAGCAGCTCACCCTCAACCCGGTACAGGACATTCGCCACCACACCCTCCATGAAGCCACCCTTTGCCATCAACAGATTCGGGTGGCTTTCTGCAAGAAAGCCCCTGATGACGTCCGCAACCACCTTCTACTGATAGACCTTCTGATCCCAGAACGTTCCTGGAAGAGGCTTGGCGGCAGGCTTTGTTACTGTCACAGAGTGACACCTACTTTGCACAATGTAAGGTCGTGGCGAAGCCCGCGTCATCCTCCTCTACCCACGGATGCGGGGGCAAGTCCATTGCCGGCAAGGGGCGCAAGTCGAAGGGCTTGGTCAGAGGAAAGGCCCACGGGGGGCGTGGTGTACCCGCCTTCCGTGGCCGTAGGTCCCCTAATCGCCGTCCCCGTCAAGAAGGTGAGCGACGCTGGCAAGATCCGGGGGTTTCGTCCTACGCTCCCAGGCCCAGGCAGGAGGAGGATAGGCTGGAGCGCGAGGCCCGTCCACCATTTCGGGGTTGAGGCCATGGTGGTTCGTCCCACCACAACAAGTCCAAGGGGGGCTATGCGTAAAAATCCCCGTAGTTCCTCCTGGCCGGTACCCTCTCCCCTCACCCGACTGTCTCGTCGAAACGGTGATGGGCCTCACAAAAGGCGCCCACACTGGTTTCTTCCACCCCCACTACCGGCACTGGCCCCGCCGGACGTGGGCTCGTTGGGTGGTGAAGAAGGGTCTGGTCTGGAGGTCCCGGCCTCCTCTCAGGCGCCCTTTCCGACATCGACCAGTGTCTCAGGAAATGGTCGAAATGATCAAGTCCATGCACGAAGGAGGCATCGTCAAGGAAATATCTTCTACACAAAAGGTATTTTTTCTCTCATGTTTTTCTGGTCCCCATGAAGGACTGCAATGCTATGGTCCGGTGGTAGATCTGTCAGTTCTCAACACCCACAATTGTGAACACCCGTTTCCGAATGTTGACTGTCAGCTAGGTGCGCATTACGCTGAAGCTCTTGTCTTGGGTGGTGACCCTGGATCTGAAGGATGCTTATTGGAATGTACCAATGGCTCCTCGGTTCCAGGGTTACCTGGCGCTGCAGTTGGGCCAACAGGTGTTCCAATTCGACAGACTACCATTCGGCCTCAACATAGCACCACGGGTTTTCATGAAACTGGTAAAACAGGCTCTGACTCCATTGCTCCACCAAGGGATTTACAGTAGATACTGTTTTACCTGGACGATTGGCTCATCTCCACAGACTATCCCACAAATTATGTACAGGACACACTTACAGTAGTCGAACACATCACAATCCTGGGGTTTAAACTAAACATTTCCAAGTCGTGCCTCACGTCGTCACAAAGAATGACATGTGTGGGCTTAGACTGGGATCTACAAAGTGCCACTGTTACCCAGAGTCAGGTGAATGCAGCAAAACTTCGCAAGAAGCTTTTTGTCGTGTTGCACTCAATCTCGATCTCGAGAAAGCTCTGGAGTCCCTACTGGGATCTTTAAATTGGGCGACCCTGACCGTACCCTTGGGCCAGCTCAGGCTCAAACGCCACATTCAGTTGAGCAAGAGGAATTTCCCTATCTCGCCCCTTACTGGTTATGGCCTGTACTGCACTCTATACATCTCAGACTGTCACACTGGGTCGCTTGGGGCACACTCGCTGCAGCTGTGCCCTGGACTGCTCCCCTCTATCTGGATAGACACAGATGCGTCGAACGAGGTGGGGTGGGGCTACCAATCGGACATGGGACATTAACACCACAACAGCTGGTCGGGCCTATCACACTTACACATCAATGCCCTGGAACTGTTGGTAACGTTGTTCTTCCTATGAGATCACGGATTAGCCTTAGCAGGCATGTCGGTGGCCTTCAGGATGGACAACATGTCTTCGGTTCAATGTATCCAAAAGCAGGGCTCCTCCAGGTCTGTGGTCCTCCAAGACCTGGCGGAGAAATTGTTTTACCTAGCCGATCATCACAGCATAACCCTGCATGCGACTTACCTGCCCGGTACTGCCAATCCGTGGGGGGCTGCTCTGTCAAGGGGACAGAACACCCAGGTAGAGTGGTTGTTCAGACAAAGCGTTTTCGACGACCTCACAGCCTCCGGGGGCACTCCGCAGGTGGACTTGTTCAGCTTCTCTGAGATGAACTACTACCTCGCTGGACTCGTACTTAACACCTTATTAGCGGGCTAGGCGGTATTTTACACCGAGCCGCCCAGCGGGCACAATCCCGAAATATTCGCTCACTTTCACTCGCCCTAGCGCCGTAACTATGGCTCCAATCGGAACGAAACGATGATTTTTGGAACGAACAACTCTTCGTCTCCCCATAGAAGTCTATTCTGAATGAATTGAGCGAGTGTGGAGGGTGGGAGGAGGTGAGGAAGGGAGGCTACTTTTTGGTGTATTTCCCAGGCGCGTTCGGATGCGTTCGCTTTGTCCTGACTTCGGCCTCACGCGCGTCTATTATTCCTTCGGTAAGCCCTCTTATTTTATCTTGTTTCTCCTTATTTCTGTATTCTCTGTATTCTCGCTCTTTCTCTCTCTCTCTCTCTCTTTCTGTCTCTCTCACTCCTCTCGTCTGTCTGTCTGACTCTCTCTCTCTCTCTCTGGCTAGCTCGCTTTCTTTCTCTCTCTCTCCTCCCTTCTCCTTCGTACGCGCTGTCTCCCTTCCTCCCTGTCTCTCTTCTCTATATTTCTCCCTTTCGTATATGTAATTCTCATTATTCTTTTCTCTAATCCCTCTTTCTTTATTTGCTTGTAATATTTCTGTATTATTATATCTTTTTCACTCTATTTTCAGTTCAGTTTCTGTATTCTCTTTCATTTATCACTAATAAATTTCATTCCTTACAAGCTACCGTACAAATACGGTATTCCTTCGGTAAGCCCTCTTATTTTATCTTGTTTCTCCTTATTTCTGTATTCTCTGTATTCTCGCTCTCTCTCTCTCTCTCTCTCTCTCTCTCTCTTTCTGTCTCTCTCACTCCTCTTATCTGTCTGTCTGACTCTCTCTCTCTCTCTCTCTCTCTCTGGCTAGCTCGCTTTCTCTCTCTCTCCTCCCTTCTCCTTCGTACGCGCTGTCTCCCTTCCTCCCTGTCTCTCTTCTCTATATTTCTCCCTTTCGTATATGTAATTCTCATTATTCTTTTCTCTAATCCCTCTTTCTTTATTTGCTTGTAATATTTCTGTATTATTATCTTTTTCACTCTATTTTCAGTTCAGTTTCTGTATTCTCTTTCATTTATCACGAATAAATTTCATTCCTTACAAGCTACCGTACAAATACGGTATATATATGATTATATATATATATATATAATATATATATATATATATATATATATATATATATATATATATATATATATACTGTATATCGGTGTATATCACGGTATACGGCATATTTCTCTCCTTACGAAAGGAGAGAAGAGTCATAGCAATTTCAAGGTCACCTTCGTAAGGAAACAAATATACCGTACATGGTGATATATATACGCCTATCAAATGATTGATATCAATATACGGTATATATATATATATACTGTATTTTGGTGAATATTGATATCAATCATTTGATAGGCGTATATATATCACCATGTACGGTATATTTGTTTCCTTACGAAGGTGACCTTGAAATTGCTATCACTCTTCTCTCTCCTTTCGTAAGGAGAGAAATATACCGTATACCGTGATATATACGCCTATCAAATGATTGATATCAATATATATATACTGTATATTGGTGTATATTGATTTCAATCATTTGATAGGCGTATATATCACGGTATACGGTACATTTCTGTCCCTACTATGTACCGTACCTGTGACCTGGAAATTGCTATGACTCTTCTCTCTCCTTTCGTAAGGAGACAAATGTACCGTATACCGTGATATATACGCCTATCAAATGATTGATATCAATATATATATACTGTATATTGGTCTATATTGATTTCAATCATTTGATAGGCGTATATATCACGGTATACGGTACATTTCTGTCCCTACTATGTACCGTACATGTGACCTGGAAATTGCTATGACTCTTCTCTCTCCTTTCGTAAGGAGACAAATGTACCGTATACCGTGATATATACGCCTATCAAATGATTGATATCAATATATATATACTGTATATTGGTCTATATTGATTTCAATCATTTGATAGGCGTATATATCACGGTATACGGTACATTTCTGTCCCTACTATGTACCGTACATGTGACCTGGAAATTGCTATGACTCTTCTCTCTCCTTTCGTAAGGAGACAAATGTACCGTATACCGTGATATATACGCCTATCAAATGATTGATATCAATATATATATACTGTATATTGGTCTATATTGATTTCAATCATTTGATAGGCGTATATATCACGGTATACGGTACATTTCTGTCCCTACTATGTACCGTACCTGTGACCTGGAAATTGCTAGGACTCTTCTCTCTCCTTTCGTAAGGAGACAAATGTACCGTATACCGTGATATATACGCCTATCAAATGATTGATATCAATATATATATACTGTATATTGGTCTATATTGATTTCAATCATTTGATAGGCGTATATATCACGGTATACGGTACATTTCTGTCCCTACTATGTACCGTACATGTGACCTGGAAATTGCTATGACTCTTCTCTCTCCTTTCGTAAGGAGAAAAATGTACCGTATACCGTGATATATACGCCTATCAAATGATTGATATCAATATATATTAACTGTATATTGGTCTATATTGATTTCAATCATTTGATAGGCGTATATATCACGGTATACGGTACATTTCTGTCCCTACAATGTACCGGTACGTACATGGTGATATGTATGCCTATCAAATGATTGATACCAATATACGGTATATATATATATATATATATATATATATATATACCATATATTGATTGAAATCATTTGATAGGCGTATATATATATATATATATATATAGGCGTGCATTTTCACTCTCTCTCTCTGTTTCGCTTGCTTTGCAGGAATTTTTGTTTTGTTTTATAAATAATATTATTTCAACACATTTCCAAATCACCCTATGGGGTAGTGTTGATGACTCATTTTTTTTTTTTGTGGTGTTCCCAGGAGGTGTAATCCACATTGCATTGAGGTAGAAAAGGCAGTTATAGGATTGAGGTAGATAAAAGGCAGTTATATGATTGAGGTAGACAAATGACATGGATGTATGAGGTAGACCAAGAAGCAGATGGATGGATGAGATTAGAAACTTATGGATGTAATGGGTGATGTTGCTGATGATGATGAATGCACTTGTGTTTGGGTAGTGTGCTATTCCACCATATGAATGATTGAATGACATGAATTCATGAGGTAGTTTTGAAATAGATGAATGAATGATTGCATGAACTTATGAATGATTGGCAAGAGGTCTAGAGGAGGAGGAGGTCTTGGAAGAGGTCTAGAAGTGTTCCAGTGTGTGGTACTCTGTGTAACATGGAGAAGCGCATAGTCCCACATTACAATAGCTACACATGAACGTAGTTTCCTTCCTAATTTGGTTCCTCCTTGTTGTATGTTTGCAGACGTGGCACTGCTTCAGTCCGTGCTTCCGGTTGGCTGCGATCTGTGATGCTGAGCGGGGGCAAAACTCAAGCATGTGGGTCAAGAAGTAGTCCCGGCTCTCAAGGCGGGCAGGCATATTCACGATCAGCCTCGGAGGTGGTAGCATACGTGTGGTTCCGTGCTTCCTGAAGATGGAGTCGATGATGTCCTTCGCGAACAGCCTTACCGAGCTCTTCCTTCCTGTCCGCGTCATCCACAGGTTGTACGCGTTCAGGATAGTGACATCAAGAAGATGGAGTACCACCTTCTTATACCACTTACACGTCTTCCTGAGGCAGTCAACAGCAGTGATTTGCATGTCACTCTTATCCACCAACCGCATGTTTATGTTGTAGTCCATAACAAGGTCAGGTTTGGAGATAGGGACTAGATGCTTCTCGCGGGTGACAGGGTCCATTTGGTATCTCTTCTTCCCGCTATCTCGCATTGTGGACTTGTGGAAGGTGGAGAGGACATTGACTGGCTTTGTGTCATGCCAACAAATAGCCAGTATACTGTCACTGCTGCTCTTCTTCCGGAAGATGTCTCCTTTCCGTGTAGCATGAAACTTGGGCCAGTGTTTTCTGTTTGCCCTGACAGTTCCACAGCTTCCCGTGCTCCTTGCAAGGAGATACCTGGCAAGGAGAGGAGAGGTGTAAAAATTGTCGCTGTACAAGATACGGTTGGCATCCAGATACGGCTCCATCAGTGTCTTCACAACCGCCCCTGAAAGACCCAGTAGGTCGTTTGGAATGTCCACATCAGTAGAGGTGTAGATGATGAGGTCCAGCACGTATCCTGTCTCGCAGTCACACAGTACAAAGAACTTGATCCCGAAGCGGTGACGCTTCGACGGAATGTACTGCCTGAAAGAGAGACGTCCACGGAAGAGGATCAAGGACTCATCAATCACAACATTCTGAAAAGGTTTGAAAAACCGGCGATACCTGGTCAGGAGGGAGTTCAGGAATGGCCGGATTTTCCAAAGCTTGTCAGCTCCGTGTGCGGCAGTGTTGTCGACAAAGTGCAAGCACTTCAGAATTTGCCGGTATTGGTCCCTGGGCATGTACATGTTGAAGACTGGCGTTGATCTAATGTCATGCATCAGCCAATAATCCAGCATGTTGTGTTTTCTCATGTGGGGCATTAGCATGGTGAGGGCCAAAAACACGAGGAGCTGAGGGATATCGATGGGCGTCCATCTCCTCATGTGGGGCGAGGCCATCTCTTCGGAGTGCTGGGTTGCGTAGAGGTTTGTCTCCCTGACGATGTCCCCGAGCAATCCATCGTCAAAGAATGCTCGGAAGTAGTCATAAGGGGTGTCATTTTCTGAACAGGGAAAGGCAGGCTGGACGCCATTTGGCCCCTTATCAAAATGGGGTGGAACCCCAGGCATATCCCGAGGCTCGCAGTGCTCCCACTCAAAGATAGGTGGCTCGTCCGGCCTCCTGCCCCTCCCGACCACTCGTGGGGCACCTCCTGGGGCACCTCCTGGGGCACCTCCCGGGGCACCTCCCGGGCCACCTCCTGGGGCACCTCCCGGGGCACCTCCCGGGGCACCTCCTGGGGCACCTCCCGGGGCACCTCCTGGGGCACCTCCCCGAGCACGTACCTGATCACCTCTTGCGGCCCTTCCTCGGGCCCTTCCTCGGGCCCTTCCTTGGGCCCTTCCTTGGGCCCTTCCTTGGGCCCTTCCTTGGCCCCTTCCTCGGGCCCTTCCCCGGGCACCTTGCTGTGGCGGTCCCTGCTGTGGCTGTGGCTGTGGCTGCCCGCCATTAGAGTCGCTTGCTGGCGTGGGGGATATCCTGGCTTCAGGCGAATCGGGAGAGCTTGAGCCGGTGCCGGCATCACTCTCAGACATCGTCAGCCGACGCCTGGTCCTCCTGGTCCTCCTCATCCGCTGCAGCCCGGGTGGCGTTGACAACCTGGGAGGAGCAACAACAGCTGGTGTTGACGTTGATGGTCCTGGTTGTCCATGGGCGGGGGTTAGTGGTGAGAGCTGCACTACCCCCGAGATGTTCCCTAGCTCACCACCGGGCATCACTGGAGGCTCGGACGAAGCTCGCTGCCTGGATGTGGATGGGCGTGGCTGTGGGGATGACGATCTTCTTCGTTTGGCCTGTCTTGTGTTGCCTATGAAAATTGTGGAATGGTATTTCGTATGAGGGATCTGCAGACTCAAACTTGACAACTAAGACATGATTGATTTGAGAGAGAGAGAGAGAGAGAGAGAGAGAGAGAGAGAGAGAGAGAGAGAGAGAGAGAGAGAGAGAGAGAGAGTCCTAGCAATTTCAAGGTCACCTGCGTAAGGAAACAAATGTACCGTATACCGTGATATATACGCCTATCAAATGATTGCAAGCAATATACACCAATATGCAGTATATGTATATACATATACATATATATATATATATATATATATATATATATATATATATACTGTATATTGGTGTATATTGCTTGCAATCATTTGATAGGCGTTGATATATAACGTGTACAGTACATTTCTTT
>CM064496.1:17389060-17536560 GCA_032716605.1 Paralithodes platypus | reverse complement strand
ATATATATATATATATATATATATATATATATATATCGTATATTGATATCATCATTTTTTATAGGCGTATATATCACGGTGTAGGGTTGATTTCATAGTATGAAATCAACCCTACACCGTGATATAGACGCCTATCAAATGATGGTATTGATATTATTATTTCGTGTTTGCGAGTTTTCAATCATTTGATAGGCGTATATCACGGTGTAGGATTGATTTCATAGTATGAAATCAACCCTACACCGTGATATATGCCTATCAAATGAATGAAAACTCGCAAACACGAAATAATAATATCAATACCATCATTTGATAGGCGTCTATATCACGGTGTAGGGTTGATTTCATACTATGAAATCAATCCTACACCGTGATATACGCCTATCAAATGATTGAAAACTCGCAAACACGAAATAATAATATCAATACCATCATTTGATAGGCGTCTATATCACGGTGTAGGGTTGATTTCATACTATGAAATCAATCCTACACCGTGATATACGCCTATCAAATGATTGAAAACTCGCAAACACGAAATAATAATATCAATACCATCATTTGATAGGCGTCTATATCACGGTGTAGGGTTGATTTCATACTATGAAATCAATCCTACACGTGATATACGCCTATCAAATGATTGAAAACTCGCAAACACGAAATAATAATATCAATACCATCATTTGATAGGCGTCTATATCACGGTGTAGGGTTGATTTCATACTATGAAATCAATCCTACACCGTGATATACGCCTATCAAATGATTGAAAACTCGCAAACACGAAATAATAATATCAATACCATCATTTGATAGGCGTCTATATCACGGTGTAGGGTTGATTTCATACTATGAAATCAATCCTACACCGTGATATACGCCTATCAAATGATTGAAAACTCGCAAACACGAAATAATAATATCAATACCATCATTTGATAGGCGTCTATATCACGGTGTAGGGTTGATTTCATACTATGAAATCAATCCTACACCGTGATATACGCCTATCAAATGATTGAAAACTCGCAAACACGAAATAATAATATCAATACCATCATTTGATAGGCGTCTATATCACGTGTAGGGTTGATTTCATACTATGAAATCAATCCTACACCGTGATATACGCCTATCAAATGATTGAAAACTCGCAAACACGAAATAATAATATCAATACCATCATTTGATAGGCGTCTATATCACGGTGTAGGGTTGATTTCATACTATGAAATCAATCCTACACCGTGATATACGCCTATCAAATGATTGAAAACTCGCAAACACGAAATAATAATATCAATACCATCATTTGATAGGCGTCTATATCACGGTGTAGGGTTGATTTCATACTATGAAATCAATCCTACACCGTGATATACGCCTATCAAATGATTGAAAACTCGCAAACACGAAATAATAATATCAATACCATCATTTGATAGGCGTCTATATCACGGTGTAGGGTTGATTTCATACTATGAAATCAATCCTACACCGTGATATACGCCTATCAAATGATTGAAAACTCGCAAACACGAAATAATAATATCAATACCATCATTTGATAGGCGTCTATATCACGGTGTAGGGTTGATTTCATACTATGAAATCAATCCTACACCGTGATATACGCCTATCAAATGATTGAAAACTCGCAAACACGAAATAATAATATCAATACCATCATTTGATAGGCGTCTATATCACGGTGTAGGGTTGATTTCATACTATGAAATCAATCCTACACCGTGATATACGCCTATCAAATGATTGAAAACTCGCAAACACGAAATAATAATATCAATACCATCATTTGATAGGCGTCTATATCACGGTGTAGGGTTGATTTCATACTATGAAATCAATCCTACACCGTGATATACGCCTATCAAATGATTGAAAACTCGCAAACACGAAATAATAATATCAATACCATCATTTGATAGGCGTCTATATCACGGTGTAGGGTTGATTTCATACTATGAAATCAATCCTACACCGTGATATACGCCTATCAAATGATTGAAAACTCGCAAACACGAAATAATAATATCAATACCATCATTTGATAGGCGTCTATATCACGGTGTAGGGTTGATTTCATACTATGAAATCAATCCTACACCGTGATATATGCCTATCAAATGAATGAAAACTCGCAAACACGAAATAATAATATCAATACCATCATTTGATAGGCGTCTATATCACGGTGTAGGGTTGATTTCATACTATGAAATCAATCCTACACCGTGATATACGCCTATCAAATGATTGAAAACTCGCAAACACGAAATAATAATAACAATACCATCATTTGATAGGCGTCTATATCACGGTGTAGGGTTGATTTCATACTATGAAATCAACCCTACACCGTGATATACGCCTATCAAATGAATGGAAACGTAATATATGAAGACCAACACCACAATCTTCAATCGCTTGCAAAACTTTCAAGCAATTTCAGTCACATGCGTAAGGAATGTATTCTACTGTACACCGATATATATGTATTATATAGCCTACGCCTATAAGATAATAAGATAATGAATGGAAACGTAATATATGAAGACCAACACCACAATCTTCAATCGCTTGCAATAAAACTTTCAAGCAATTTCAGTCACATGCGTAAGGAAATAATGAATGGAAACGTAATATATGAAGACCAACACCACAATCTTCATCGCTTGCAATCAAACTTGCAAACAATTTCAGTCACATGCGTAAGGAATGTATTCTACTGTACACCGATATATATATGTATTATATAGCCTACGCCTCTAAATAATGAATGGAAACGTAATATATGAAGACCAACACCACAATCTTCAATCGCTTGCAATCAAACTTGCAAACAATTTCAGTCACATGCGTAAGGAATGTATTCTACTGTACACCGATATATATATGTATTATATAGCCTACGCCTCTAAATAATGAATGGAAACGTAATATATGAAGACCAACACCACAATCTTCAATCGCTTGCAATCAAACTTGCAAACAATTTCAGTCACATGCGTAAGGAATGTATTCTACTGTACACCGATATATATATGTATTATATAGCCTACGCCTATAAATAATGAATGGAAACGTAATATATGAAGACCAACACCACAATCTTCAATCGCTTGCAATCAAACTTGCGAGCAATTGCAGTCACATGCGTAAGGAATGTATTCTACTGTACAACCGATATATATAATATATATAATCTCTATCAATCTCTCAAAATAATAAATGTACATTGTACTTACCAACACCAACACCAGTGTGTTCATCAAGCTCCTCGTCACTATCTTCACCATCTTCGCCCCGCAAGTTAATGGCGTCTGTGAAAACCGATGACAGGGTTATCTTCCAGTTCTTCTTCCTCCTCACTTCCCCCACTGTCACCAAGCCCTTCCATGCTTTCATTCAACGATATTCTAGATACCGCTGAAGAGTTCATCAGCAGAACTAACTCCTCGGCTGAGAGCGGGACCCTACGCCTTGGCTGGCGCGACGTACTAGGGGCGGGCACCGAATCGAACACGGGCAAATCTTGTCTCTCCATTGTGGCGGCTAGAGCGGTACTGAGCCAAGCTCACGTGATGGGGATGTGTGGGTGGGACTTACTAGTGCACTGCCTGACCGCTAGATTTTGCTTTCCACTTAAATTACGGCGGGAAATACCAACTCGACCTATGTCGCGCGCCGCCACATAGTCCAGATTTATTATACTCGACTTATGTTGCGCGCCGCCATTTAAGGGTTAAATGTGGACTGGAGCAGGTGGCGGTAGATATACGCTTTTCCTCCGCCCGACGCACTGCTCATGTTCAAAGTCCTACACAGGCTGAGAGAGTACCGGGGCAAGGTTTGGTTGATCATGCCCCTCTGGCCGGCCCAAGCTTGGTACGCTCAGCTGAAGCGATGGTGCCCGAGTCCCGTTCCCCTGTCTGTCTCAAGCTTCCACTTGGGGCAGATTGGAGACCTAGAGACCTCGTTGGCATTCGCATCGTAGATGTTTGTGAGGCAGGGTGGTTGCCGACTTTTGGATGAAGCTTGACTGATATGCTTAATCAGCACTGAACTAAGGCTTCATGGAAGACTTATGAGTCTCATTGGAATAGTTTCACTAACTGGATCAATGACACTGAACAAACAGTTCCATCAGTTGATTTGGTATTCCATTACCTTAATCACTTGTTTGGGACATGCGCCTACATGTACAACACCATTAGGAACCTCCTGTCTGCTATTAGGGAGTCCTTTGAGGCCTTAACGGGGATGGTGCTTCCTCACAAGGAACTATCTTTTATTGATGAAAGCCTGGTTTAGACTCCGGCCGCCCCTACGCCAGATACCGCCTCAATAGTTTCTGGTGAAGGCTCTAGGGCTCCTTACCTCACCCACCTACACCTCTAACCCAACACCTGTTTAACCTCTCCGCTGCGCAGCCCCTATAGTATACACCACACCCCTGTGCGCAGGTATGACGATTTGGACGACCCTTGCATATATCGATGAAAACTACATCAGCGTGTAGGGAATGTTTGTGCGCATCGAGCCATATATATTTGACCCCCCAAAAAATGTCTTGGGGAGGGGGGGGGGAACAGTCCGCAGTTGAAAAATGTGGAGCGAATGGCATCGCGTGGCGAGATTGTCATCGCGCGGCAAGATTTCCCGGGCGAATATCCGCGTGCCCAGGGGGTAGAACCAGAGGGAAGGGAGGGTGGGTTAGGCGCAATATCGCGTATTTATCCTATTTTGAGCACTTTCATGCTATATAAAGTATGTGTACGTATGTGTACGTATGTAGGCGACCCATATAACAAGGAATATGCCGCATATAGACAAAATATGCGATATATAGGCGAATTATGAATGAGTTTAGAGGCGGGAAAGAAGAGGTGATTGAGTTTAGGCGGGAAACAAGGGGAGGGGAGGCTGTGTGGCCATAATATCACAAATATATATCATATTTTCAGCACTGTCATGCTATATAAACTACGTGTACGTATGTAGGCAACCCTTATAACAAGGAATATACCGCAAATAGACCAATTATGCAATATATAGGCGAATTATGAATGTGTTTAGAGGCGGGAAGGAAGAGGTGGGTGGAAAGAGGTGGGTGGGAAGAAGGGAGAAGTGTAGGAGGGTGGAGGCGCCCGAGGCATGGATGTCATGGGATTCTCACCCTTATAGCCCGGCCTAGTACAGCTGTTTGTTATTGCCCGAGAGACGGTAGGGATAATGGGGAGGAGAGAGTGAGGGGGGTTTACATTGAACTTTTGCCTATGTCGCTCGTATAGATGACTTTCATACTTGCATTTATGCAAGCAGACCATTGCATTAGACATAATTATGTGAAGAGTGCACACAAATAAGTAGGCCATTGACAGTAATAAAGTACAATATTATAGAGTAGCTTTGAGGAGGGGAATATGGAGGGAGAGAAGTAATCTTTCTGTGTCAACAAAGTGAGCTATATTTAGACTGGTGTCCAATTACGCTTGATAGAGGGTAGGCAGATTGTCATATGAAACAGTTGGATTTTGTTATTTACAAGTAATATGCAATAGAAATGTATATTCGAGACTTACTTGATGTATTTGTATGATATGCATCACTATATACAATCGAATATACGCGCGGAAGGGCATAGGCGAGATATAGAGGGATGGTGGAGCAATTTTCGACACAAACACATTGTCCTTCATTATTTACAAGATTATACAATACAAATGTATTTGTGAAGGTTATTTTATGCATGCTGTATTATAAATAACACCGTTATACGAGAGTGTAGGGGCCAAGGCAGAGAGAGATGGTGGGTGGGTGGGTGAAGGAATGGATTATCAGTGACCGTGTGATAAGACTGGTGTCACACAGAGAGGTGATTGTTTGGGCAATTTTTGATACAAATAAAGGTAGGCCTATAATAAATTTATTTTTGAGAGAGATAGTTTTATATAGGCCTACCTTTGCATGATAGGATTGATAATTCCATCAATCTACGAAAGTAAATTGGTGGGATAAAAACAAAAAATTTGTACCAAGTGAAAGATCGAATGTACAGACCAAGTTTTGGGTGATGTATTGTATGAGCTGCCGTGGCCTAGTCAGTAAGGGGTACTTCACACAGTCAGGAATGTGAGCTAGAATCACTAGGAGTAATGATTCCTGGTGATTCCTGGGAATACACCGCGAATGTCTGCAATTCCCCGTGGACTCACAACACCGTAGGAACCAGTGGGAGTGTACCTTTGAATCACTGGGAGTTACTGGGAATCACCTGGATAAAACCAGGAATGAAGTGCGAGTGATTGAAAATTTGAAAATTTCGGATTTTTACTGTAATATACGAGTCGATAGGAGTAATATAGGAATCACTGGGAATTATATAGGAGTCACTGGGAGTCACCGGGCATCACTGGGATTTGTTAGGAATGAGATGTGAGTATGCCAGGCATGGCCCCCATTGTGCACAGCCCCTATATAAGGGGCCCCCAAGCTGTGCCAAGCCACATGCACACTCACCACCGACCCACGGACACTATAACTACAGTCCTCTAATATCGTCATTAAGTATTATGACTGTATTCATACATCATTGCAGACATTAATATAATACGATAAGTCTGTATTATTATGTACCGTAAGGTCATGATATTTATGCTTACTATACTTTAAGAAACAAATATATTTAAACTATTGTCTAAATAGTGGATAGTTAATCATTCCCACCTTCTTCTTTTCATTCGTTACCGAGTTCTGTAATATTTCATACGATTACCTAATATAGGTTACACTTATAGGTTGTGTTAGTTTGCTTAAGTTAGGTCAGGGGAGTTGCAGAACTTCTAGATTATTAACCGGCGACTACAACGGCCCCTAAACAACCAAGTCATGATTCCGCTGGCTCAAAGTTTACCCCGGCAACTACAACGCCCCTCGAAGTAGTAATCCAAATTCCACTCTCCACCACCAAGCGTATTTGACATTTCAAAACACATACAAACACGTATCCACCATTCTCGTTATGTTAGGTAAGGGGAGTTGCAGAACTTGTAGACTACAAGTATGGTATTGTAACATTGACCATACATTGTTCACATTATTAATTACCTCAACTACCGTAATTTCCTTCTCTACACACAATCACTGGGTGAATACAATGTCTTTTGGGAAATTGTACTTACACAGGTTAATACTAAGCCTATTTATAATGTTTGACCAAGAAAAGTTAACTACCTGTATACTGTATATTATACTTTCACGTGATAAGTATTACAGGTTTATATGAATAATATATTTATTAAAGGGTACTTCACACAGTCACGTATGCGAGCTAGAATCACTAGGAGTAGCTGAAAATTCGGATTCCTGGGCCTATTCGCGGTGAAAATTCGATGACTCCTAGTGACTCTAGTGATATCCTAGTGATTCCTGTTAGACTCCCAGTGACTCCAAACCACTCGCGGCCGATTGGCCCTGTCCGACAAAATGTTCACCGTGTTTAAAGTTCTACCAACAAATCGGACCATTCCCAGTGACTCCCAGTTGATTCCCAGTGATCCCCAGTGATTCGCCAGTGACTCCCAGTGAGTCCTGGTGATTCTCAGTGTTTCGTATCTGATTCGCGGACAGCTTTTGGTTTCAGTTTCAGTTCATACCAGAATCCCCAGGACTCACTGGGAGTCACTGGGGAATCACTGGGAATCACTGAGAGTGGTCCGATTCGCGGCGAGAACCTTAAACACGGTGAACATTTTGTCGGACAGGGCCAATCGGCCGGGACTGGTTTGGTGTCAATGGGAGTCTAACAGGAATCACTAGGATATCGCTAGAGTCACTAGGAGTATCGATTTTTACCGCGAATCCAGGAGGGGGTTATGGGGAAGGTTTTATAATGTTTAGAAAAATTTTGATTTTTTTTTTTTTTTTTTAAAGCCCATGTCATTGTATTCAAGCAATATAAAATATTCATAGAATATATCATATTGCAAGAATACAATGACATGAGCTTGTATTTTTTTGTTTTTATTATTATTATTTTACAAGCAAGATGAACATAGGATTGTATACATATAATTATTTTTTTACCATACAATATATTTCAGGTTGAAATAACAATAGAATAACATACAAAAATATTTATATTAGGAAAAAAAAGAGATATATAACATAATATCACAGGGATAACATTGTACTATGGTGAATGATGAGGTAACATAAATGTTTAGTGACATAATAGCGTGATCAGGTAGGTCAGGTCAGGTCAGGTAGGGCATGAGTCCAGGGCAGGGGGGCGGCACTCAATAGTGCTTGAGCATGTGGTAGTCCCGGAAGCAGTCACCCAAGCAGAGTGCAACCTTGCACTCGTTGCACAAGGAGGTGACTTTTCGAGTTGCCGTGGGTCTCCTGGTGGTGTTGCTGCAAACGTGACACTTTATCTGCTTTCGTCGATTGACAACGAGCTCCGTATGGGCTGGAAAGTGTCTCTGTACCCCCACCTGGATGCGGTCAGGGACGTGATCACCACGCCATGCCACATTCCTCTCAGTGAGGGTGCCATGTTCTTCCAGGAGTTGGTAAGAGACGTTGTACACGAACTCCCGAAACTTTAGTTTCTGGTTTGGAGCCATGTCTTTCTTTACCAGCCACATGTAGTAGGCGTTGAACATCGTTATGTCGACTAGGTGAAGGAAGAGCTTGTGATACCACTTCACAGTCTTCCTCAGACACTCAACACTTGCAAGTTGACAATCTGACTTGTCCACCAAGCGCATGTGTTTGGTGTAGTCCACTACCATGTTGGGTTTTTCAATGGCTTTCTTGGTGCGGTAGTGGACTTTACCAGAGTTGACCTGGGCACCTGTGTGGACTGTCGAAAGCAGATGAACCTCAATGTTTGTCCTTCCACTTCAGAGCCACCACTTTCCCGGACTTCTCCATCATCTTGTACTTGCCGGGCCCCCTTCGCCGCCTTCGTCGTTCCTTCCTCTCGCGGTGTTCTTGGGCCAGTTCATCTTCAGAAGGTGTGTCACTGGAGGAGGGATCCGGAAGAGGAGTGATTTGACCGACGAAGTTTGGCATGGACTTTTTTGTCTTTCTGACAGTCCCACATGACCCTGTTTGGTTGTCATGAAGACACTGGCAGAGAGCAGGAGAAGTATACCAATTGTTAGTGTACAATACGTGCCCATGGCCCATGTAAGGTGCCATAATTTTCTTTACGATGGCCCCTGACATGCCCATGGGGTCATTCGCACCGTCTCTTGTCACGTCTATATCAGTTCCTGTATAAACGATCATGTCAAGCACTATGCCGGTCTCACAGTCACACAACGCAAAGAGCTTGATTCCAAACCTGTGCCTCTTCAAGGGGATATACTGTTTGAATACAAGACGACCTTTGAAAAGCACGAGACCAAGTTGTTGAAGGGGTAAAAGTATTTCTTGTTGCTCGCCATCAACATGGTGAACACCTCCCGAACTTTCCATATTCTGTCAATCCTGTTAGGATTTTCATTGTCTGCAAAGTGCATACATCTAAGCAGAAATAAAAATCTGTCACGAGTCATGTACTTATTGAAAGTTGGGGTGGCGATGAGGGGGTTGTGCTTCCAATAATGTTGAAGCACATGCTTCTTGCAAAGAGGCATGAGCATCAACAATGCGAAGAGCGTCATGAATTCCTTGACAGTCGTATCTACCCAGCCTCGTATTCTCGCTCTTGGAGAAATGACGTCCACTTTGCTCCTCACCCACCTATAGTAGGCGTTGGTTTGGGCAAACAATGTATGTATTGGGCAACAATGTATGTCATTAGCCGCAAGTCGAAAAAGGCGAGGAAGAAATCCATCTCGTTCGAATTGTCATCACAGGGCCAGTCAGCAGTTGAACCTGATCTACCAGCATCAAACTGGTGCAAATCAGGCACAAAATCGGTCCCTTCAGATCATACAAACGTATGAATATTAGCGTCTTGGATTGGAACGTCGTCTACGTCTGCGCCACCTTCAGACAAATTACTGTCATGATCACGGTATAGTATATGGTCGTCGCCCTCCTCACTCGGAGAAAGCCCCTCCTCATTTTCTCCACCTGGCTCGGACTCACTGTCACTATCGACATCGCCCCCCCACCCACACGCCCGTGCGTCGGCGTCGTAGTCATATTCCTGGCTGTCACCATCCTGGGAATCAGGAAACAGCAGGGCGTTGTATTTGGATGGAGTAAGGGGCTTCCTCTGTCTCAATCTCGCAAGTGTCCTGTGGGCAGGGGCAGAAGGGCCATCACGGGCGGTGGTGGCAGGGAAGGCAGGGGCAGCAGTGGTGGTTGGGGCAGAGGTGCTCGAAGCAGGCAAAATTATTGTTGTCCCTGTCGCCTTTGTTGCCTTGCCCTTCACTTCCCACGGGCACGAACAGGGGCAGGGGCAGAGGCGGCGTCGGCAGGGGCGGCGTCGGCAGGGCCAGCAGTGGTGAGTGGGGCAGAGGTGCTCGAAGCAGGCAATATCATTGTTGTCCCTGTCGCCTTGCCCTTCACTTTCTTCCCATGGGCACGGGCACGGGCAGGGGCAGGGGCAGAGGTGGCGGCGGCAGGGGCAGGGGTGGCTCGTGGTGGTGGTGGCATGGTGGTAGTGGCAGAGGTACAAGTAGTTTTTTTACCCGTGCCCTTCCCTTTCTTCCCAGTGGCCCATGCAAGTCCTGCAGCCCCAGGGCGGCCTCCTGCCTCAGTGGTAGTGGTGGTAGCAGCTGCCTGGATGGTGGTGGCAGTGTCCCTGAAGGACAATGACCTCTGTGCACTTGTGCCTTTCGTGCCCTTGTCTGCACGTGTTTTACGTGCTTTACGTGCTGGGGCCTCATCCTCGGAGCTACTCTCGTAGAAGTAGAGGTAGCTAGGGTTTCTGGTAGCCACTCTCTGCCTTCCACGGCCGCTGACACCGCCAGAAAGAGGGCTGGTTGTGTCATCAGGGTGCGCGGGTGAGGGACGTGTGGGCTCTATGACAAGTGCTTGTGTACTGCTTGAGCGCGCGCGACCCGAGTGTGTGGGGTGGTGGTATCGAGAGTTGCCAAGTGGTACTACATCCACACAAATTTGTAGCCGCCTGGCTGAAAGCCTGTGGTTTTGGTATGCGTTTAAAAACCTGGATCTTAAGAGTCTCCCCGAAGTCGCCCAGTAAAACCTCTTAAGAGTCTCCCCGCAGCTGCCAGGTTAACTGCTAGACAAAACATTGTTTCTTCTTCCATTAGCAACAGGAGAGAGAGTCTCGGAGTTAGCTGCCATGTCGAGGGCCCCGAATTGCATGAGTTTTTCACCTTCCCTCGGGTCTGTAACTTTGGGTCCTTCCTTTCATTTTGTGGCCAAGAATTAATGTGAGTCGCATATATTTATGCCGTTCACTGGACTGGCTTTAAAATGTGGGCGCGCGCAGCATAAACTATGTCCGGTTCACGCCCTGCATATTTATGTGTGCGCCACTGTGCTGAAGATGGGGACAGCGCTCTGGTTGGCCACCAAGACTGGGATGAGATTAGGCAAGCGTGCTGTGGGACTACATTTACATAAATTAATTAGAGACAGTAACCCTCTTACGAAGGGCACAGCTCATGATATCTGCTCCTACGCGGCTTCTTAAATACCAGCTCTATCACAAACATACCCGACACAGGGTTATGGTCCTCCCACAGCACATTTGTCTCATCGTACCTCTCCATGTCCACGACCAGGCCGGGTACGGCTTGTGTTGCATTAGGCCAATGGGTCACATAATTCATCATCCTTCCTGTACAGTATATATTCATACTGTATTCATCCTGTACTGTATTTTCTTCCTTTCTCTAATGTGTGTGGGGGGGGGGGGGGGGGGGGGCCCGGAGGATATTGTTTGTAAGCTTGTACAAATACTTTCCTTTCAATACATGTATATACTGTATGTTTAGCATTAAGGATGTAGCTCTTACGGTTTTTACATTATGACTACACTGTCTACGGATTCTGTATTGGTATGCCTATACCTCATGCCCATATCATGTAAATAAAGAATGTCACGTGATGTCATCAGCCAGCTATGCCATGCTTTCTGTTTTTTTGTAAATACTTTACATTAGACTTCAACTTTCCCATGTTGGTGTGCCCTTCCATGGTCGACATGACCTATTACATTTACCTGCCTGTACATTATAGGCCTGATGCACATGTGACTGAAATGTCTTAATATGCACCATACAGTTACGCACTTTTTCTGAATAAACTACATGTTTATTTGTGTCTTTTCTTGGTCATCTACTTATGCTAAGGCTTGGTTTTGTAGTTTATTGGATGTCCGCCTCCAATGTGGGATTCAAGCCCTATGTTGGAAACATAAAGACTACTACTAAGTTGGGCAGTTTGACTATCTCCCTCTTAACTAAATAAAGAAAACCACTTATTTGGTAGTAGTCTCGGAGTATCCAACGTCAGAGTATCCCGCCCTCACACCGATCCCCTGCCCATCCAATCTACCTGATTACTTGATACCTAGATGGTGTTCTAGAGAGTGGCGCGGGCTCATAGAAAATAGAGTATGGCCAGAGGAGAGCAGTTGATTTAATGGGTAACTACACAAAATTTCTCTGCTTCGCTATCCTAATTTCTTTTCCTTCTTTAGTCGTCCCGGAGTGTGTACAACGTGCCTAGTAGTGAATTGAGGTGCAACTCTAGAGATTATTGGGACTTCACGCTAGTACCGATAAATTTGCCCGCTCTGGTAGCGGCTGAGATCTTAAAGCCCTACGTTGGATACTCCGAGACTACTACCAAATAAGAGGTTTTCTTTATTTGGTTAAGAGGGAGGTCGTCAAACTTCCCAATAGAGCGCACTGATCTGAGTATGGGTGGCAACCTGAGATCATCCTGGAAGCATCTGGCAACAAGTAAGGCAGGTTGGTCCAACCAACTCCACCTGTAATACCAGTATGTACGGGTATGTCGTCCACATAATAGACCTTTTTTATATAAGACGCATGGGTACGTCGGCCGCAGTGAAAGTTTTAATATACCCTAATAATTTATGGGGTTTCTTCTCTACTTCAGTGAACTGGTTGGAAAATGTTAAGTCACTGTTAATTAAAACACCCAAACTTGTTTCCAAATCAGTCACATCTAGATTTTTTTCCCAATAATGAATAATTTGATATGGGTTTTGTTTGGCCGATATGCATCATCTTGCACTTCTCCAAGTTTAGTGGCATCTGCCATGTCTCAAACCAAACATCCAGTATGTAAGGATCTTTGGTAAGTTGTGCAACTCATTTAGAATTGTTCAAGTTAACTCCAAGTATTTATCACCTGCATACTAACGAGATCACACTCAAATTGCTATCATCAATGCCAGTAGCCACATTGTCAAAAAGTGTTTTTGAAAATCTAAGTAAAGGATGTCTATGGCTCTACTTTTGTCATATTGATTCACCATTTCCTGGAAAAAATCCAGAAAGTAGTTGGTAAGTCATGTTGGGAATCCAAAATAATGTTGGGATTTCCATCTAGTAAAACCTCTCGAGAGGATTACCGCAGCCGTTAGGTTAACTATCTTGTCTACAAGTATATCTTCAAATATTGTACTGTGATAAATGTCAAGGTAATTGGCTGATATTTTGGGGGGCAGTCATGATCCCCTTTCTTAACTCCCTAAGAGTGGGGGGGAGAGGGTGTATCATGGTAGCGCCTGACTGGTATATTTGCCGAAAATTACCTTCATTTCATGCTCTTTTTCATGCATAAGCAAGAGCCAGAGCGTAATATAATTATATATCCGTGAAAGTGCAAAGATAGATCTATCCAATGAGATCTGAATCATCCCTGTACGATTTCTGTTTATCTTGCAACGATCATGTAAAGGAAGGGGAAAATCAGAAAAAATAAGGGATTTGGGCGGTTTTTTGTGTGCGAGGGAGGGTGTCTAAGAAAGAAAGGTCTGGGAGGGATCTCAGTGAACTCCACGCCGCCGTGGAGAGAGGTCCAAGGCCGCCTATCATCTCTCCAACACTCGATCTCTCTCTCTCAGGGCTCATAATGGCCTCAAAATGGGACTCGTCATATGAAGGGCACCGCAGGGTGGCCAATATTCTCTCTCCCGTCATATGACGAGCACCGCGAATTGATGGTTAAAGACTGGGGACACATTGGCCAGCTTCCAGTCTTCTGGTACCTCTCCAGTTTCTAACAATTTATTGAAGACTTCCACTAAATGGGGTGTTCACAAACTTCTCACATGACTCTGGGAAAACTGTGTGAGAGAGAGTTTCATAGTTATATAGACACACAAAGTGCACAGAGCTTGCGGTCCCTAGTAGGCAGTCCGGACTAAATGCAAACATAAAATTTGCTACAACTTGGAAGGTAAGGATAGCAAAGCAAAAGGCTCTCTCCCCACCCTCCACTCCATCCGACCTTGGGTCGACATGGGGAAACAAGGCCCCCAGCAGAATGAGAAAATTTCTACTGGGAAATTCATAGTAAAAAAGGAAGTTGATAACGATTGTATACTACTGATGCTTAACCTCTTTTTATATTTGATTTTATTTGTTGTTACCTATATTACTCAAACCTCCTCAAAATGTCTAGACTCCTTTTGAATGTGTCAATTGTATTACATTGTGTCACTTTATCTCAGTTTGTTCCACTCATTGACCACACTGTAGGTGAAGAAGTGCTTTGTAACATCAAGGTTCGCCCTTCTGGTTTTTAATGTCATTACTTTTACCTGAGTTGATGAACTACTATTGAATTTGAACAGTGAATTTACATAAATTTTGTCAAAGTCCTTTCATATATCAACACTCAATTAATGACCTCACAATCTTCTTTCTTAAATGAAAACAAATTAAATTGTTTTATCTTTCTTGCTTTTGTTTCTCAGTGACGGTATCAACTTTGTTGCTCTACGCTGCACTGACTCGAGTTTCTCAATGTCCTTCTTAAGATAAGGAGACCAAAATTGGACGCCATATTCAAGATGGAGCCTCACTATGATTTTAAATTACGGAACTATAATGTTCTAATTTTAATAAGTAAAATGTCTTGTGATATATCCCAATCCTCTATTGGCCTTGTTCGCAGCTGCTGCACATTGATTTGAGGTCTTTTAGTTTTCAGATAATAGAACCCCCAGGTCTTTAGCTAATGCACTTGTTTGATTGGTTGGCCTTTCATCTTGTATTCATATTTTTTTATAATATTACCTATTTGTAAGACCTGGCATTTGTCAACATTGAATGGCATCTGTCATTTTTCTGATCACTCAACTATTTTATTTAAATCAGATTTCAGCTTATTTCTGTCTTCTTCCGTTAATACTGAATTTCCTATCTTTGTGTCACCAGCGAATTTCAAGACAGTGTTAGTTAGACCTAAATCGACGTCATCTATATAAGTAAGAAATTAAACTGGCCCCAGGACCGACCCATGAGGCATTCCACCATAAACAGGATCCCACTCATATTCAACTCCATTTATTACAACTCTCTGCCTTCTGTTTGTGAGCCAGTTTCTTATCTATGCATAAATTGTCCCTTTAATACCTAGAGAGAGAGAGAGAGAGAGAGAGAGAGAGAGAGAGAGAGAGAGAGAGAGAGAGAGAGAGAGAGAATGGACAAGCTATGCGGTAAGGCATTAAGAACACTAAAATAGGAACTGATAAAAAAGGGGTGATAAAAGATACATGAAACAAAGAAAGATCGAAGTAAGAAATATTGAAGGGATTTAGAGTGATGCAAGGATTGATTGAAGTATGAGTGTTTAACTAAGAAGTTGTTTATTAAAGAAGGAAGGTAAGAAGGATATAAACAAGGGAATAAGGAGGAACAGAAGAAAGCAAAGAAGCAAGTAAAAGGAAGGAAAGAAGTAATCGGCGAGTAACTAAGTAAGGAAGGGAGGAACGCAAATATAAGGAAGTCATGAAGTAAAGAAAAACGCAAGTAAATAAAATAGGAAAGAAGACAGGCATGACAGACAGGAAGATAGAAAATGAACAGATACATTTGGAAACAAAGAAGGATAATTAATATAAGAATTGAGAATTAATCAGAGTAAGAAAGAACAAAGGAAGACAGAATGCAAAAGAAAAATTGAAATAAGTAAGAAACATGGAAGTTAGTCTAGTTTTGAAATGACTGCATGGGGGGATCACTTTGGAGAGCTGGTTGAATAGTGAAGGGCAGATTCACAAGCTTATGCGTGGATTGGACTAGAAGTACAGTAATAATGTTGAGAAGCTAAATAATGAATATTAGAAATAGGACCGAGGATAGGACAGAACCCTGAGGAACACAAGAGTTAATAGATTTAGGAATTGAGCGTTGGCCGTCCACAACCGTAATTATGTAACGGTCAGAAAGGAAATTGGAGATAAACATACAGACAGACGGATAGAGACCAGAGGATGGTAGTTTACTAACAGGGGATTTGTACCAGACTCTATTGAAGGCTTTTGATATATGTCTAGTGAATGGAAAAGGTTTCACAAAGACCCGAAAAGAGGATGACCAAGAGTTAGTAAGATAAGAAAGAAGATCACTAATAGAGCGGCCCTTAACCCGAGGGACGCGAAATTGCCCTAGGGGCCAGGGTAGTTATTTGTGTAATTCTAGCATTATATTCTGACATAATTCGCTATATTTACGATAGAAAGCATTTTTGTTTTTTCCACGTGCGTTATTTTACTTATATGATGAACATATGAATCTTGAAGAGCGATAAAACCAGTGGAAAAAGCATTTGGGTGAAAAATTTATATTTTAGTCGCCCGGTTAGGTGTTAGGGCCGCAGGCGGAGAGAGACACATCCTCCCCTAACAACCTCTCGCAACACACTGCTCGCCGCGGTAGAGATCTCAGAGTTGTATAAAGTCTCTAAGTGAGTCACTGGTGTGTACGAAACCGTGTGAGATACATTTGTGCCGAAAATAACCGATAAATGGGGAAATATGAAGAAAAATAGCAGATAATTAAGTAGGGGGAAGGGGGGGGGGGGAGGGGAAGGAGAGACACATGTTGAGACACATGAGGATGAGTGGTAAGAAGTACTAGAGGGGTATTATTTCACCTAATGACATATTCCTTTATTTTGAGAGCCATTATGGGGTGTTTTGTATTTGTTTTTATTTTTTTTTGGTCTTGCTTTTGTCAGGCCTATCGCGTTCACTATGGTGACCATTCTGTGAGGCCTATTGTGCTTCTTGAGTTAAGGAATCTGACGATCTGAAAGTAAATTATGGGAAATAAAATGTTTGAGAAAATTAAGAATAGATTACAAAACTTTAGAGTTGGAGATATGAGAGCAATTGGGCAATAGTTGGAAGGTTGAGAGTGGTCACCCTTGTTTGGGACAGGTTGAATGAGAGCAAACTTCCAGCACAAAGGGAAGATGTTAGAGGAACGGAAAAAACGGAAAGTTAGCACAAAAGCACAGATTTTTAGGACAACAGAAGAAATACCATCTGGACAGTACGCCTTCTTAGTATTAAACCCAGAGAGGGCAGAGGGTACATCTTTAGAAGAGATTAAGATATTAGGAATACATAAGAGAAAAAGGGGTAGAGAGGGAGAAATACCACCAGAATCATCCAAGGTAGAATTTGTAGCAAGAAGGGTAGTGAAGAGTTCAGCTTTGTCAGAGGAAGAAGTGACATGATGCCATCAAATTGGGAAAGTGGAGAGAAAGAAGAGGATGTAAAATTGTTGGAGAAGTTTGTGGCTAGTTGTCAGGAAGAGTTATAGTTTGAAGGTTTGGTGCATTTATTATCGACGAAAGAGTGTTTGGGAAGTCGAAGAGGCTAGAGCAGATGTTATAATTCCAAGCAGAAACATAAAAATATGCATACAGATTACGAGACTAGAAGAGAAAGACAATAAACAAACAGAAAAAGAATTAATAGCAGTCAGAATGGAAAAAAGAGAGGAAGTTAGAAAGAAGACAAGTAAACAAGGAAGTAAGGAAGCAAGCAGGAACGAGTCAGTCTGTAAACGACACAATTTCACATAACAGAAAACAATTAAACTAAAAACTTAGGAAGGAAGGAAGTAAAAAAGGATGAAAGAATGACAGAAGACAAAGAAGGAATTTAGAAATGAATTAAGGAAAGGATGAAGCAATAAGGCAAATAACTGGATGAAAACAGATGTAAGTAAGCAGAAGAGAGTTTGCATAAGAGTAAGAAAGCAAGTAAAATACAAGCAAAATATAACAAGTAAACAAACAAGCAAGGAACCAAGAAGGAACAAGGCAGTCTGTAAACGACACAACTTTAGGTAACAAGAAACAATGAAACTGAAAACTCAATCAGTTTGATGGGCAAAAATCGCGGAGTCACCATCTCTCTCTCTCTCTCTCTCTCTCTCTCTCTCTCTCTCTCTCTCTCTCTCTCTCTCTCTCTCTCTCTCTCTCTCTCCCTTATAATACAAAATATCATTAGATGTGAAGCTATAGCTAACTTGCAACCTAAGAATAAAGCATCAGTATCAAAAGATCAACCCATACATTATGCAGCCGCATAGTTTATCTCTTCCGTATCCTCTTATCTCGGTAGATGTGTGTGGTAAGTGTGTGAGTGTGTGTATCTCTGTGTGTAAATAGGTGTGTGTGTGTGTGTGTTTGCGTGCGTGTGTCTGTATGTATGTGTACATATGTGAGTGTGTCTGTGAATGTACGCGCGTGTGCAATTTTGAATATATACAAATACTTGTATTGGGAATGTTATTACAACTCTTATGTATGGCATGTTGTATGTTTATGTGTGTTTGTGTGTGTGTGGGGGGGGGGGGAATCCATGTACTTATGTGTGAGTGTATGCTTGTCAAGAATACGCCCACGGTGACATCTAATTTGTGTGTGTGTGTGTGTGTGTGAAACATATTTACCCCTTAGAAAATCATTACAGAGAAACCTACCAATTACCACATGATTGTAGGATACTGATATAAAACGAACCTACGAAAGAAACTGAACCTTATTACTTGAACATTAAATAACAAACAAGTTGAAGCCAACATTACCTCTATTGAAGAAAAACTCAAGACATCAATATTATTAGAAAATCGTAAAAAGTAATATCAACCCGTGTCATGCATTAAAACCAATCCAAAATGTATTTATAAATACACTGCAAATACATCAAAAGTAAAGGTGGGTGTTGGGTAATTTAGAGATTCAAACGACCAAACCCTGAATGAACTTGAG
The DNA here is from genome assembly GCA_032716605.1 of Paralithodes platypus. Classification (NCBI taxonomy): domain Eukaryota; kingdom Metazoa; phylum Arthropoda; class Malacostraca; order Decapoda; family Lithodidae; genus Paralithodes; species Paralithodes platypus. The sequence continues at coordinate 17,517,330 of CM064496.1, read as the reverse complement.
GAGATTCTCGATATACTAAGGCTACAGTACGATTTTTGTTTCAGCCACCATTGTGCTGATAAAATTATAGACGCACCAACCAACTTTTTCCACAAAGTATTTGTGCCAAACCTAACGAACATTGAATTTACCACAAATAACATAGACAAATGTATGAAGATAATTGATATCAATGCAGCAGCTGGCACTGATCAATTCCTGTCCACACTGTAAAAGGGTAAAGGGGAGAGTGGCGTGTGTGGTAATCAACGGGGGATAGGTCTTCTAATAAGTGGGGCAGCTTAGTGGCAGAATTTGTGGGAATTGTGCATTTCGTGATAAAAGTATCAGAATTGGCACACACAATCAAATAGTTAATAAAATCAAAATAGATATTGGGCTATCATAGGTTTACTCTACATTGGCTTTGGCAGCCCCCTTTCAGTTAATTTCCATAAGAGTTCTTAAGCACTGATATTTGCCCCAAACTGCATACCATGATAGAGATGTCAAACTAGTTTCAAATTACTCATCTGGACATGGGTAACAACATATATTCAGACATTGTTTAGCTATTGTTGACCGTTTGATTAGTACAGTCTGCTGTAGTTTATCATCATGCCACAAATTGGTAAGTAATGTTGTCATTTGCCACTAATTTGTTGAACTACAGGGACCAGTACAAGTCAAACGGTCAACATTAGCCAAACATTGTCTGAATATATGTTGTTACCCATGTCCATACGAGTCATTTGAGACTAGTTTGACATCTCTACCATGGTATACAGTTTGGGGCAAAAATTAATGTTTAACCCTTAAAAAGCGGCTCACCACTTAAGTCGAGTTAAATAAAGCTGGACTATGTGGCGGCGCTCGACATAACTCGAGTGGCAATTTCAGCACGTAATGTGGCTGAGAGAGAGAGACAAGTGGTGGCAGGAGACTAGCGAGCGTATGACTGCTCCAGACCACCGCGGCGAACCTACTGACACAAATCTCAGCTCCCTCCTCCCTCTCTCACTCGCTACATACTCAATTATGTACCGAAAGTACCGAATTACCTGCTTTTTGCACTCGCGTTGCACGGTTATTGCAAGAAAACTATCAATCATACAAGGATCGTTATGGTGTCATTCGAAAGCTCTGTTTATGCCCTTTCAGGGATAGATACTTGTTTTACGTTCTGGGTCTTATTTAGGCATGAAAATGATCACGTAAACAGCCCTATTTTGGCTAAAAACACCCCGCTGGGCGGTACACATAAATAAACCGCATTGGCCGCTCGTAAGGTGTTAAGAACTCTTATGGAAAGTAATTCTCCCTACCAACAATTCCCTTGAGACCTCTGGTGGACGCTTCTGAACTAGCGCCAGAGCTACGACTGTAGACATCAATATACCCGACGCCTAGGATATGCACAGTTTATCTCTATTTTTGTGTGGTTTTACACGTTTTTATTATACTGTATACGACTACACTAAGTGCTTATATAGTATATTAATAAAGGAAAAGTCCATATGCAGCTAATAATGACTATAATCATAATTAAATGCTGATTAATTATCATAACAAAATTGGCGCGAAAATATCTGCTGACTTTGTATTGTAAATATACGTTATTTATGAATATGGGTGATTTTAAAATATATAAAACAACAGTATGCATAGACCAAAGTATGTGTCAGCTACAGAAATTTCGACTAACTGTATATATTATAGAATTGTTGAAGGAGAGGGAGGGTGGATAGCTCCGCAATGTCGCCCATTTCCCACAATGCACCGCGGTAAACCTTGCGTTAAGCGCCTCTATCGGCCACTGTAGGCATTTACTGGTAGGGAGAATTGAAAGGGGGCTGCCACAGCCATCAGGGACTGAATTTGAGATGGCCCAATATCCAAATCTGTTCATAATAGGATAGTCTACTAGTGTGCCAAATTTGCCTCACAAAATGCACAATTGTTATGCTAAGTTGCCCCAAGTTAATGATTAACGACGATTGTGTTCATTAATTGCAAATTATTGCTAAACCATCATTGCACATGCTTGCAATGACCAACATTTAAATTGTATTATGAATTAATTAATACAATATACTGTATAATTAATTCTCAAAATGAGTCTCTATACACAACGTGGGTTACAAGAATCTCGTCTGTAGTGATATTCTCTCTCTCTCTCTCTCAACACGCAGACTACGAGGTCAGTTCATTCAAGTTTTTAAAATATGTAATGGGTTTGACAATGTGGATCATAGCAAAATGTTTAACCTCAATATGAATATAATACGCAACCATGGCTAGCAGTTAGAATTGAAAAGGTTCAGCACTAGTATTTGTGGAAACTGTTTTTCATTAAAAATATGTTCTACCTGGAACAAACTTTCCTCAGAAGTTGTAAACATTTCCTCAGTTGGGCAGTTCATGAAGACTGTAGTCAGTAGATAGTATTTTGCACACTGTAAGGAGTGTAGTGCACTGAACAATGTCAGTCCTTCCACTTCGAATATTTCCCCGAAATGGACCGCAAGGTCTTTGAGATACTACCTATTCCTTGTAACTCTCTCATAGCACACATATTCTACAACCAAAACATAACGGGTCTGAATCGGGTATATTTCCCTTCATTAGTGTATGTGATGAATGTTGCCTGCATTCGATACACATAGAGGAGAGTGGATGGTAAAACTGTCTATTAAACCTATTCATTATTTGGGGGTTAGTAGAGGTGAGAGGCTGGGATCACAGATAGAGACAGAGAAGGGTGAAGTGAGAAGGCGAGTATTGCTACTCAAGGGCTCCATACTCAAACCTTACTAAAAGTAAACACCGTCTTTGATAGTAAGTTGTATCGAGTTCTACATTTAATTGATTGAAAAAACGTGTATTGGCCACATATAACTAAATACAGACCGTTTATAGTATGTATGGTATTGAATAAATGGGAGAAACTGATTGAAATTATAAACAAAACAATCAGTCAAGTAGGTGTGCAGTTTTCGCATTACCAAAACAATAACAAAATAAAAAACAAACAAAAAATCTGCATGCGCAACTCGGCGACCTAGAATTCTGCAAGTAGTATTGAATCTCTTAGGTAAAATCGGTTTATATACAGTATATAGAGCATCCTAGGTTCCAATCCCTGGACTGCCACATGTATTTGTTGATTGCATTAATTATTATGTTCCTTCCAACAACCAACTATACTCCTAAAATCGATTAATGAAATTTACAAACACATGTGACAGTCCGTGGATTCGAATCCAGGATGCTCACACCGAAAATCAACACCTTATGCATCGCACCACGTAGACAGTTAAAGAATGGTGGACACTGCCTGCGATTTATTATGCAACTTCGAATCCTGCATATCAATCTAAGCATGTACACACATCCCAACTGCAACTCACGTAGGCTATGCATATGTGAATGGAAAGAGCAATTAATGGGGCCTTAACCACTAGGGAAGTCCTCTCGATAAATTACCCCTGAACCAATATCAATTATTATGTTCCTTCCAACAACCAACTATACTCCTAAAATCGATTAATGAAATTTACAAACACATGTGACAGTCCGTGGATTCGAATCCAGGATGCTCACACCGAAAATCAACACCTTATGCATCGCACCACGTAGACAGTTAAAGAATGGTGGACACTGCCTGCGATTTATTATGCAACTTCGAATCCTGCATATCAATCTAAGCATGTACACACATCCCAACTGCAACTCACGTAGGCTATGCATATGTGAATGGAAAGAGCAATTAATGGGGCCTTAACCACTAGGGAAGTCCTCTCGATAAATTACCCCTGAACCAATATCAATTATTATGTTCCTTCCAACAACCAACTATACTCCTAAAATCGATTAATGAAATTTACAAACACATGTGACAGTCCGTGGATTCGAATCCAGGATGCTCACACCGAAAATCAACACCTTATGCATCGCACCACGTAGACAGTTAAAGAATGGTGGACACTGCCTGCGATTTATTATGCAACTTCGAATCCTGCATATCAATCTAAGCATGTACACACATCCCAACTGCAACTCACGTAGGCTATGCATATGTGAATGGAAAGAGCAATTAATGGGGCCTTAACCACTAGGGAAGTCCTCTCGATAAATTACCCCTGAACCAATATCAATTATTATGTTCCTTCCAACAACCAACTATACTCCTAAAATCGATTAATGAAATTTACAAACACATGTGACAGTCCGTGGATTCGAATCCAGGATGCTCACACCGAAAATCAACACCTTATGCATCGCACCACGTAGACAGTTAAAGAATGGTGGACACTGCCTGCGATTTATTATGCAACTTCGAATCCTGCATATCAATCTAAGCATGTACACATCCCAACTGCAACTCACGTAGGGAATAGGAGTAAAGTTAGTTGGTGGAGGTAACATAATAATATATATATATATATATATATATATGCGATATCGACTGGTTGCATGGAAAGCGCAGTCTACATAGGAACAGTAGGACCAGTGTTATGAAAAACATCTTGGGAAGTGTTTTTATTCAGTACTACATTTCGGACTCTCTGCGTCCATCATCAGGTACTGTAATTACAGTACCTGATGATGGACGCAGAGAGTCCGAAACGTAATACTGAATAGAAACACTTCCCAAGATGTTTTTATATATATATATATATATATATATATATATATATATATATATATATATATATATATATAATGTATATACTGTATATCGCAAATACACATGAACTACCAATTGTTTTTATACTCACAGCCGGACTTGAACCACCGACAGTCAGAACAAGTACAAAGGAGTACAACAGGTCTAGTGACCCTTCTAGGCTGCTTTTCCTCCAAAACACTGAGGATCAAGTGTCCAAACAGTGGTTTAGAGTGGGTAAGGGAACATTGGAAAGGGAACTACTGCCCTGGAACTAATGTCCGTGGCAGGATTAGGAAGTTAGTAGGGGACAGATCGGTTAGTAACTGAGGGGGGGATAAAATAAAGTTATTCATTTACAAGCGCAGTCAGTCGCGGGTTTGATGCGAGATATTTGTCTAATCAATCGGAGTTTAAATGAATCAACGGTGCTGCAGTCTATAACTCGGGGAAGCCCATTCCACAAGTTGACAACCCTATTGAAGAAGAAATTCTTAGATTCGTGTGAGTAAAAAGGTTTACCAATAATTTTGCAACCGTTTCCCCGCGTGTAATTAGATTGGTCAAGTACTTACTACAGTTCATATTGTCGATGCCTTTGATGATTTTGAACACTTGAATTAAGTTACCTCTTAATCTACGCTGGGTTAAAGGAAATAGATTTAATTCTCTAAGACGCTCTTCGTATGGTTTGTTCTTTAGGCTAGGTATCATTTTGGTAACTCTATGTTGAACTCGTTCTAGCTTGTTTATATCTTTTTGGTAATAAGGGCACCAGGATTGAACGCAGTATTCCAGAAGAGGGCGGACTAAGGAATTGTAAAGGGTTAGGATAACTTCTTTGGATTTATGCTCAAATGACCTGCCTATAAAGCCAATTTATTTTTTTATTTTTTTTCTATATTCCAACTACTCCCTCTCGGGCATAGGCTGAGAGCCTGTACATTCGACCGCTCAACACGGTGAAGCCCGTGAGGTCTTGTTCCAGTCTGGGGAGTGAGACATGTGAAGCATCCATCATGGCTCGAAGCAGCTCCATCTCTGAAGCGGCTGGTTGCTTCGCTCAAGTGCTTTACCGTCTCACCCTCCAGACTCAGACCCTCACTCTCAGAACGCCACCTATTAAGCAGTGAACTTACTAGGCATTGACCCCCTGTAACATATTTTGAATATGGGAATATTCATACAGTGTTATTATTTTGTTTGCCTTCTTAACAACTTCTGAACATTGTTGACTCGGTTTTAGGTTACTCGATATTGTTACTCCCAGATCGGTTTCTCTGTTTACATTCTTAAGCTGAGTGCCATTCATCGAATAGTTTGCTTTTTCATTTAGGTATCCGATATGTAGTACTTTACATTTATCCGCATTGAAACTCATTTGCCAAAATTTGGCCCAACATGACAATTTACCTAGATTGTGTTGCATATCGTCAACTTGTTCTTTTGAGAGTACGCTATTTGCAATTTTTGTATCGTCAGCAAATTTTGAGATTGTACAGGTGAGACCCTCATCTATGTCGTTGATGTAAATTAGAAAGATAATTGGTCCTAGTACCGATCCCTGGGGTACCGCTACTTACACTGGTCCATTTAGATGCCTTACCGTTTATGACTACTCTTTGCTTTCTGCCGCTGAGCCAATTTTCTATCCATTTCAACACACCGTCTTGTATTCCATGCGCTTTTAGTTTTAGCAGTAAACGTTTGTTGGGAACTTTGTCAAAGGCCTTTTGAAAATCAAGGTATATAATATCTACAGCTTTACTCTCATCGTAGAGGTTTAGGATATCGTGGAAGAAGTCTAAGAGGTTTGTTAAACAGGAACGTTTTTTACGAAAGCCGTGTTGAGTATCTTTAAGTAAGTTATTTGCCTCTAAGTGATTTACGAGTCTGTCTCTTATGACCGTTTCTAGCATTTTACATACAATTGAGGTTAAGGTAATTGGACGATAGTTACAGGGTAGGGGTTTGCTGCCTTTTTTTAATATCGGTGTTACGTTGGCTAGCTTCCACTGATCAGGCATAGTCCCAGACTGCAAGGATTCATTGAATAGCAATGTCAGTGGTTTGGAGAGCTCATCCTTAGCTTCCTTTAGAACTCTAGGCGAGATTGTATCAGGTCCAGGCGTTTTATTTACCTTGAGTTTATCTAAACAATTCAATACTTCTCTCTCTGTAACGGTGATATTGCTTAGAACATCTGAATTATCAATCTGAATCGGCGATGGTGTAGGGATATCACTGAGGTCTTCTGTTGTAAAAACTGATGCAAAGAAGGTATTGAGGGCATTACTCATTTGTACTTCGTCTTTGGTGTATTCTCCATTTTCATCCTAACGGTCCAACAGTTGAAGTAACTACTTTTTTCTTTCTGATATAACTATAGAATTCTTTCGGGTTTGTTTTACTTTGATTCGCAACATGTAACTCCAGGGTCTTTTTACTTTGCTTAATTGACTTTTTGGCTTTGCGTCGTAGCTCTACAAATTTCACCCGTTCTTCGTCATTTTGTGAGGATTTTAATCTATCATTAGCAAATTATTTAGCAAGCAGACAGTCTGAAATATCTTTATTCCACCATTTGGGCTTATCATTGTGGCCTGGACGCCGTATTTTCGATGGTATGCAGTCTTGCACTGCCTTAAGGTAAGTGGTTGTGAAACACTCCCAAGATGTATTTATGTCGTTATTGTTAGTCAGAAAGCTCCAGTCAGTTTCTTTAAGCTTTGATTTAAGTTTATGAAAATTTGCTTTCTTGAAATTAGGGACTTTCTCAATGCTGCTATTTGATTTGTTACTAGTAAACTTTAAAGTGAAAGTTATCGTACAATGGTCGCTGTTACTGAATTCATCACCAACATTCAAATTCTCTATTAATTCTTCTTTTGTTGCGAGTACAAGGTCAAGCACATTATTACCATGGGTCGGAGATTGTACAAATTGAAAAAGTGAACTCTCTTGCAAGTTAGCATAGAGGTCGTGTCCAGAGTGTGAAGTAAGAATATCGCCCCATTTAGTCACGGGTAAGTTGAAATCGCCAAGAATTACGGTATCTTGTATGTTAGTTATTTCTGCAATTTGTTCATAAATTTCACTGTCAGTTTGCACTGATTGAGCTGGGGGTCTGTATAATAAAGCTAGTGTTATTTTAGTTCCTCGTTTATTATTTAATAGTATGTAAGATATGTCTATATTCGCAATTTGAGGTTTTGACATTAAGACGGGATTAAGACTTTCCTTTATAAAAAACAGAACTCCTCCTCCATTTCTATTGATCCGACTTCTCAAACATTGTATAACCAGGAAGCGTATATTCGGCTAAAAAATCTCTGTCTTCCGTATTTAACCAAGATTCTGTAATGCCGATTATATCATAATGTTCTGTAAACACGATTTCCTCTAGATGTGAAAATTTATTGCGTATGCTACGAGCATTTACATAAAACACCTTAAGAGTATTAGAGTTGGATGTTACTGATTGTGCATTGTCTGAATTTTCAGTTCGTATTTGACTTACACTACCCTGTCTGGGTACCCCCGGTTGACCCCGTTTTTTGAACGGAAATCCTTGACTGCATCGTTCAGCAGACGAAAAAGTGCCCATTTATACTTTAATCCACTATACCACGGCGTGATAGAGGATACTTTTGTGCAGTGGATTCAAGCATGGACAATCGTCCTGACTGTTGGTGGTTTATGTCCGCCTGGGAGTATATATATATAATTACATTTATGATCACATTGAATCTTAACCATTGGAATAATTATCTATAACAGGGATGGGGAACCTTTTTCCTATCAAGGGCCAGTTGGACATGAATGACATCATTCGAGGGCCATACAAAATTATCAACTTAAAAATCGCCTGCTTTTACTGGTCAACCATTAAGTCACCCCTAATGTAATGGTTGGAACTTCTTCTCTTTGGCGAGGCGTGTTATGTCAGCTGGTATTGATGCTGTTGCTAGTCGCAGCTGGTTTTCCAGGATTGTGTCAGTCAGTTTGGAAAGCAGTCGACTCTTTCTGAGGATAAATTTTGAAGGAAAATAAACAATTGCTCACAGCAGTAAGTGGTTCCAAACACAGATGTAAATGTCAATGCATGCCTTCTCAAATTGGGAAAATCATCAGCGTGTATGTACCATCTATAGAACTCAAGGAATGGGTGATTATCGTACCTAACTTTCAGCTCATCATCACCTTGCAGCTGAATTATTTTGTGTTTCAGGTTATCATGCACATCAATGTCTTCCACATTAAACAATGTAGCACCGATGTTCAACTCCTGCTGTTTACTTTTCACGTCCTTGAATCTTTCATTTACCTAAGAAGTGCGCATGGGGGTAATTAGAAACGTCTGCCTGTGCTGACGTATTTGAGCTGTTTCCATCACTAAAATATTCATTTTACCATATATAGCATTAATACTTATCCATACGCGACTATTATGGGTTGATTATAAAGGTATTAACCTGAAACAACAATAAAACGAGTGAAAACAGCATTTGGATGGTCAAAATCGGAGATACAGGCCGCAAGTTATATAATGTATGGGTGAGGCAACCTGCTTTCCCGCCAATTTCCCCCAAGGCCACTGAGACACAGTCGATCGATACTCTCTCTCTCTCTCTTGCACTCGCTTGCTAACAGTGATGTCAATGCCCTGCTTGCAACTCGCTAATGTTAGCACGAAAATATACCTCAGAATAAGGGAATAACAGGGAAAATAGGTGATAACTGAAGGAGGGGAGGAAAGTGGGGAAGGAGGGGAGGTAGAGGAGTGATATTTTGCATGGCCCAGGGGCCAAATAAAAATAAAAAAATAAAAAAATAAAAATATATATATATTTTTTTTTCAAAGTTTAAAGTTGATTTTTTTTTTCTCTGACTCTTAAGAGTCTTCCCGCAGTCCGCTGGGGGAACTCTTTAGAGTCTTCCCGCAGTTCCCGGGTTAAATGCCTCAATTTGTTTTGCACATTCACCAGCATAATCCGATGTTGTAGAAGGCTTTTCTGTTTGCAAAGTGGGAAAGTGCACAGTGTTATTCCTTTCGAGTTGCATTTTCCACAGCTTTAATTTAGCATAAAATTATTTCACATTTGAATGCTGTGAGCTAAGAAGCTGATTGGGGCCTTAAAGCTTGACTATCAGTTCTGAGAAATACTTGGTAATGTAAAACATGAATGCTAGATCTCACAGCCACTTGCTATCACTAAGTTTCATGAGAGGTTTTTTCTTCATCTCCATCAATTGCTTTACTTCATCATGCAGTTTGTAACTGCATGAACATGTTCCCGCGACTCCGCCACCGCAATTAACAATGATAGACAAGATTAAGAAGGGGGTATGAAAATTAGAAAGTTAAATGAGATAGTCATATAAAATACCCACAGATCCTTTGGCAGCTGTATACAATCATACAATTTCATCATGATAGCCAGAATAAATTGCCAAAGTGCGCCATGATCTGATCGTCAAGGCCCAGGGGTTGATTATTACTTGTTTAATTATTTTTGTATTTGTATAATTGTTGTATGATAGTGTGACTATTAACACAAGTAGTCTGTAATTTTCGATTTAGAGACTAAAATAACTTTTTAAAACGTATCAAATAGCAAGGAAATTAGCAAATTTAAGCATACTCATATATTGCCTTGTGGGCCGAACGTTCCCCACCCCTGATCTATAATAAGGTCATAGTAACAATATTTTGTAGCATTTTGAATATGGTGTAATTCAAATTTAAAATATATATAAGAAAGAAATAGTGACCATTATATGTGACCTTCACCATTCACCTTGACATTTGAATAACAAAAACACAAAATTTGAACAATCGTTGCATTGACCAACCGAATATGCCAGCAAAATTTGGTGACGATACATTAACTCGTTCAATACAGTTCTGTCGGTTTCATTTCATACTGGTTATTAACCCTTAATTAGCGGCTCACCACATAAGTCGAGTTAAATAAAGCTGGACTATGTGGCGGCGCTCGACATAGGTCGAGTGGCAATTTCAGCACGTAATGTTGCTGAGAGAGAGAGACAAGTGGTGGCAGGAGAGTAGCGAGCGTATGACTGCTCCAGACCACCGTGGCGAACATACTAACACGAATCCCAGCTCCCTCCTCCCTCTCTCACTCGCTATATAAGGAATTGTATCGGGAAAGTGGCTAATTACATGCTTTTTGCACTCGCGTTGCACGGTTATTGCAAGAAAACTAGCCATCATAAAAGGATCGTTATGGTGTCATTCGAAAGCTCTGTTTATGCCCTTTCAGGGATAGGTACTTGTTTTACGTTCTGGGTCTTATTTAGGCATGAAAATGATCACGTAAACAGCCCTATTTTGGCTAAAAACACCCCGCTGGGCGGTACATATAAATAAACCGCATAGGCCGCTCGTAAGGTGTTAAGACGATTTTATCAACTCTGCGAAGCAGAGTGGTATCACGCAAACAGATCCCGCCCGTATACTGTGCACCACCAGCCAGCCTGTCTGTCGTCGTCTTCCGTCATCGTCGTCCGTCTGTCTGTCCGGAAATTCCTCCTAGACCGTTCGATGGATTTTCACCAAATTTCACAGGTATATCCATTTGGTCAATGCAATGGTCAGTCAAAAAGGCATTTTTCATTGAACTTAAATGTTAAGGTCAAAGGTCAAGGTTAAAAATAAGGTCAATATTTCATATGTTTTAGTTTTTACTCAAATGTCTTCATTTTCACTATACAAGTTACTGGTTACCTTAATATCGTATTGACCAAATTTTAGGTAAATATTCTAAAGGGTAAGGTCAAAGGTCAAGGTCAAGGGCCAAAATAAGTTTTTCACTAGTATTTCTTATACTAACTGTTAGATTCTCACTAGGCTTACCATGTATATTTGGAATACCTAGGCCAAGGTCATACAAAAAACTATACAACTCCATATGAAAGGTCAAGGTCATAGGTCAAGGTAAAATAAAAGGTCAATATGCTATTTTCTTTACTTTTCATGCAAACTTCCCAAAATTTGGTGAGATAGTTGCACTTTAAATGAAAAGGAAAATAATACATTTGGACACACATCATAAAGGTCAAGATAAAGGTCAAAGGTCAAGGTCAACTATTCTATAGATATATATGAAACTAACTGTTGGGTAGGAAGAGAATCACCAGAGTCGTAATAAAAATCATCTTTATTTTCATCAGTTTTCCTTCATTGACGTTTCGATATTTTATTATGTCATCATCTGTATTTTCTGTGAAAACAAAACATACGTAACAATATTGAATATATATTACATTGCAAAAGCAAAAAAAAAATGAATAACTTACAAATAATGAAAGCTAACGTAATCAAAAGAATAAAACTATCTAGATCAGACAGAAGTATACAATAAGATAAAATAATGCGAAATGTTATGACAGTAAGAAACTGGTAAGAAACTGGTAACTGATTGGTTTTAATGAAATTAGGCATGCTTATTTGATTTTCCAGGGCAATGTCAATGAAAACAAAGAAAATACTCTTACATAAAGGTCCAGGTCACAGGTCAAGGTCAAAGGTCAACTTTTACTATTTATTTTACTTTTTACTCAAATGTCTTAATTTTCACAATACAAGTTACTGGTAACCTTAATATCGTATTGCCCAAATCATAGATAAATATTTTAAAGGGTAAGGTCAAAGTTCAAGGTCAAAGGTCAAAATGTTTTTTTTACCAGTATTTCTTATACTAACTGTTAGATTCTCACTAGGTTTACCATGTATATTCGGAATACCTAGGCCAAGGTCATACAATAAACTATTCCATTCCATATGAAAGGTCAAGGTTACAGGTCAAGGTCAAATAAAAGGTCAATATGCTATTTTCTTTACTTTTCATGCAAACTTCACATTTGGTGAGATAGTTGCACTTTAAGTGAAAAGGAAAATAATAAATGTTGAGACAAATAAAGGTCAAGATAAAGGTCAAGGTCAACTGTTCTATAAATATATATGAAACTAACTTATGGGTTTTAATGAAATTAGGCATGCTTATTTGTTTTTCATGGGCAATGTCAATGCAAGAAAAAATGTACTCTTACATAAAGGTTAAGGTCACAGGTCAAGGTCAAAGGTCAACTTTTATTATTTATTAAGAAAGATTACTCAAATTTTGGAAAACTGGCTGTGTTATGGCTTATTACTTAAATATCATATATATCAAATTTCACATTAATATTCTAATAGTTAAGGTCAGAAGTCAGGGTCAAAACAAGAGTATTTGTCATTTACCATAAAGTCCTCCTAGACTATTTAACCCTTTCGCTGCGGGTGACGTTCCGGAACGTCCTGGCAAGTTACAGCAATTTCCAGGCTTTAAAAGCCTGTAAAAACCGTAAAAATCGAGTGTCAGTGGGCGGGAGCGTAAGGGGCCCACCTCCGACCCTCAGAGCACCGAGCGGCTCACTGATGTTGAGTGTGTCTCGCGCGGGCCTCTCTCTGTCTCTCCCAACAGTGTAGCCATGCGAGCGAATGTTACATAATAGCGGGTTTCCCGCGTTTCACTGGCACCACTGCGGGTGAACCAGACCACATACGGGGCCCGTTCTGGTGTCATTTTGAAGCTATGCTCGCCTAGTTTTCGGCAGAATACACTTCATTTAATGCAGATGCTTGATATATCATTCAAGAGTGCCTGAATATGCCCTAAATAGCCCAAAATAAGCCGCAGCCAAAGGGTTAATGTATTGTCACCAAATTATACAGGCAAATTCAGTTGGTCAATGCGACGACCATTCAAATATATGTATTTTATTTTAAGTCAAAGGCCAATGGTCAAGGTCACAGTACATGATCACTATTTGTAATCAATATGTTTTTATACGAATTACACCATATTCATAATGCTAGTTAAAATAAACATTGCTGTTAAGCTAACTACATCCTGGATAAGAAATTCAAAGGTCGAAGGTCAAGGTCAAAGCCACGGTTTAATTTGGAAATATGATTTTTACTAGTATTTCCTATTTAATGTAAGATTCTCAATAGGCATATCATACATATTCGGAATACCTAGACCAAGGTCATACAAGTATGAACATAATTCCATTTGATAGGTCAAGGTTGCAGGTCAACATCAAATATAAGGTCAATAAGCTAATTTCTTTACTATTCATGTAAACTTCACAAAATTCGTTGAGACAGTTGTGCTTCAAGGGAAAATTAAAATGTTAATTGTTCAGACATCATGAAGGTCAAGGTCAACTATTCCTTTAATACCTCTGAAACTAACTGATAATTGTTAATGAAATTTGACACACTTATTTGATTTTCTAGGGTTACATCAAAGCAAACAAAAATATAATCCTACATAAAGGTCAAGGTCACAGGCCAAGGTCATAAGTTAACCTTCATCATAAAAAAATACTAAATTTTCGATAAGCTGACGACTGCTAGTTGCATCTTACTTAAATATCATATATTTCAATCATATATATATATATATATATATATTATAATACTTAAGGTTAAAAGTCAAGGCCAAAGAACAAAACAAGAGTGTTAATAATTTTCTTTAAACTCTTCCTAGACTGTTTAACCCTTTGTGTTCCGGTGACGTCTTTTTTATTGTAGTCTAGCTAAAATTAGACGATTTTGTGGAGCGTATGAAGGATCTGTGGTAGTAAAAAGGGTTGTTGTTGTTGTTGTTCCCCATGCTGCCTGGCCGAACAGCCCCAAGGCCCCGAGTAAGGCCAAGGCCATAAACGAGCGCCCCCACAGAACCCTCCCTGCCAACCACAATAAAGCCTGGGTGACCGAAGCCACTCCATGGCGGGGAGCTGAAAGGGTGCGTAAACGCCCGGGAAACCAAAGCCCCACCCAGGGCCCTGTGCCCTTCAGCAATTATGAAGAGAAATTTGAGGGGCAAAGGAATAATGTGACGCTTTAGCTTCCAATCTTGGTAGATTGGGAGGTCAATCCACGGAAGAGACGCCGTCACTTGAGATCTATAAAATATAGAAGTAAAGGAACAGTCAGAGTAAGCTATGGGTATGGCAGAGATCGCTCAGGTCTCACTCTGATAAACCAGCCCATCGCCAAAGTTAATTAAGATAGTTGAAAGCTTGCTAATTTTATTGAGGCCCTTCAATAACTAAATAAAATCATCTTAATATCCAGTATGAAATGAAACTAACAGAACTGTACTGAACGGGTTACGTATCGTCACCCAATTTTACTGGCAAATTCGGTTGGTCAATGCAACGATTGTCCACATTTTGTGTTTTTGTTATTCAAAGGTCAAGGTGAATGGTGAAGGTCACAGATTATGGTCACTATTTTTGTCTTACATATATTCTCAATTTGAATTACACCATTTTCAAAATGCTACAAAATAATGTTACGCTGACCTTATTATAGATAAATATTCCAATGGTTAAGATTCAATGCGATAATAAATGTAATTATATACTGTATGTATAGTCCCAGGCGGACATGAACCACCAACAGTCAGGACGAATGTCTATGCTTTAATCCACTGCACACAAGTATCCTCTATCACGCTGTGGTATACTGGATTAAAGTATGGGCCCTTGTTCTGACTGTCGGTGGTTCAAGTCCGGCTGTGAGTATAAAAACATTTAATATATACAGTATATATACTGTATATATAATTATATATATATATATATATATATATATATATATACATATATATATATATATATATATATATATATATATATATATATATATATATATATACCGATTTTACCCAAGAGATTCAATACTACTTACAGAATTCTAGGCCGCAGAGTTTGTATGCATTTTTTATTTTATTTTTTATTTTTGTTTTGTATTGCGAAAACTGCACACCTACTTTATTTAGTTTATGAAGGGCCTCCATAAAATTAGAAAGCTATCAACTATCTTAATTAGCCCTTTTTACTACCTGTTACGACCGGCACTACGAATAAACAAGGGCACTTAATGATGGACTAGATGATAGGCTATATCTGCAACAACGGTACGCTATTCCAAACCCTCGAACTATTACGCCGGTGAACAAAAACACTTAAAACCCTTCAGAGTTAATCTACTGGATAACGGGGTATCAATTAACTAGGTTTTAGTGTACTTCTACAAAGGCTTTCCGGTGATGGTAAAGCCAACTCACAACAGGAGTACTTACGTTAAGAAAATGCTCGTAAGTAATAACAATGCTTGAATAAACCATATAAGATTTAATAAAGGAATATATGCTTACGTTAACTTTTAGTGTGAGTCTGTACTCAACACTAAACTCTTCAATGCTCTATGAAATCACTGGAAGTCTAGTCCTACAGCCATCAGATATGGAATCTTCTGAAAAGGTCTGATGCTCTAAGATGCTCGTTAATATAGAACATAAATAAATGCAGGGGCAGGACACCAAAGCGTGTATCTTAAATACACCAATAAGTAGGATACATATATATAACAAGGGAGTGCAACAACTCTGTGACAGCACTAATAATAACCACTCAAAAACAGTACTTCCTTAGCCAACGTAACAGCCAAACTGGGTTGTGCACTATGCATCAACCTAGGCTAAAATAAGGCGTGAATAATTCCTAAAGCATACACAATGAAAGTTAATAAACACAATGCTGTCTTTCTCACTAATAAAGTCTAGCAGTGGCATAAAAGGTACTAGGAAACTAGGCAGAGCGCAAGCATGCTCGTAGCCTACTGTCTCCCCTTGAACAGATTTCCCTTATGTTACGTTAAGTGACTTGGAGGTTCTCTTGGTAAGTCCAGATCTCTAGTATCTGGTCTTACCCTGGCGCTCCACAAAGGTCAACACAATGAGGCAGCAAGTATACAGGTAAGTATAGGCAAAAGCCCTTCACCTGTATACTGCTACACTCGCAAAGGAAAATATGCACAAGGGTTACAGGCTAGCTAGCTTCGTCGATGTTGTACTGGCTCTGACTTGCCACATACATAACTCAGACAACGACCAAAGATACCTTCCACTGTCTAGCATTAAATAATGGGTAAAAACAGCTCAATAATTAGAAGCACCCCAACACTAGGCTACCATTTGACTATGACTCTAATAATCCCTAACGCTAGTGCAAACATATATGGAGAGCTGGTGCTGGTAATACGACTGGCCGACTATGGAAGTCGTATGCAGAACCAGAAGGGATAAGTAATTGAATAAAGATGAGAAGTATGAAAAAGAAGAAGTTCAGAGAAAGAGAAATTAGTATAGGGGGTAATATGGGGGACAGATTGCAAAGGACATGTAGGACCAAGCACGCTGTGCCAAGCTCTGAAGGAGACACGCGGGAGGATGCCCGCACCACCCTCCCAGGACAGCGGCCTCCAATCACAGACCACTACGTCATGAAGAGCAAGCGTCCTATGACGTAGCCAGGCCCGCCGGCCAATCAGGAGCGTGGGAACCCCGCCCGAGCGAGGGAGGCACACGTACATACACACACACATAATACCACCGCGCTGCCTCCTCCGCTCTCTCCCTCCTTAACTTCACACTACACATCTTATACTCTATCACTAATATAAAATACTTCCAAGTGTCACAGACAAGAATAAAGACCACGACTGAACTGCCTGTGATAACATGAACTCTATGAAAGAAAGAACATCGGTCTACGATTATTGTAGCCCATTTCACTGCCCTGGCGAGCGCTAGCGAGTTACGAGTGCATTCTGGCATGCTGGCCAGCGTAACACCCCGCCCAAGATGTGGGACGTTTCAGCCTGAGGTGAACTCCACATCTGACCAGACAGAATGCCCACCAACCCCGCATCACCCAGCTACTCTCCCAAGTTGTGAAAACAAGGCACGATCACAAACATAAAACACTGCATTATAAAACAAATCTGCACAACACTTCCCCAAAATAATAGCATCATAAAAATTATATCACGCTCAACGAGCAAGCTTCACCAAGCCTAGCCTACTAAGACAACAACTCAGAGTGTCTTAGATTCTTGCTGTGATATACTGCACTTATATACTATCAAAAAGAAAGTGTTTTTACGTGAGTTTTTTTATATTTTTAATAGTGTTTTTGGCGGCGTTGCACTACAGGGGCAAGCCTAATTTTTCTCCACTCTCAAACACACACTGACTGAACGGCGAGGGTGTTCCTTAAGACATACCCTCCCGTGACAAACAATCAGCCAAATCATTATCAGTGCCCTTAACATGCCACACATCCAACTTGTGTTCCGGCAGCAAAACAACACCTGGCACTGATAAACTGCCCAGTTCATCACAAGACTGGCACTTCTCTTCGCTCTTTCCGGCAACGGGACCTGCCAACAACCTTTCACTAGTTCTACCTTAGTGATAAACGAGGCAGCCCCGATGCGGTCTATGGGATCGTCAACTCTGGATAAGGTATAGGCGTCTGTCGGGGATAATGCACACACACTCTTGCAATCAACACACACATGGGTCTTGCAATTTAACTCAGGTTGCAAAGTTGCTGGCAACGACCACTCACGATATCCCTTATCCATCAGACCCTTCGTCAACATGTAGTCCAGCTCTGCTTTTACAACAGGCTGTCGAGCAGGATTTATATGGTAGGGAGCCAATTTGAGCCTTGCACTGTCTCCAGCCTCCATGTCGGATTTTACCCCGTACATCAGGTCTGGAGAATCAACAAACATACGGACGTACTGCCACAGCCTAGTAAACAACTTCTCCTGATGATTTGGAACAAGAGGTTGCAACTTATCTCGAAGAACAACATGCTCATTGCCCTCCCACAACCCAGCCGAGACCGCAGTTTCTACACTATAGTCTCCCTCCTTCTCTACCTTTGTCTCTAGAACAGCCAGGTCACGAGAGGGACAATCTGTACCACCTGTGCAGTCACTCCCACAGTTCATAATTGCTAATGCTCCCCCGCCGATACCGTACATGCGCACCCCCGCATTCCTTGCGACTACATCTGCCTGCGCAGCATCACCGCCTTCAGCGACATGGCCAGATACAGTCGGTCTATGGTAGGGCTGTTGCATATTACTAGGGCAGCATTGGGAGGCTATGCGACAACCGGGCGCATCCACTCCACAGCCAACCTCACCAATCTGCTCAATGTCCTGATTCTGACCACTACCCTTAGCAGCCATGGGTCGACCCTGACCTGACAACCATGCCAAAGCCTCGTCGCCCACCTTGAACGACTGAAACAACGAGGCCAACGGTTGACTAACACTCAAGTGACCTGCCAGCGGAACATCGTGCACCGCATGAGTTGTGAGGCCTGGGTACTCGGCACAAACTGTGGGGTATGAACCGAGCAGGTGCTGGAGCGTTGCACACTGCTGCTCAGGCAGGTGCTCAAGCGCTTCCACAGCCACCTGACTCGTGTCCCCCGCCCACTGCTCCGCCGAGACATGACAATCCCAACTCTCCTCCACCTGTGCCCCACTGTCCCCCTCTCCTTCTCCACCTTGGCCGCTGCAGACCAACACAGGTACAGTAGGCTGCTCAGGTGGTTGCCTCACAAACTCCTTCGCCAGGTTCACATGACATGCTTCCCCGTCCTCGAGTTCAATAGCCCCGTTCCCACAACTCTCCTCCACCTGGGAACTACTCTGTCGCGGAGTGCCATCACGCCCTACCCATGTCACTAGGGGGGACAGGTTTTGGGGCCACTCCGGAGCTCAATTTGGGTGCAAGTACCGAGTCACCAAGGAGTGTCGCTGGGTCCAAACTCTCAACCCGACCACCAGCCTCGACATTCTCCTTCCGACCCTTCCTCCGCTGGTCTGGAACTCGGGTACTAGGCTGTGACACCTGAGCGGACTGAGATATCTCGAGCCCCTCTTGCCCCTCCCTACTCGTGTCGGCCGCCCTCTCGGCAACGACTAAAGGTGGAACCTCGGAAGTGAACACCGCAAAGTCGTTACCGAGAAGGTGCTCGACCCCCTCAACTGGCATCTTCTCCACCACACCCACATCCAACTCCCGTGTCACACCGTCCACCTCAAGCTCCATTCTGACCAGCGGGTAAGACCGTTTAGCATTGATGCCTTGAACCACCACAACCCGAGCCACGTTAATAGGCTTGCCAGTGAAATTCTTAACAAGTGTCTGGGAAGCGCCCGTATCACGCAACAACTCACACCAGCCCACCTCACAGTGCCGTGCCCCCTATGACCACAAAAAGCATCACGGACGGGTGACGAGCCCTCCTGCTGCTTCTGCACCGACTGTGACTCCGCAACCGACGTATTACCCCGGGAAAACGCGGAAGACCTCAAAGACACACCGATGTTGCTCACTAGTGACACCACTACTGTAAGCGGTGTGCTCGGACATGAGCGCGCAATATGCCCCTTCTCATGACACTTGAAACACTCCACTTCGCTCTTGGACTTCCTCTGAGGTGAGGAAGGGCCCTGGCCTTTCTTGAATGGGAAGAGTTTCGACTTGGGTTCATAATTGGCAACATTACTCTTAAATGGATAATTATTTGTTGTGTCATTAATTCGAGGGGGGTGGAGTGGTACGCCCCTGGTTACCTGCCTCAGCTCTCTGTGCAGACCCGCACCCACGAATCAATGACACCCTAAGGTCAGCCAGCTCAGCCGCCTTCTGCAAAGTTTTTGGTTGCTGTTCTTTAAGGTTAAGAGTCAAGTCACTGCTAGTACATTTAAAAAATTGTTCCAGCAATACTAATTGTTTTACTGAATCAAAAGTAGTTGCCTTCTCCGACCTTAACCAATTTTCAAATGCATCTGACAGCTCTCTAGCGTGTTCCTGGAAAGTACTCTCCTTTCATTTTGGAACCGCCCTAAACTTCAGCCTATAGGTCTCTGGCTGTAGCTCATACGCCCTCAGGACAGCCTCTTTCAACAACTCGTAATTCACACAGGAATCTAGGTGCAAAGCATCGTACGCCTTGAGTGCTCTCCCCGTCAATCGTGAAGAAACAAGGGCTGCCCACTTCTCCTCGGGCCATTGGTGCTCCTGGCTCTTTTTCTCGAACCGGAGAACAAATTCTGTAACTCCTAACTCATCAAACACTGGAACCAACTTAAGTAGATGCGACAGGGACTGGTCATGGGCTCGACCCCCCTGGGCGACCCGGTTCCTCGTCACCTCTACACGAGTTTTCTCTAGGTCAACATCGGCACGATATCTTTCAGACTCAAACTTGAGCTCAGACTCTCGTTCACGCTGCTCGAGCTCAGCCTGTCGCTCCTGCTTTCGGTGCTCGAGTTTGGCGAGCTCAAGCTGAAACAACATCTCGGGAGTCAAACCCTGAGGAGGGGGTGCTACTATTGGGGACCCACCCCGTGAATCACCTAGAGGCATACCCAACCGCCAGCGGGCATCGGCCTGCGGCAACGTACTCGGCTCCGGAGCCCGAGGGGGCGCCATGGTAGGAGTCGAGTGGAATGGGGGCTGGGCCGAAGGTGCCCCAGCTCCCGCTCCACCCGAAGCCCCACGCACCCCACCGAGCACACAGGTAACCAGCTCACCTCTCGACAAACCGCTAGTACCGGGAAACCCTAAGACCGTGGCCACACACTGCAATCCATACCGGTCTAGCCCCGACACACGATCCGCTGACACAGGCTCCTCCAAAAATATCCGAGCATCCTCCTCATTGTTCACCAACCGAACGCCGCTTAACAACTCCACCTTCTCCACCTCCTCGCCTGCCTCTCGCACTGTAGCCCTCACTATGCTCAGACCCGTCCAGTGACATGTGGGAGTAAACAAAAAAAAAATCTCAGTCAAAACAAAAGTAGCCAAACTCTTGCGCAGCTTTATTCACCAAAAAATATTCGAAGATGTTCTTGAGTGCAATACTAGGTCACCAATAACTCCAACAAGTTCTATATATTCTCAAAACAATGTCTACTGCCAACAATGCGAAAAATAAATTCAACCCCAAATCGCAATAAGATTTCTCTAAAAAAAAAATGCAATATTCAGTTCACTATATTCTGGTCTAAGGTCGCCATTTGTTACGACCGGCACTACGAAATAAACAAGGGCACTTAATGATGGACGATAGGCTATATATGCAACAACGGTACGCTAATTCCAAAACCCTCGAACTATTACGCCGGTGAACAAAAACACTTATTTTCCTATTTAATGTAAGATTCTCAATAGGCATATCATACATATTCGGAATACCTAGACCAAGGTCATACAATTATGAACATAATTCCATTTGATAGGTCAAGGTTGCAGGTCAACATCAAATATAAGGTCAATAAGCTAATTTCTTTACTATTCATGAAAACTTCACAATTTCGTTAAGACAGTTGTGCTTCAAGGGAAAATTAAAATGTTAATTGTTCAGACATCATGAAGGTCAAGGTCAACTATTCCTTTAATACCTCTGAAACTAACTGATAATTGTTAATGAAATTTGACACACTTATTTGATTTTCTAGGGTTACATCAAAGCAAACAAAAATATAATCCTACATAAATGTCAAGGTCACAGGCCATGGTCATAAGTTAACCTTCATCATAAAAAATACTAAATTTTCGATAAGCTGACGACTGCTAGTTGCATCTTACTTAAATATCATATATTTCAATCATATATATTTATATATATATATATATATATATATATATATATATATTATAATATTTAAGGTTAAAAGTCAAGGCCAAAGAACAAAACAAGAGTGTTAATAATTTTCTTTAAACTCTTCCTGACTGTTTAACCCTTTGTGTTCCGGTGACGTCTTTTTTATTGTAGTCTAGCTAAAATTAGACGATTTTGTGGAGCGTATGAAGGATCTGTGGTAGTAAAAAGGGTTAATTAAGATAGTTGAAAGCTTGCTAATTTTATTGAGGCCCTTCAATAACTAAATAAAATCATCTTAATATCCAGTATGAAATGAAACTAACAGAACTGTACTGAACGGGTTACGTATCGTCACCCAATTTTACTGGCAAATTCGGTTGGTCAATGCAACGATTGTCCACTTTTTGTGTTTTTGTTATTCAAAGGTCAAGGTGAATGGTGAAGGTCACAGATTATGGTCACTATTTTTGTCTTACATATATTCTCAATTTGAATTACACCATTTTCAAAATGCTACAAAATAATGTTACGCTGACCTTATTATAGATAAATATTTCAATGGTTAAGAATCAATGCTATAATAAATGTAATTATATATGTATAGTCCCAGGCGGACATGAACCACCAACAGTCAGGACGAGTGTCTATGCTTTAATCCACTGCACACAAGTATCCTCTATCACGCTGTGGTATAGTGGATTAAAGTATGGGCACTTGTTCTGACAGTCGGTGGTTCAAGTCCGGCTGTGAGTATAATTTGTTTTAATATATACAGTATATATACTGTATATTTATATATATATATATATATATATATACCGATTTTACCCAAGAGATTCAATACTACTTGCAGAATTCCTAGGCCGCAGAGTTGTGTATGCAGTTTTTATTTAATTTTTAATTTTTGTTTTGTATTGCGAAAACTGCACACCTACTTTATTTAGTTTATGAAGGGCCTCCATAAAATTAGAAAGGTTTCAACTATCTTAATTAACCCTTTTTACACCTGTTACGATCGGCACTACGAATAAACAAGGGCACTTAATGATGGACTAGATGATAGGCTATATCTGCAACAACGGTACGCTAATTCCAAACCCTTCAACTATTACGCCGGTGAACAAAAACACTTAAAACCCTCCAGAGTTAATCTACTGGATAACGGGGTATCAATTAACTAGGTTTTAGTGTACTTCTACAAAGGCTTTCCGGTGACGGTAAAGCCAACTCACAACAGGAGTACTTACGTTACGAAAATGCTCTTAAGTAATAACTATGCTTGAATAAACTATATAAGATTAAATAAAGGAATATATGCTTACGTTAACTTTTAGTGTGAGTCTGTACTCAACACTAAACTCTTCAATGCTCTATGAAAACACTGGAAGTCTAGTCCTACAGCAATCAGATATTGAATCTTCTGAAAAGGTCTGATGCTCTAAGATGCTCGTTAATATAGAACAGAAATAAATGCAGGGGCAGGACACCAAAGCGTGTATCTTAAATACACCAATAAGTAGGATACATATATATAACAAGGGAGTGCAACAACTCTGTGACAGCACTAATAATAACCACTCAAAAACAGTACTTCCTTAGCCAACGTAACAGCCAAACTGGGTTGTGCACTATGCATCAACCTAGGCTAAAATAAGGCGTGAATAATTCCTAAAGCATACACAATGAAAGTTAATAAACACAATGCTGTCTTTCTCACTAATAAAGTCTAGCAGTGGCATAAAAGGTACTAGGAAACTAGGCAGAGCGCAAGCATGCTCGTAGCCTACTGTCTCCCCTTGAACAGATTTCCCTTATGTTACGTTAAGTGACTTGGAGGCTCTCTTGGTATTTCCAGATCTCTAGTATCTGGTCTTACCCTGGCGCTCCACAAAGGTCAACACAATGAGGCAGCAAGCATACAGGTAAATATAGGCAAAAGCCCTTCACCTGTATACTGCTACACTCGCAAAGGAAAATATGCACAAGGGTTACAGGCTAACTAGCTTCGTCGATGTTGTACTGGCTCTGACTTGCCACATACATAACTCAGACAACGACCAAAGATACCTTCCACTGTCTAGCATTAAATAATGGGTAAAAACAGCTCAATAATTAGAAGCACCCCAACACTAGGCTACCATTTGACTATGACTCTAATAATCCCTAACGCTAGTGCAAACATATATGGAGAGCTGGTGCTGGTAATACGACTGGTCGACTATGGAAGTCGTATGCAGAACCAGAAGGGATAAGTAATTGAATAAAGATGAGAAGTATGAAAAAGAAGAAGTTCAGAGAGAGAGAAAGTAGTATAGGGGGTAATATGGGGGACAGATTGCAAAGGACATGTAGGACCAAGCACGCTGTGCCAAGCTCTGAAGGAGACACGCGGGAGGATGCCCGCACCACCCTCCCAGGACAGCGGCCTCCAATCACAGACCACTACGTCATGAAGAGCAAGCGTCCTATGACGTAGCCAGGCCCGCCGGCCAATCAGGAGCGTGGGAACCCCGCCCGAGCGAGGGAGGCACACGTACATACACACGCACATAATATCACCGTGCTGCCTCCTCCGCTCTCTCCCTCCTTAACTTCACACTACACATCTTATACTCTACCACTAATATAAAATACTTACAAGTGTCACAGACAAGAATAAAGACCACCACTGAATTGTCTGTGACAACATGAACTCTATGAAAGAAAGAACATCGTTCTACGATTATTGTAGCCCATTTCACTGCCCTGGCGAGTGCTAGCGAGTTACGAGTGCATTCTGGCAAGCTGGCCAGCGTAACATACCACAGATCCTTCATAAGCTCCACTAAATCGTCTAATTATAGCTAGAATACAATAATAAAGACGTCACCGGAACACAAAGGGTTAAACAGTCTAGGAAAAGTTTAAAGAAAATTATTAACACTCTTCTTGTGTTCTTTGACCATGACTTTTAACATTAAGTATTATAATATACAGTATATAATATATATTATAATATATATTTTATACTGTATATTATACAGTATATATATGATTGAAATATATGTTATTTAAGAAAAATGCAACTAACAGTCGTCAGCTTATCGAAAATTGAGTATTTTTTTATGATGAAGGTTAACTTTTGACCTTGGCCTGTGACCTTGACTTTTATGTAGGATTATATTTTTGTTTGCTTTGATGTAACCCTAGAAAATCAAATAAGTGTATCAAATTTCATTAAAGATCATCAGTTAGTTTCAGAGGTATTATATGAAAAATTTACCTTGACCTTTGACCTTCATCTTGACATTCATGATGTTTGAAAATTTTACATTTTAATTTTCTCTTAAAGCACAACTGTCTCAACGAATGTTGTGAAGTTAACATGAATAGTCAAGAAATTATCATAATGACCATATATTTGACATTGACCTGTGACTTTGACCTATCAAATGGAATTATGTTTATTCTTGTATGACCTTGGCCTAGGCATTCCGAATATGCATGCTATGCCTAATGAGAATCTTACATTAAATATGAAATACTAGTAAAAATCATATTTCAACCTTTAACCTTGACCTTTGACCTTTACCTTCGACCTTAGAATTTCTTATCAAGAATTTAGTTAGCTTAACAGCAATGTTCGTATCAACTAGCATTATGAATATGGTGTAATTTGTATAAACAAAATTATTGATTACAAATAGTGATCATATACTGTGACCTTGACCTTTAACCTTTGACTAAAAATAAAATACATATATTTGGATGGTCGTCATATTGACCAACTGAATTTGCCTGTATAATTTAGTGACAATACATTAAACAGTCTTGGAGGAACTTAGAGAAAATTGCAAATACTCTTGTTTTGACCTTGTCCTCTGACCTTAACTATTACAATATTTATGTGAAATTTGATATATATGATATTTAAGTAATAAGCCATAACACAGCTAGTTTTCCAAATTTTAGTAATATTTTTTAATAAATAATAAAGTGACCTTTGACCTTGACCTTTATGTAAGAGTACATTTTTGTTTGCATTGACATTGCCCATGAAAAACAAATAACCATGCCTAATTTCATTAAAACCCATCAGTTAGTTTCATATATATTAATAGAATAGTTGACCTTTATCTTGACCTTTATATGTCTCAACATTTATTATTTTCCTTTTCACTTAACCCGGAAAGTGAGGGAAGACTCTTAAGAGTTTCCCCGGGCGACTGCGGGAAGACTCTTAAGATCCTGGGCCTAAAAAAATCCATTAAACTCCTTGCGACATATATGACGCGATCGCGTCATATGAATAAGTCCACCAAAAACTCATATGACGCGATCGCGTCATATGGACTTATCTCTATACCTCTCCAATAAGTTTATGTTGCAATTTTGCGTCATATGAGCTCAGTAAGTCCGATAAGTTACCATACGATAAAACCGTTGGTGGCAACCTCAGCCTCCTGCGATAATTCTAACAGCCGCAGTGTTGTTGTGAGTGTAGTGCGAGGCAGTGGCAATGATCCTGGGGCTCCCGCCTCCTTGGACTTACTGGAACATAATATGTCTTGGGGAGTTAAGGGGACCGACCGGTTAATTACAAACTTCCAGGTCTTACTATCAATTTAAATGAAATTTGGCACAGGTGTATATGACCATAGAACTAGATAAAAAAAAAAAAATGCTTTTTTCTTGCAATTTAGGTAATAAAATGTTGAAAATCATAGTACTGCAGAATATGATAAACTCCTACAGAAATCCCCATAGCATATGTTTTATGTGATCAAACAACTCACAAAAGGTGTATCTATAGTTTCTATAAAACACATTTTATATATTTTGTGTATTTGTTTGATTTAGGTGATTACGGATTCAGGCAAATATATTTATAGAAAATTACAACTTTGACGACATATTGTGAAAACAAAAAATTATTAGAGTAAATTTGGTTTATAGGCCTTTTAGTGTTTTTAATTACCTTTCCAATGGTATATACACCATTCCTATAGGTCCAATAATAACTGTAGAATAACATCCGATAGTGCGGCAATATAGGTTCTGAGAAAAACAGGTGAAAGTCTAAGGTCATTAGGTGAACATTTTTACTTTTGTTTTTTAGATTTACAATATTTTATGCGGGAACATGGTAAAGTAGAAGATAAAGCGTATGGGAGGTTGTAGAGTAGCTTACGCTCTTTCGTTTATTTAGGTATGATCCTCGTACGACCGGTAGTTACTGACTAGGCTACCGTATTTATGTTTATTTTCACTGCTAGAACATTCCCACTCATCTATAATCGTAGTGCGGTTTTCAATCTGTATTTTGGCGTTGAGTAGAGCTCTGTAAGTCAACTGGTTCAGTTGTGATGACGATTTCAGTGGAGCCAATATTGCAGAGATGTTGCCAATATGGGGGCTTTTCAGACACTAATTTCGTCTGACGTCAGAACAATAACATTGAAGAGTCTTCTCCTTCTTGTTTTCGGAGGTGCGGTGACGCAACGCTTGGGTTTGTTGACATGCGTCGTACGCACGGCGTTCAGACCAAGCTTTATTAGGCTATTAAGCTGCTGCCTTAGGTAAGGCATACCGGGTAGTGGCCCTTCTTTCGAGCTGTCCTTACCTAAGGCAGACCGGGTAGGAAGGGTTAAAACACCCCCCAATTGTTTTTATTTTTTGCCCCTGGGCCAATGCCAAATATCACTCCTCTACATCCCCTCCTTCCCCACTCTCCTCCCCTCCTTCAGTTATCACCTATTTTCCCTGTTATTCCCTTATTCTGTGGGCTATTTTCGTGCTAACATTAGCGAGGTGGTAACAGAGTGTTGTCATCACTGTTACCAAGCGTGGGAAAGAGCGAGAGAGAGACTATTGCGTAACAGTGTCTCTCCAGACAAGGGGAGGGGAGGAGGGGAGGAAGGTTGCCTCAGCCATACATTATGTAACTCCCGGCCTGTATAGCCGATTTTGACCATCCAAACGCTGTTTCCACTTGTTTTATTGCTGTAACAGGTTAATACCTTTATAATCAACCTAAAATAGGCGCATATGGATAAGTATTAACGCTATTTATGGTAAAATAACGATGTTAGTGATGGGAACAGCTCAAATATGTGCGCACAGGCGTGTGGTGTCTCATACCCCCATGTGCACGTCTTAGGTTAAAGTGCAACTATCTCACCAAATGTTGTGAAGTTTGCATGAAAAGAAAAGAAAATTGCATATTTACCTTATATTTGACATTGACCTGTGACCTTGACCTTTCATATGGAATTGTTTAGTTTCTTGAATGACCTTGGCCAAGGTATTCCGAATATACATGGTAATTCTAGCGAAAATCTAACAGTTAGTATAAGAAATACTAGTAAAAATCGTATTTTAGCATTTGACATTGAATTTTGACCTTATCCTTTAGAAGATGCATATGCATTTTGGTCAGTGAGATATCAAAGTTGCTAGTAACTTGAATAGTGAAAATGAAGAAATTTGAGTTAAAATTTAAAAAAATATGAAATATTGACCTTATTTTAAACCTTGACCTTTGACTTTAAATTTTAGATTAAATTGAAAATACATTTTTGACTGATCATCACATTGACCAAATGGATATACCTGTGAAGTTTGTGAAAATCCATCAAACGGTTTAGGAGAAGTTTCCAGAAAGACAGACGGACGACGACGGACGACGACGACAGACAAGCTGACTTGTAGTGCACAGTATATGGGCGGGATCTGTGTGCGCGATACCACTTGGCTTCGCAGAGTTCAGAAATTGCTAAACAAATGCATGAACAATCAAAACCCTCAATAATAATTATACGAAATATCACACTAACCGCCAAGACGTCGGAGCAGATAGTGTTAAGTTAAGCTGACCCATATACTGTAGGTGTTGCCAGTTGTACACTCTCAAGCCATAGTAAGAATACACCCATTTAAAACTGTACTGAACCCAATGAAACAATACAATGTTTTTGTGTATCCCTGATGCTGCAGAATATGGCTTTAAGCCTATTAATGTAGTGCAGGATGGGTAATTTTGGACCAGCCCTACTTCACTCCATTAGTTCAGAGGCTTTAAGACTTTTCACCTCAATATAGTTTGGCGATAATAAAACGCTTCATCCTATTCAGGTGGCAATGTTTTTTTTTCTGGGCGAGCGACAGAGAGCCTGCTAATTAGGAAAACTGGCATTCGACCGAGACATTTTGCCAACGATATATTTACATAATTATCTAGAAGGAGGTCTAGATGGTTTCTAGTTTGAGGGAGGCCTGGGGAGGCAGTTTTCTTAACTAAGGGAGGAAACAACAACTAAAATTCTAAATCAATGAGAACCTTCAATTAATAATTAAACAAAACATCATAATACCCCTCAAGATGTCGCACCAAATAGTGTAAAAGGTACACAAATTCAAGTGATTGTATGCTTACTACAGTCCCAAGACCATTACCAAAAGGGCTGCATCTCTTACCTTGTTAATTTTACCACAAATATTTGGGCAGTGTGATGAGTAAATATGGGAATATGGAGGATGAAATGCGGTAGAGGGTACAAAAGGGGAAGGGGGTTGTAGGAACGTTGAAAACAGTGACAAAGAATAAGGTGGTTAACATGGATGAAAATAAGTCATTGCATGATAGTGTGGTTATCCACTTTTCCTGATATTGACGTACGGGAATGAAGCATGAATGTTGTTTAAGAGGGATGGTAACAATTTTTTTTTTTTTTTTTTTTGTGAGTGAGGGAGACAAAATGCAGAACTGCTGTAGCGAGTGCCTCCCCAGGACTTGAACGAGTGACAGAGCCAAAATCAAGGGACGTTTGAGCCAAAATGCCTGGACACACTGTAACGTTACAGGCGGGGTTCGAACCCACAACATTAGCAAAACATCCCACAAAATAAACCACAAAACAGAGATCTATTATTCAGTCTCAATAAGAAAGTAGTGTGAATGACATATCCTTTAAGTCAAAAAGTGGTATGTTATAACTTCAACAATTAAACTAGTAACTCATATGAGTTACCAAACCCTTTGTAGGTGAAAAGTGGACACTTAAGAAAATATCAAATTATATCAAATAGCCATTAGCATTAACCCCTCCAATAACATCGACGGCGAATCGCCGTCAGTAGATAATTAACTCCCCAGTCCCAGCGACGGCGAATCGCCGTCAGTAATGTCAGTAATTCCTTGTAACTGCCTGTACAAGCCTGTACCTGGTATTACGACCGTTTGAGCACTGGGGTGGACAGCAGGACTTTTTAGGAGTGAGATTGTGTTGACAGGCGGGTGCTTCCCATTCGGGAGGCAACCGCTTTTCAACACAATCCCACTCCTATTCTGTCCATTTCTCTAACCCAAGAATTAACAAATGTTATTAGATTTTCTTCTATCCAAAAAATGAACTATAGAACTCTCTCCATCAATCTATATTCCCTTCATCCTATGATTTAGACTTCCTTACACTTCGTGTGTCCAGGCATTTTGAATTTGGCTCTTTGTCACTTATTTAGCTTTGGGGGAGTCACTTGTTACAGGCAGGCTGCTTTTTGTCATCTTACAAAAACATGAATAAATAGATATCGTAAAGAAAATTAAAACCTAGTATAACCTAACTTAACCTAATCTAACTTACTGTCCGAAATTATGGATGTACAAAGGGTATAAAATAGGTGTATGACGAGTCCGTAATAGTATACCCTTTTATAGGTATAATGACAGTAATAAACCCATCTATTATAAGGACAGACATGTAAAGTTACTGACAAAATGAGATCTTGCGATTTCCATGATGCAATTATACCTATTTATATTGATATCCAGATCAAATCAGCAATATATTAATGAATACATATAGATTTATTATTATATAGCCGATTTGATCTGAACATTAATCTAAATGGATATATTCGCATAAGGAAAATCGCAAGAGCTTACGAACCCTTGTCAGTAGCATTATATCACTGTTAATATATCTAATTGTTCTATTTACCTATTTCAACCAATATTACTTTTCATAGTGTATGGTGTATAGGATTGTGGCCGCCTCGGAGTATGGCCGTTTGGACCTAAACTCCCTGTATTATTTCTCACAATTATAGAAACGTCAGCAAATCTAAGGTATAAAAAGAGTATATAAAAGGTGTTTAAGATAATTGGGTTCATTAATGGTGATTTATATCTCTAATTGTAATAAGATAGGTTTATTAACATTAATTTATCTTGAACTGGGTATATTACATTATGGACACTATACTGAACTATATACGTATTACATTATGTTTCAGAGTGTGGGTTGCAAGAAGTAACTGTAGGTAATTATGCGGGCCAGGGCAAGTTCCAGCATAACACCGGCGTCTTAATGCTATGAATATTTTACTCTGAGATGTGTGTGCTTATGTATATGTGAATCTCGGCCTAATTTGCTTCATGCTTTCAAAACTTGGGACGAAGTTTTCTTACTCGAATATTTAGCATTTTCATTGTGCTTGCATTTATTTTATATATATATATATATATATATATATATATATATATATATATATATATATATATATATATATATTCTTTAATACATACGAGGTTGAAAGAAATGGCAATTTCTGCGTTGGAAATTTTATTATTCAAAGTTTCCAGGTCTCTGATGAGTTTTCGCTGGGTGGCAGGAAGTAGATGAAAGAGATAAGCAAAATTCATGGTGGTACAGGGTTACATAAATGTACATGATGATACAGGATATACGACGCGTTTCACTGGACAACCAGCATTATCAAGTAAGGAAGGAATGATATAAAAGGTAAACAGGAAGGGTATATAGAGGGTGGAGGATCAGAGGAGGCGGAAAACAGGGGGCAAAAGTCTGCTATTGGTGGAAGCGTAAACTAGGAGAGAAAGGGGTTAACCGCTTCACGCATGCGCACTGGATGCGGGATGGTGGTCAGTAGGTGGGGTCGAAGCTGATTGGCTGCGTGTCGAGGGGCGTGGCCTAAGTTGTGTGGCGCCTGCAGAAGACGAAGCTGAAGGAGGTAGCGCGGGGGGCTGCGTCAAGGGCACCGGGGGGCGAGGAGGGGTGTTAGGTCCTGTAGGGTAGTGCCTTTTGGCAGAAGGAAGGATCTGAAGGTCCAGAGTTTGGTTGTTGATGTTGGGATGTAAGGCTTGGATATATAAAGCTTCGAGTATAGGTAATCTCCTTGGGTCACTTTCTTTATCGAGTATGGTGGTGTGTTTCTCTAACTCGTTGCGTGTGAGGTGAGGGTGGTTAGGGGTGAGATAGTGGTCTTTGATGGCTCCAGCCTGAAGGTGAAGAGTTAACCGACGTGAAAGACGAGTCTGCGTCATACCAATATAGGAATGAGGTCCACATTCCTCATAATTACAGGTATGTTGGTAAATGACGTGATCGTCGGTCATCGGGCTCTTTATCTTGGTGGAGGCTGGTTTGTTGCGGAGAACGAGGTTGGAGGTCTTGGGGGATTTGTAATAAATTATTAATTTGATTTTGTTTTCCGGGTTGGTTGGGTGGACATGCTTGGAGATTATTTCTTTTAAGACGGCCTCATCATTTTTGTGTTCAGAGGACATGTAATTGCGGTAGAAGATCTTAATTTCATTGGGGGGGTCAATGTTGGGAGGGCTTTGGGTGTACCATTTTTCAAGATGGTGGTTGATGGTGCTGGAGATGTCGGAGTTGGAGTATCCGTTATTTACTAAAACTTGGGATAGTCTTTCTAGTTCCTGGTGGGTGTCGGCCCAGGTAGAGCAGTGCGTGAGGGCTCTCCTAACATAGGCGGAGATGGAGGATAGAAGATAACGGCGGGGGCATTCACTATCGCCGTTGAGGCATTGTCCTGTGTTAGTAGGTTTAATGTAGACGGTGGTTTTGAACCCATGGTCGTTCAGAGCTACGAGGATGTCGAGGAAGGGGAGTTGTCCATTGTTAGATTTTTCAAAGGTGAAGTTAAGTCCGGAGGAGGTCATGAAGCGACGCTGGAGTTCCTGTAGTTCGTGGAGGTCCTTGATTTGCACGAAGATGTCATCGACGTATCTACAGTAGACGGCTGGTCGTTGGGCAGCTAGGAGCTCTTCCTCGATGGTACCCATGAAAAAGTTCGCAAAAAGAACTCCTAGGGGGCTGCCCATCGCCACACCGTCTATCTGCTTGTACATGTTGCCCCGGGGGCAAAGGAAGGGGGCCTCCTTGGTATATAGCTCCAGTAGTGTTTTCAGGGCCATCTCCGGGATGTCCAGTGTAGGTGTATCAGGGCAATGATAAATTCGACGTAGAATCATGTCAATGGTCCTATCCACTGGCACGTTGGTGAACAGGCTTTCTACGTCGAGAGAGGCGATAGTGTGGTTGTTGTTACGGGGGGCGTCTCGTAAAATTTCCAAGAAATCGTGGGCTGAGTTAAGGTTGAATTGGCTGGGCACGTAGGGGGTGAGGAGGTTGTTCAGGGCCTTGGCGATCTGGTAGGTGGCAGTGGGGATCTGGGAGATGATGGGGCGGAGGGGGTTCCCAGGTTTGTGTGTTTTGATGGTTCCGTACGCATAACCAGGGGTGTATTCTCCGACGAGTTTTTTAAGGTGGATCCCTCCTTGTTTGGCGTTGATGGCGGTGATGGTGGTGTTGGGAACCCCCTCCGCCCCATCATCTCCCAGATCCCCACTGCCACCTACCAGATCGCCAAGGCCCCGAACAACCTCCTCACCCCCTACGTGCCCAGCCAATTCAACCTTAACTCAGCCCACGATTCCTTGGAAATTTTACGAGACGCCCCCCGTAACAACAACCACACTATCGCCTCTCTCGACGTAGAAAGCCTGTTCACCAACGTGCCAGTGGATAGGACCATTGACATGATTCTACGTCGAATTTATCATTGCCCTGATACACCTACACTGGACATCCCGGAGAAGGCCCTGAAAACACTACTGGAGCTATGTACCAAGGAGGCCCCCTTCCTTTGCCCCCGGGGGCAACATGTACAAGCAGATAGACGGTGTGGCGATGGGCAGCCCCCTAGGAGTTCTTTTTGCGAACTTTTTCATGGGTACCATCGAGGAAGAGCTCCTAGCTGCCCAACGACCAGCCGTCTACTGTAGATACGTGGATGACATCTTCGTGCAAATCAAGGACCTCCACGAACTACAGGAACTCCAGCGTCGCTTCATGACCTCCTCCGGACTTAACTTCACCTTTGAAAAATCTAACAATGGACAACTCCCCTTCCTCGACATCCTCGTAGCTCTGAACGACCATGGGTTCAAAACCACCGTCTACATTAAACCTACTAACACAGGACAATGCCTCAACGGCGATAGTGAATGCCCCCGCCGTTATCTTCTATCCTCCATCTCCGCCTATGTTAGGAGAGCCCTCACGCACTGCTCTACCTGGGCCGACACCCACCAGGAACTAGAAAGACTATCCCAAGTTTTAGTAAATAACGGATACTCCAACTCCGACATCTCCAGCACCATCAACCACCATCTTGAAAAATGGTACACCCAAAGCCCTCCCAACATTGACTCCCCCAATGAAATTAAGATCTTCTACCGCAATTACATGTCCTCTGAACACAAAAATGACGAGGCCGTCTTAAAAGAAATAATCTCCAAGCATGTCCACCCAACCAACCCGGAAAACAAAATCAAATTAATAATTTATTACAAATCCCCCAAGACCTCCAACCTCGTTCTCCGCAACAAACCAGCCTCCACCAAGATAAAGAGCCCGATGACCGACGATCACGTCATTTACCAACATACCTGTAATTATGAGGACTGTGGACCTCATTCCTATATTGGTATGACGCAGACTCGTCTTTCACGTCGGTTAACTCTTCACCTTCAGGCTGGAGCCATCAAAGACCACTATCTCACCCCTAACCACCCTCACCTCACACGCAACGAGTTAGAGAAACACACCACCATACTCGATAAAGAAAGTGACCCAAGGAGATTACCTATACTCGAAGCTTTATATATCCAAGCCTTACATCCCAACATCAACAACCAAACTCTGGACCTTCAGATCCTTCCTTCTGCCAAAAGGCACTACCCTACAGGACCTAACACCCCTCCTCGCCCCCGGTGCCCTTGACGCAGCCCCCCGCGCTACCTCCTTCAGCTTCGTTTTCTGCAGGCGCCACACAACTTAGGCCACGCCCCTCGACACGCAGCCAATCAGCTTCGACCCAACCTACTGACCACCATCCCGCATCCAGTGCGCATGCGTGAAGCGGTTAACCCCTTTCTCTCTCCTAGTTTATGCTTCCACCAATAGCAGACTTTTGCCCCCTGTTTTCCGCCTCCTCTGATCCTCCACCCTCTATATATACCCTTCCTGTTTACCTTTTATATCATTCCTTCCTTACTTGATAATGCTGGTTGTCCAGTGAAACGCGTCGTATATCCTGTATCATCATGTACATTTATGTAACCCTGTACCACCATGAATTTTGCTCATCTCCTTCATCTACTTCCTGCCACCCAGCGAAAACTCATCAGAGACCTGGAAACTTTGAATAATAAAATTTCCAACGCAGAAATTGCCATTTCTTTCAATCTCGTATGTATTAAAGAAAATGTATTACCTGGCTTTACTAACATATATATATATATATATATATATATATATATATATATATATATAATTCAGCTAGCTCTCACAAACAGCTCCTCCTCCTATCCACTTCACTTGACTTAACACGCACACCACACTTCATTATTCCACGTCAAAATTGTATATACAATTATGAACATTAGTCTAGCCTTGGAGTCCACAGTGGGGGCGTGGGGGAGTGAGGGGAGGGGGGGGGGGGGGGGCATATATGCCTCCACACCCGCCCAACCTTTCCCTGACAACCCCTCAAAATGATCTGGACCTCGGCCTGTTACTCTTACTATTAACTTTTGAAATATTCGTGGCCTCTCCTCTAATTTTCCTTCTGTTGAACACCATCTCTCCTCCTACAAACCTGATCTTCTTTTCCTCACTGGAACTCCGGTGTCCGAAGCAACTGCCAGCAGTCCCTTCTCTCTGTCTTCCTAGTTTCAAAGCTAAAGGCTATTGTTGTGCATATGTGCACAACAAACTCACTTGCTCGTATGTTCCCGATTTTGACTCCTCTGAATTCTCAACTTTATGGCTCAAATTATCCTGTCATTCTCATACTAAATATTTATGTTCTGTCTATCTTTCCCCTAACTCTACCGACTTTCCCAAATTCTTTGACTGTCTAAACTCTAAAGTGGAACACATTCTATCCATTTCTCCTTTCTCAGAAATCTCCAACTTGCGAGATTTCAACACTCACCACAGAACAAAAGGCCCAAATAGAGAGAAAAATTGTGGAAATTGAGCAAAGACTTAGAATTTCATGTGAACTACAACAAATGGAAGATGAGAACAGAGCTATTGCAGGTATAAAGGAAAATGAAAAGTATTTCTTTTCATATGCCAAGCGGAAGTCTAAAGCTGCGTCAAATATTGGCCCACTGAGTAAATAAGATGGATCATTCACAGGGGATATAAAAGAAATGAGCGAACTCCTACATCAGCAGTATGAAACGATGTTCAGTGAACCAGACGAAACAAAAGTCGTCAGAGACCAAAACGATTTTTTCACGGAAAACTTCCCTTCAGCAAACCCTTTGATTCTAGATAATGAGTTCAGCCCAAACGACATAGAAGAAGCTATTAGTAACATGCCAACCCACTCGGCACCAGGCCCAGATTCATGGAATTCGATCCTAATAAAGAAATGTAAGGAAAACCTCTCAAAACCCCTGGCTATAATGTGAAGAAGTCTAGGCACTGGTGATCTACCAGATAGCTTGAAAAACACAATATTTACACCTCTGCATAAAGGCGGAAGTAAAGCACTACCCAAAAATTATCGCACGATAGCTCTAACCTCCCACATCATTAACATTTTCGAGCGAGTCCTACGAGGTAAAATCTCAACAATTATAGAGGCAAATGAGTTGCACAAGACGGGTCAACATGGTTTCAGAGCGGGAAGATCGTGTCTCTCTCAGCTAGTAGAACACTACAACAGAATTCTTGATTCCCTAGAAAATAGGAAAAACGTAGATGTCATTTACACCGATTTTGCGGAGGCCTTTGATAAATGTGACCATTGTACAATAGCACACAAACTCAAAGCAAAAGGAATAATCGGGAAAATATGAAGGTGGATACACAACTTCCTTGTGAACCGAAGGCAATCAGTAGCAGTCAACCAAACCATATCAGAGCCTTTGGATGTCAAAAACTCAGTTCCCCAAGGAACAGTACTAGCACCCCTTCTCTTCCTCATTCTGATTAATGATATAGATGAGAAAACAACTCACAGTACTGTGTCTTCCTTTGCAGATGCCACAAAACTAAGTATGCTAGTAAACCCACAGGAAGACACAGACAGGCTGCAGGCAGACATAAACGGGATGTTCCAGGGGACTAGAGAAAACAACATGCAGTTTAACAAGGAAAAATTCCAACTAATACGCTATGGAGAGGATAATATTGTTAAAGGAAACACAAGCAACAAAACAGAATCCAACCACCTAATAGAACGTAAAGACAGTGTGAAAGACCTTTGGGTATTAATGCCTGAAAATATGAATTTCAAAGAACATAACCAGGTCAAGGTTGCAGCTGCGAAACAGCTAACAGGTTGGATTCTACGTATATTTAGAACACGCGGTGAATTGCCAATGATAACTCTCTTCAAATCCCTAGTTCTACCACGTCTAGAGTAGGCCTACTGTAACGTATTAACATCCCCATACAAAGTAATAAATGACTTGGAAAGCATACAGACAAATTTCAGCTCACATAAAAGTTCAGTAAATCATCTACATTATTTGGAGCGTTTAAGAACACTGAAGATGTACTCGTTGGAACGTAGAAGGGAGCGCTACTTAATGATATATACATGTAAAATTGCTAAAGGTATACAGTAGCTCCGAATCTATTCACCCCGATAGTTAATAAGTTCAGTGATAGGAGAGGTTGGGAATGAGATATCCCCACGATGAAAAATCGGGGTGCTGCGTGATCTCTGCGAGAAGCATAGTTTTCCGCATAGAGGTCCGCGTCTCTTAAAAAAGCTCCCACAGAGAGGAAGAGACATGAGGGGAGTCTCGCAAGACAGCTTCAAGAGGGCCCTTGATGCTGAACTCCAAAAGGTGCCAGATGAGCCCATCTTTGCAGTGGTGTGTGTTGCACTCTTGAACAGTCTGCTGAACCAAATCACCACCCAGAACGAGAGGTGGTGCGCTCCTTGGTGCCACTAGATTGAATGGTGAACCCATCTGTAGGTTCTATAGGTAGGTAGTGAGTTTATCAAAAGAAAGGTGCAAGCAAAATCCTTTTACAGTGAATATGGTAGACACTGTTAAAATAATGGTGGGAAATGACCGCTATACAAGACAAAAGACTAACTTAAGCTCGTCAAATACAAAATACAATAATTGGCTTAGTCTAGAGAGTGAAGACTAGCGGTATGCTTTGAACCACTTGGACTTTTTGTTTAATTCCGATGAACTGATAAGCACGTATTAGTGACTGAGACTTTGATACTTAAGGATGAAGCGAACATACACCGAAAGGAACAATAAAACTCTACATTCTGGCACCGTACAGTGTGTGTGTGTGTGTGTGTACATGAATCTGAATAGGACGAATATCCACCAATCAAAGATTATTAGTATGAGGGACGACAAACATGAACATGAAGTAGACCTCATACTACAATACGTTTACCTGAACAAGACTGATGCATAAGAACAATGGCAGTGGCATGAGGGAGCTGTGCTGCACGGTAAGATCCAATTTATAATGTCTGGTTTACCTATAGCCCTTACTTTTGGAACTAAGGAAGATATGATGGGTCAATCCTACTTTGAAAAGAGAAAATCTATTTGATGACGATGCAGGTGGATGACCAGTGTGCTGAACTACGTTTAGTCACAGGGGAAATGATACTCGGATATGCTCACTATCGTTTGTCTTGATATCTAAACTATGTATGATTATAGATGAGTGTGAGTTTTTCCCAGAAGCCACACATAGCAAACAAGATAGTATACCAGGCTCATTTACCTTAATTTTAATCTAATATTACCCTGCTATAAAAATCAACTTTACTAAACGGAATGAAAAGTATTAAGCAGCAAGAGCATAAAAAAGTGGATAGCACTATGATTACATTAAAATGTATTAACAACAATATATGTTAAAACTTATCAGTTTAAAGATTGATACTTAGCTAGGTTTATTAAACACTGGTCAAACACTTACCATGATATCTTACCTTTAACAGAAAAATACATATCCTCGACAGCTTCCCATAATATTAAAATCTAGGGCTGTAGGACGTGATGCCAAATCCTTTATTAGCCGATTTATTAACACCTACGAGTATGAGATTCCCCAGACCCCAACACAAACGTAGTTAAGTCGCTTTGAAAAGAACTTTAGATTTACTCCTTAGCTTCATTCAGTCGTTTGGTTATTTGTTTATTTTCTTGATATCCTCTTATTATAAATAGATATGTTCTTTATTGTATATCGTTATGTAATATATTTCCTTCCTGTTAAAACTTTGTTAAAGACTCCTCTAATTACTTGCACTATTGAAAGAGAAACTAAGGCAAACATTACACTGATTTTTGTTTTATTAAACCCAAGAATATTTTATAAGAAATTAATTAATGAGAATGTAAACGCTTATAATTATAGTAGAATAAAATATATCATCAAGTAATATGTGTTATGCAAAAATATGTAACATAGCAAACAAATATTGTATATAAGAGAAAATCTAAATACACAATACATGACAAGCTAAATATATCACAAAATTGTATCCGGTTCCTATAACTCCACGGGATGATCACTCCACTCTAGCGACGTCCTGAAGAAGCCCAAACTGGAGTAATCCGAGAACCAGGTAAATCCTTGTTGCACTGTGAGAGTCTAGGTAAGACGGCTGCTTAGTCGGCCAGAATTCCCGTAGTCATGTCAGTTGATGCTGATGAGTTAGAAGTAAGACACCAGATAAGTGAAGAAAACTGCTCGAACTCCAAAAGGTCCAAACCAGACCTGAGTTACAGAAGCCCGAAATGAGTAATGAAGCTTGGCATTGTATTAACCACTACTGTACCATAGGGTACTACAATAAATGTACCCCCCAGTACCAAGCAATATGGCCAAAATGGCTTCAGAGGCAAGATATAACAACATCCCACCTCAAAAGATGCCGAAACACTGACCCAGACAGTCTGCGGAAGCTTGCAGCCAACCTAAGAAGTGTTGCCATTTCCTTAGAACAGTGTTTACAAGTCATGGTACCAGCTACTGCCTGATACTAGCAGTTACAAAGACCGTATATTACTGACGGCTTGTAGCCGTCGCTGGGACTGGGGAGTGATTTATCTACTGACGGCTGCCAGCCGTCGCTGGGATTGTATGGGTTAAAACTTGATACACTAGATGAGGCAGTGCATGAAATGAATTGCTAAGTTGATTGAAGACTCAAATGTGGGGCGTAAAACAGTATATATACAGTATATATATATATATATATATATATATATATATATATATAATATATATACTTTATGTATATATAAATATACAGTATACATATATAATTATATATATATATATATATATACAGTATATATATATATATATATATATATATATATATATATATATAAGGAAGAGCAATACCAAAGCGTAAAGGAACATCTTTATTTTTCTAGAGTATGTGCGACGTTTCGACACCAACATGTGTAATTTTCAAGCCTAAAAAGGAAAAAAGAACCTAAATTAAAAGTTTGCAATCAAATATACAATTTGTAAAAGTAGGTTAAATTACTATAAAGTACACAAGAAACTGGATGAAGGAAGGTAGAAAACGGATATAATACTGAAATTTAAATTAAGAGAATAATAAATGAATAACACATGGACAGAGAAAGACAACAAAAACGAAAACAAAAATAAACAAAATATAGAAAAGCTACATTTTAGTGAATAACATACCAATTACTAGAAACAAAGTAAAGGAGAGGAGGACTCGTGGGTGCCTAGGGATGGTTGGTGATGGTGGGTGAGGAGAGACTCAGCTGTTACCCTGGACATGTCGTCTGATGTAGTGAATAATATGGAAACATTTTTACTATTTATAGCATGGCCTGAAGATTCACTATGATTTCTGATAGCCGAAAATGAAGATCTTGATATGGGAAAATTTGTGCGGTATGATTTCCCATATCAAGACCTTCATTTTCGGCTATCAGAAATCATAGTGAATCTTCAGGCCATGCTATAAATAGTCAAAATGTTTCCATATTATTCACAACATCAGACGACATGTCCACGTAGGGTGGATCGAAAATGAAGGGTTTAAACCATGTTTTAGAAAAACGACATGTAATAGTGTGGAAAATATGGGCTAGACATAGATATTCAATATCTAAAAATTCCACTTCTCTGAGGTAGTGTTTTCAGGTGCCACACAACTGTTAAAACTACCAGTTTTGCTAAAATAATGGGCTATTTCTAAAAAAATATATATTTTTGCAGCTACTTCAAAAAACAAATATATATATATACAGTATATCTACTGTATATACCTATATATATTTGTTTTTGTTTTCTATGTGATTGAGGGAGGCAAAAGGCAGAACTGCCTATAGCGAGTTTCTCCCCCATAGTTGAAAGGGTGACAGGGCCAAAATCAAGGGACGTTCGAGCCAAAATGCCGGGACAGACGGAGTTTGAAGAAATTTAAGTCATAGGAAGAGGGAAAGACTGATTCTGGGAGAGAGTTCCAGAGCTCAGCTGTTGAGTAGAAGAAAGTTTGAGAGTAACATTTCACTCTTGGGTTGGAGAGTTGCACAGAGTAGGGGTGGGATTGAGTAGCCCTACGTGCCCTACGTAAAGGAGGTGGTATACACTGGGAAAGCTCTGAGGAACACTGATTATTATAGTAGCGATAGAATAGCGAGAGAGATGCAACATTGCGGCGGAGAGAGAGAGAGATTGCAGAGAGTTGGTGAGTGGACGGGAGTTAATGATACGAAAGGACTTCCTTTCAACTTTGTCTAGGAGAGCGGTGTGAGAGGATCCTCCCCACACATGTGAACAATACTCGATACAAGGACGCAGTATGCCCCTGTACAGAGCAAGAAGCTGTGTAGGGGTAAAGAACCCCCTAAGGCGGTTGAGCACACCCAGCTTCTGGGAGGCTGCCTTAGCAAGACTGGTAATATGGTCCTTCCAAATGAGAGCAGAAGAAAAGAGACACCAAGAATATTGAGAGAAGATGAAGGATTGATTTTTATATTATTGAAGAATAAGGGATAGTCCGCTGGGAGTTCCGGACGGGTAGATAGATGGAGAAATTCGGTTTTGGAAGCATTAAAGGTAACAAGGTTTTCTCTGTCCCAATTGGAGATAGTATTTAGATCAGAATTTAAGAGTTCTATGGCTTCATTACGTTTGTCGTTGAGGGATTGCTGGCTGGGGCGTTCTGAAAAACTAATGGAGTAGTATAGTGTAAGGTTGCGTCGTCTGTGTATGAATGGATGGGAATTGAGGTACAGTTGAGAAGATCATTTATAAAAATTAGAAAGAGAATAGGAGATAGGATAGAGCCCTGAGGAACACCGGAGTTTATAGGGTGAGGAAGTGAGCGATGGCCGTCCACAACCGCGGCTATGGAACGGCCGGAATGGGAAATTAGAGACAAAGGCACAGATGGAGGGATAGAAACCGAAGGAGGGTAGTTTAGAAATTAATGATTTGTGCCAGACTATATCGAAGGCTTTCGATATGTCCAGTGCAATAGAAAAAGTCTCACCGAAGTCCCAAAAGGAGTATGACCAAGAGTTAGTAAGATATGAAAGAAGATCACCAGTAGAGCGACCCTTAAGGAAGCCATACTGGCGATCTGAGAGCAGATTATGAGAAGAGAAATGCTTAAGAAATTTGGAAGCAAGAATAGTTTCAAAAACTTTAGAAAGACAAGAGATGAGAGCAATTGGACAATAGTTGGAGGGTTGAGAGCGGTCACCCTTCTTTGGGACAGGTTGAATGTGAGCAAACTTCCATCATGAAGGGAAGACATTAGAGGATAAACAGAGACGAATGAGTTTGCCTAGGCAGGGAGTCAGCACGGAAGCACAGTTTTGAGA
The DNA here is from genome assembly GCA_032716605.1 of Paralithodes platypus. Lineage (NCBI taxonomy): Eukaryota > Metazoa > Arthropoda > Malacostraca > Decapoda > Lithodidae > Paralithodes > Paralithodes platypus. Next base: position 17,473,912 of record CM064496.1, on the reverse strand, counting down.
ACAACAGGAGGAACACCGTCCGGACCGTACACCTTCTTAGTATTAAGGACAGAGAGGGTAGAAAGTATATCTTTAGAAGAGATTAGGATATTAGGCATAAGTAGGAGAGAGGGGGGTGGAGAGGGAGGAATAGCATATATATATATATATATATATATAATAAACCTAAACAGATCTATTGGCAGTGCAATCTGTTAGTCTTTATATACTCTTAACTGATTCTTACAGATACACAGCTCTCAGTTTATCTTTATAAGTTCAAAGATTATCCAGAACTCACCACGAGGATGTGGCTGTGTGTCGAGCTCCACCCATGCCCTTCCCAACCACCCATCCGAGGGCATGATTCAACCTGATTACATTTTCTTTACGCGTATTCTTTGAAGTGAGCTTTACTCTCAAATGATGGTATCTTGGCACGTGATTCAAGTTTTGATCTAATGTATCCATTTCGTGCCTCATACCTACAGACCTTCAATGATGCATCAGTCACTTAATTCTTTAATCATCCGTTCCACAGCTTGAGTGTGGCATGGAAATGTAGGGAACGTCATTCTAGTCTTGTTGATAATGTGGCTTTCAATGTCGTCTTCTGTCATTTGTTTTGTTAGTGGTGGCTCATTGATTTTGCTTTGCTGCCAGTCAATCAGTTCAATGTAGTTCGTGGCATTAAAGTTGAGAGGAGGTACTGAACAAAATTATCACAGTTTTGTTCTTTGTTCTTCTGCCTGGCCTTTTTTATTCTCCTCCAAGCTAGTTCTCTTATTTAACAGCTGTTATAATCAATCATTGACACTAGAATGTTTGCTGGATGCCCAAAGAAGGCGTTTCTTTGAATCACAGGATAGACAATATCTTGCACTTCTTCACGCAGTGTTCTTGTGAGTTCGATTGTCTTGAGTACATGTTTAGGGCCATTTACAAAGCATGGATTTTGATTAATTGAGAACCACATTGGTACATAAACTCTCATTATGAATAACACAATGCTAAGGAGATTCTTTGAGGGATTCTCAGTCGAAATGTATAGACGAAGTAAGTGGTTTGCTGTAGTTACCCAACAGGAGTGGGCTATCTTTCCTGGGTTACAATGAGCCAGATCCGGAGGACAAAATCCCTTTGTACTTGCTTGGTGTATTTCAAGTAAGTATTTCTGGTCTGTGCTAAGATCCTTACAACCCACAACTGGCCCTCCAGCATCAATGTTATCATAGGCTACAATAGGTTTGTTCGCACATGCATGAAGTTGTTTGCCAATGGGACCAGTGAATCCATTAGGGCCAGATGTTTTTCTATCAGGTTTTTTAACTAAAAGGCGTAATGGCAGTTCATTTGCATGGAGTTGACATATGAAATGGTGAATTGTTTTATTAAGCTTCATCTCGATTTGCCTTATAGCACCACTTTTCTATCCAGTGTTGATTATTTTGCCATCACAACCAACTGCATTCAGGTTTTACAGATCAATATTATTTTCCTCAGCATATTCAAACAAACCTTTACTTATTCCATCTGCTGCTCCACTTTTCACAGTGTAATGTCCCATGTATTCTTGATCCAGGTTCCTACACTAAAGTTATATGTTCTTGTAGTGCCTTTGTTCTATAGTATTTTGTCCCTCTTTTTTCCTGAGTCAATGTCATATCCTTCCAACCATCAAAATATATGCCAGTAATGGGTGTTTGTTCTTTAACCTTTCCAATTGATGATCTTTACTTTTGTCTAGCTCTTCTGATTTTGTTTCTATCCACAACTTCAGCTGTATTCTGAATTGAAACAGCTCCGATATCTTGTAAAAGAGAAGTAGCGATGAGTGCTGTAGCGCGGTCTGACACACCAGCCCTATCACAAGTACTTGCAAGTGTTTGTAGATTTTTAGTTTTCTTTTTCTTTGATGAAGTTCTTTCTTTCTTCTGAAGTAGTCTTTTATAGCTTGTAGGTTCTGGATATGTATCATCTTCACCTTCATCATCTTCTTCTGACATGCTCTCATTTCCGGATAATGTGTCATACTTACCAGTACTGGCATTTGTTGTACAATCTGTTAACTGCAGCAAGCACTGTTCTCTTTGCTTTCTTAACATTTTTTTTTTTTTTTTTTTTTTTTTTTTTTTTTAGACAATGTTAAATCCACTTCAGCAATAGCCATTTTCCTGTCATTCTTCTGAACTGACAGGAAAATATGTTCATCCTTAGGAACATGATTTATATAAAAACAAAATCAAACATTTGGTGGGCTTGGGGCACCTGAAGATATTAATATGTAACCTTGAAATTTAGAATAATTAATATTCTTTCCTACCCCCATATATTCAACCCTATTACAATAAATAAATCATAAATCAAGTTTTTTGATCCACCCTAATTGTCCAGGGTAACAGCTGAGTCTCTCCTCACCCACCATCACCAACCATCCCTAGGCACCCACGAGTCCTCCTCTCCTTTACTTTGTTTCTAGTAATTGGTATGTTATTCACTAAAATGTAGCTTTTCTATATTTTATTTATTTTTGTTTTCGTTTTTGTTGTCTTTCTCTGTCCATGTGTTATTCATTTATTATTATCTTAATTTAAATTTCAGTATTATATCCGTTTTCTACCTTCCTTCATCCAGTTTCTTGTGTACTTTATAGTAATTTAACCTACTTTTACAAATTGTATATTTGATTGCAAACTTTTAATTTAGGTTCTTTTTTCCTTTTTAGGCTTGAAAATGACACATGTTGGTGTTGAAACGTCGCACATACTCTAGAAAAATAAAGATGTTCCTTTACGCTTTGGTATTGCTCTTCCTTGTACGCCTACGATTCCCTGCCGGAGAGTCAATTGCTTCTATATATACCGGTATATATATATATATATATATATATATATATATATATATATATATATATATATATATATATACAGTATATATATAAATAATATTGTGACTATAATATGGAGTCATTGCATTTTGGTCTAGTAGTTTCTGAATGGCCACTTCTCCATTTGCATCAGCTATTGAGCACCAAAGTTGCTTTACATTGTTGTCCGTTAGATCAAGCTTAATTAACACAGTAGTTAGGAAGGGGAGAAACTATAATACCTTATCCACCGACCATAGGAATTTTGTGTTCACTCTGTAAATGCGCGCTCTCAGAAAAGTGCTATGACATCACATGATATTTGCATTATCATTGGCCGGGATTCGTGAGGCTGAAATATGCGATTCTCATTTGGTGAAGCACGTGAGCTAGTCTCGGTGGTTGGGGAGCCTGGTGCCACCCAACTGGCTTGGGCTAACTCACCTCATTCCAAACTCAATTCTCTCCTGACTTGGGTACGGCTGGGATCTATCCCGAAATTTAGTTTGCCCGATTCATTTTTTTTTAATGTACCTTACTTGTATTATAGCTATGCTTTTGGGAGAGATGTCATAAGATCACAGTATATTTATTTCCTATTATGATGTAATTATTTTATACTGATTAATTTTTATTTTGAATTATTTATCATTACTTTAATTATAATAACAAACTATTGGTTCTTTGTGATCAGTCCTAGAGCAGTATGCCCCAGCCTGGTCAAGTCTTCACCTGGTTTACGACGGTGGCCAGACCTGATTGCAAATGTACCCTGCATTGCTTAATTACTGTCATACTGCATTTTGATTTTGTTTTTCCGGTGGGGAGGATTTTTGCTTTGGGTACGGAACTCGTCTGTACCATGCTGGTGCACTGCCTTAGTCCATCTAGGACACTCCCACTACCGGGTAAACAGAGCAGATATACTACTTTAACCTAGCTAAATACAACGTGTAGAGAGAGTGGGGTGGTGCTACGTTACGTGGGTGGTAAACTCTCTCCCCATAAGGTGGCTCGAAAGATGCCAGTGTGTACTGCTGGTACAGATTGGCGTGTGGTATGGATGCCTATCATAGTGCTCCATATAGTCTTTGGTTTTGTGAGGAGCCCTGCTCCAGTTATGATGCCCTTGGCTTTGGCCAACTTTAGGACCAGTCACCATTTCATTCACCGAGAGATTGCTGCCTCGGGTTGAGGATATCTTGAATATCAGGAATAGAGAGGTTTAAGCCCCCTATTGTTTAGATCAGGGGATTGTTATTATTTGCACCTAGCAAGAACTTGGACAGCAGGGTACTTCTTTCCTGGTAAAGTCTGTTGCAATGTAATTGGGTTGCATGGGGGAAAGCATTCTTGCAAATATGGTGCATATGCCTTTCAGTTGTTGCTTTGACCCACATCTGGAATATATATAGTAGCAGGGGTACCCGGCATTGCCCGGGTAATAATACTGTACCACCATAATCACCATCACTACTACCACCACTACTACTACCATAATCACCATCATCAATCACTACTACCACAATCATCACAATACTACTACTACCATAATCACCGGCCTCGACCTCCCTGTGCCTCATTAAACGGCGACCTCGATTTCCGCCGCTAAATGACCTCCAATTTTGGATCTGACGTCATCCGTACCCCCATTTTGGGGGGCTGCGAACAACTTTCACTCCATACACCTTTTCGATCGGAGGCCTCCTTCTGCCCCAAACGGCAGTTTTTATAATTTTGTTTTTCAATTTCGGCCTCGAAACGACCTCCGATCATGGCCTCGCCCCCTCTATGACCTGACCCAGGTCACTTGACACCCACATGCAAAGTTTCAGCTCCCCAGGTCCAAAACTGCGGCCGCCAATCATCACAATACTACTACTACCATAATCACCGGCCTTGACCTCCCTGTGCCTAATTAAACGTCGACCTCGATTTCGGCCGTTAAATGACCTCCGATTTTGGATCTGACCTCATCCGTACCCTCATTTTGGGGGGCTGCGAACAACTTTCGTCCCATACACCTTTTCGATCGGAGGCCTCCTTCTGCCCCAAACGGCCATTTTTTTGTTTCATTTTTTTTTTCATTTTTTTTCAATTTCGGCCTCGAAACGACCTCCGAATCGTGGCCTCGCCCCCTCTATGACCTGACCCAGGTTAATTGACACCCACATGCAAAGTTTCAGCTCCCCAGGTCCAAAACTGCGGCCGCCTATTAAGAACGCACAGACAGACAAACAGACAGACACACGAACTGATTTAATAATATAAATAGAAGATAGATAGATAGATATTCTGTATATCATTGAAGGTTAGGGCAAGTTGGTTGGTACTATAAGATTTTATGTACACTCGGTCCAAGAAGTATCTGCACCCCTATGCTGATCATCTGGTGTGTACAGATTGATAGGGTTGGCACCTCTGCCTGCAACTATATCCATGTGTCAGAGACGATCGTCTCTGACACATGGATATAGTTGCAGGCAGAGGTGCCAACCCTACCGAGCTGTACACACCAGATGATCAGCATAGGGGTGCAGATACTTCTTGGAGCGAGTGTACATGGTATTTAGCTAGAGCGCGTTTTAATGCCTCATGGCACTTCTTCAGTAGCAAGGTTCTTTTCATGCTGGGAAGGGCTTGCAGATCTTCAGCTTGTGTATTTAAGTTAGGTGATAACTCTTTTATGAAAAGAGCTTCTAGGATGGGCAATCTGCTTTGATTGCTAATTGCTAAGATTTGCTAAGATTTCTGTGTTCTCCACCAAGATCTCTCTCTTCAAGGTCGCATAGTGTTCATTGCTATGGTGTGTCTTAGGGGCTCCTGAAGATAAATGGTAAGACAACTGACGTGATAACTTCATGGTTGTCATGCCAATATAGGTGGAAGGATGGGTTGCACAGTCCCCAAATTTACAGGTGTACCTATAGATGACATGAGATTTTTGAAGATCATTGTCGGTCTGCCTAGTATTATTCTTCAGTAGAATATTTGAGGTCTTCTGGTTCTGATAGTAAATAATTAGGTTGATTCTGGCATTAGCATCGGTAGGTTGGATGTTCCTTTTGATGATCTGTTGCATGAACCTTTCATCTTCTTTATAGGTCGTTGAGAAGAAGGATTTATAGTAAATATTAAAAAACATTTTCGGCAGTGGAGTCTGGGTTGTTAGAAAAACCTCCATTGTTATACCGTCTGTCGATGATTTTCTTGGTGACTCTCTCAATATCCTTATTTGCAAAGCCATTGTTTATTAGGATCTGAGAGGCTCTGAGTGTACTGCATGACACTCATTACAGTAGCTAAGTGCTCTTCTTATGTATGCACTGATGGTAGAATATACCTTTGGGGGCATTCACTCAGACCATTAAGGCAATGTCCAGGGTTAGATGCTTTGACGTATACGGATGTATGAAAGGCACCTTCTCTCTGCTTGACAAGCACATCTAGAAATGGGAGGGATCCGTCCTCACTTTGTTCTATGGTAAAATGAAGATCAGAGGCATCCATTAGGCACTGCTGTAGCTCTTCTATTTGATGCTGATGTTCGGCTTTAACAAATATATCGTCTATATAGCGATAACATATTTGTGGCTTTTGATGTTCGCTAAACACCTCCTCTTCTATGCTGCCCATGAAGAAATTTGCAAAATGTACTCCAAGGGGTGATCCCATGGCAATGCCATCAATTTGGTAATATTTGTTTCCTCTAGGGCACGAAAATAAAGCTTCTTTGGTGCAGCACACCAGCAGGGCTCTCAATGTCATTTCAGGGATATCACAGTTGGGAGTGGCATCATTGCGGTAGACTTTATGAAGTTTGCTCACATTCAACCTGTCCCAAAGAAGGGTGACCGCTCTCAACCCTCCAACTATCGTCCAATTGCTCTTATCTCTTGTCTTTCTAAAGTTTTTGAAACTATTCTTGCTTCCAAATTTCTTAAGCATTTCTCTTCTCATAATCTGCTCTCAGATCGCCAGTATGGCTTCCTTAACCCGGGAGCTGCGGGGAGACTCTTAAGAGTTCCCCCGGCGCACTGCGGGAAGACTCTTAAGAGTCAGAGAAAATAAAAATCAACTTTTGACATCGAAAAAAAATATTTTTTTATATTTTTTTTTTTTATTTTTTTATTTTTTTTTGGCCCCTGGGCCATGCAAAATCTCAGTCCTCTACCTCCCCTCCTTCCCCACTTTCCTCCTCTCCTTCAGTTATCACCTATTTTCCCTGTTATTCCCTTATTCTGAGGTATATTTTCGTGCTAACATTAGAAATCCGATTGGAGGGTGTGGTCATCACTGATAGCAAGCGAGTGCAAGAGAGAGAGAGAGAGTATCGATCGACTGTGTCTCAGTGGCCTTGGGGGAAATTGGCGGGAAAGCAGATTGCCTCACCCATACATTATACAACTCGCGGGCTATATCTCCGATTTTGACCATCCAAACGCTGTTTTCACTCGTTTTATTGTTGTTTCAGGTTAATACCTTTATAATCAACCCATAATAGGCGCATATGGATAAATATTAATGCTATTAATGGCACAATGAATATTTTAGTGACGGAAACACCTCAAATACGTCAGCACAGGGGGACGTTTCCAATTACCCCCATGCGCACTTCAGAGGTTAAGGTCGCTCAACTGGTGAACTTCTTCCATATCTTACTAACTCTTGGTCATCCTCCTTCCGGGACTTCGGTGAGACTTTTTCTATTGCACTAGACATATCGAAAGCCTTCGATAGAGTCTGGCATAAATCTTTAATTTCTAAACTACCCTCCTTCGGTTTCTATCCCTCCACCTGTGCCTTTGTCTCTAATTTCCTTTCCGGCCGTTCCATAGCCGCGGTTGTGGACGGCCATTGTTCACTTCCTCACCCTATAAACTCCGGTGTTCCTCAGGGCTCTGTCCTATCTCCTATTCTCTTTCTAATTTTTATAAATGATCTCCTTAACTGTACCTTAATTCCATCCATTCATACGCAGACGACTCAACCTTACACTACTCCATTAGTTTTTCAGAACGCCCCAGCCAGCAATCCCTCAACGACAAACGTAATGAAGCCATAGAACTCTTAAATTCTGATCTAAATACTATTTCCAATTGGGGCAGAGAAAACCTTGTTAACTTTAATGCTTCCAAAACCCAATTTCTCCATCTATCTACCCGTCAGGATCTCCCAGCGGACTATCCCTTATTCTTCAACAATACAAAAATCAACCCTTCATCTTCTCTCAATATTCTTGGTGTCTCTTCTTCTGCTCTCATTTGGAAGGACCATATTACCAGTCTTGCTAAGGCAGCCTCCCAGAAGCTGGGTGTGCTCAACCGCCTTAGGGGGTTCTTTTCCCCTGCACAGCTTCTTGCTCTGTACAGGGGTATAGTGCGCCCTTGTATTGAGTATTGTTCACATGTGTGGGGAGGTTCCTCCCACACGCTCTCCTAGACAAAGTTGAAAGGAAGGCCTTTCGTATCATTAACTCCCGTCTACTCACCAACTCTCTGCAATCTCTCTCTCTCCGCCGCAATGTTGCATCTCTCTCGCTATTCTATCGCTACTATAATAATCAGTGTTCCTCAGAGCTATCCCAGTGCATACCACCTCCTTTACGTAGGGCACGTGGTACCCGTCTTGCAACTCAATCCCACCCCTACTCTGTGCAACTCTCCAACGTTACTCTCAAACTTTCTTCTACTCAACAGCTGAGCTCTGGAACTCTCTCCCAGAATCAGTCTTTCCCTCTTCCTATGACTTAAATTGCTTCAAACTCAGTGTGTCCAGGCATTTTGGCTCGAACGTCCCTTGATTTTGGCCCTGTCACTCTTTCAACTATGGGGGAGGCACTCGCTATAGGCAGTTATGCCTTTTGCCTCCCTCAATCACATAGAAAAAAAAAAAAAAAAAAATGTACTGGATTGTCCGGTCCACAGGAACGTTTGGTGAAGAGGGACTCAACATCTAGCGATACAATGTTTCCTCTTGAGTCGTTATTGGCCAGAAGATAAAAACAAATCAGTTGAGGACTTCACACTGTAGGCAACAGGAATGTACGGAGTTAGGATTTCTACAATTTTGTTGGCTAAATGGTAGGTAGGGGTCGAGATCTGGGATATAAAAGGCCTCAGTTTGTTTCCAAGCTTGTGAGTTTTAACGTTGCCATAACAGTAGTCAAGGCCATATTCACCAGACAACTTAGGAAGCTTTGTGCCTACATTAACTGCGTTGAAATATTCTCCTAGTCTACTTACCATTTTATTTAGGGTCTCTATGGGATCTCTTGTAATTCTTTTTAATTTACTCCCATCAGTCAGTATCGCATCGATTTTCTGCAGATACTCTTCAGTATTCATTAGGACGAAAGCATCAGCTGTGTCTGTTCTTCTGATGGTGATATCTGGGTCGGCTCTCAGGTGCTTGGCTGCTTCTATGTGTCTCTTCTATAGGATTTGGCGGTTAAAACTAGCCCTCACTTTGGATGCTTCACTGATAAATTTGGTTTGATTATTTTTTGTTTAAGTGATTGAGGGAGACAAAAGGCAGAACTGCCTGTATCGAGTGCCTCCCCCAGAGTTGAAAGAGTGACAGGGCCAAAATCAAGGTATGTTCGAGCTAAAATGCCTGGACACACAGAGTTTAAGTCATAGGAAGAGGGCAAGACTGATTCTGAGAGAGAGTTCCAGAGCTCAGCAGTTGAATAGAAGAAAGTCTGAGAATACTGTTTCACTCTTGGGTTGGAGAGTTGCACAGAGTAGGGGTGGGATTGCGTTGCAAGATTGGTACTACATACCCTACGTAGAGGAGGTGATATACACTGGGAAAGCTCTGAGGAACATTGATTATTATAGTAGCGATAGAATAGCGAGAGAGATGCAACATTGCGGCGAAGAGAGAGACATTGCAGAGAGTTGGTGAGTGGGCGAGAGTTAATGATACGAAAGGCTTTCCTTTCTACTTTGTCTAGGAGTGCGGTGCGATAGGATCCTTCCCACACATGTGAGCAATATTCAATACAAGGACGCACTGTGCCCTTGTACAGAGCAAGAAGCTGTGCAGGGGTAAAGAACCCCTTGAGGTGGTTGAGCACACCCAGCTCAACTGGCTCAATTATTATTTTCTACTGCTTGGCCAACTTTTCCACATTGTCTAGTAGGATCTCACATTTTAGGCGTTTGGCATGTTTCGGGGGAGGTTTTATTATGTGGCAGTTTAATCCGACGTTGAGGAGCTCTTCTTGGTCCGCAGTGAGAGTTTTGTTGGTCATGTTCGTGTAGCCATTTAAGGGTCTGGAATATTTTAATTGTCCTCCGTTCAGGTTAACCAATAACAGTCAAGCCCCCATTCAGAACAGAAGTTATCAGTGAAGCATCCAGTAGTTGAGGTTGGAGAAGAATACTGGTCGAAGTATCAGATTTCTTTTTAACCCGAGGAACGACGAGGAGACTCTTAAGAAGTTTTACTGGTCAAAGGCGACAGGATTTTTAAGATCCAATTCCTAAAAAAAAACTTCTGAAAGACCCCAAAATCACTCAAAACAAAGGAATATGTAATTAAGTGAGATAATTCCCCTCCATCCCTTCTATCACCCCTCCACATGTATCAACCCCCCCCCCCCCTTCAATTATCACCTATTTTCCTCTTATTACCTTGTTTATCGGTTTATTTACCGCGCCAATATCTCTCACCCGGTTTCAAGGTCACCAGGGAAGCATAGAGAGAACGTGGGAAGAGAAAAATAGCGAGAGAGAGAGAGAGAGAGATCAGTCTGCCTTCAGGCCTCGAAGAGGGAGGGTGTATTTCTCGTGCGCCTTTCACCTCATGACTGCAGGGTCGGCAATCATTTGTCTATATCACCTCCCAAATACTATTCCCACTTGTTTTATTGCTGTTACATGTTAATTTCTTCATATTAACCCACTGAGCACCAGGCAATATAATATATATGCACACTCCTGGACCAGTATGTTGTCAAAAAAAAATGTTCTCCAGAAAACATCTGGAATGTGTTAGAAATGAAGGAAAAACCATAAAAAAACGATCCTCTAGGAGTCTAGGTCATTAACGGGTCCGAAGGGGCGCCCGAAAGTCGGAATTAACATGGGGAAATGGGTAGGGAAAAAAATGTAAAAACAGGTTTTTGCACGCTCATGCGCACGCGGCCGGACTTTGAGGGTTTTCAACCATCGGCATTGTTGCATGGGATACTTAAGCAGTTCCCATACAAATCTGAACCCTCTAGGTGCCATAAGACCGGAGTAATTAACCGCGACGCACCCTATGCGGCGCTGGGGTTTAGAGTTACATATATTGCCGGCGCATCGGGTGCGACGCTGGTATTCGAGGGGTTACACGTAAAATAGGCTCATATGAATAAGTAATAACAATTGTTACGACCGGCACAACGAAATAAACAAGGGCACTTAATATTGGACTACAAGATAGGCTAGATCTGCACCAACGGTACGCTAATTCCAAACCCTCGACCTATTAAGCCGGTGAACAAAACACTTAAACCCTCCAGAGTTAATCTACTGGATAACGGGGTATCAATTAACTGGGTTAAGTGTACTTCTACAAAGGCTTTCCGGAGACGGCAAAGCCTACTCACAACAAGAGTAATTACGTTAATAAAAAGCTCTCAAGTAATAACAATGCTTAAATAAACTATGACAAGATTTAATAAAGGATTATAATTATGCTTACGTTATCTTTAGTGTGAGTCTGAACTCAACACTAAAACTCTTCGATGCTCTATGAAAACAATTGAAGTCTAATCCTACAGCAAACAGATATGGAATCTTCTGAAAACGTCTGATGCTCTAAGATGCTCGTCGAATATAGAACAGGAATAATGCAGGGGCAGGACACCAAAGCGTGTATCCTAGATACACCAAAAAGTAGGATACATATATATGGAAACAAGAGAGTGCAACAACTCTGTGACAGCACTAACAACAGCCACTCAAAAACAGTACTTCCTTAGCCAACGTACAGCCATACTGGGTTGTGCACTATGCATCAACCTAGCCAAAAACAATACGTGAATAATTCCTAAAGCATACGCAGTTAAAGTTAATAAACAATATGCTGTCTTTCTTATAATAAAGTCTAGCAGCGGTATAAAGGTACAGGGAGCCAAGGCAGAGCTCAAGCATGCTCGCAGCCTACTGTCTCCCCTGAACAGGTTTCCCTTATCTTACGGTAAGTGACTAGGAGGCTCTCTTAGTAAGTCCAGATCTCAAGTATCTGGTCTTACCCTGGCGCTCCTCAAAGGTCAACAAAATGAGTTAGCAAGCATACAAGCAAGAGTAGGCAAAAAGCCCTTCGCTTGTATACTGCTAAGCTCGCAAAGGAAAATATGCACAAGGGTGTACTACAGGCTACCTAGCTCCGTCGAAGTCGTGCAGGCTCTGACTTGCCATATACATAACTCAGACAACGACCAAAGATACCCTCCACTGTCTAGCATCAAATAGTAATAAAGAACAACCAAATAATTAGAAGCACCCAACAATATGAATCCATATGACTATGGTTCTAATAACCTCTAAAGCTAGTGCAAAACATATATGTGAGAACAGGCGCTGGTAATACGACTGGCCGACTATGGAAGTCGTATGCGAGAACCAGAAAGGATGGGTAATTGAATAAAGATAAGAAGTATTGGAAAGAAGGAGTTCAGAGAGAGGAACAGCAGTAAAGGGGTTAGATTGGAGACAGAATGCGAGGGACGTCTAGGACCAAGCGCACAATGCCATGCTCTGAGGAGAGAAGGAGAGTAGGACCACTGGGCTAGGAGGGCGGCGACCAACCACAGGCCACTACGTCACATGAGAAGCTGACGTCATAGATCACGCCAGGCCCGCCGTCCAATAGCGAGCGAATGGGCCCACCGAGCGAGGAATGCACACGTACATACGCACACAAACTACCTCTTCGCTCTCAAACTCTCTCTCTCACGCGCTGCATAATACAATCACTACTATGGATATAAAATACTTCTAAGTGTCACAGACAAGAATAAAGGCACACACTTTTCTGTCTGTGACAACACGAATACTAAGAAAGAAAGAATATCGTTCTACGATTATTATAGCCCATTTCACTGCCGTGGCGAGTGCTAGCGAGTCACAAGTACATTCTGGCAAGCTGGCCAGCGTAACACCCCACCCAAGATGTGGGACGTTTTCACCTCAGGTAAACGCCACATCTGACCAGACAGAATGCCCACAAACCCCGCATCACCCAGCTACTCCCCAAGTTGTGAAAAACAAGGCACAATCACAAACGTAAAAACACTTCATTATATACAAAAAAATCTACACAACACTTCCCAAAAATAATAGTATCACTTAACAATATTACGCTCAACGAGCAAGCTTCACCAAGCCTAGCCTACTAAGAAGAAAAACTCAGAATGTCTTAGATTCTTGCTGTAACATACTGCACTTATATACTATCAAAAGAAAGAGTTTTTATGTGAGGTTTTTGTATTATTTTAATAGTGTTTTTGCCGGCTTTCCACTACAGGGGCAAGCCTAATTTTTCTCCAAACTCAAACCAACACTGACTGAACGGTGAGGGTTCTCCTTAAAATATACCCTCCCGTGACAAACAACCAGCCAGAACATTATCAGTGCCCTTAACATGCCACGCATCCAACTTGTGTTCCGGCAGCAAAACAACACCTGACACTGATAAACTGCCCAGTCCATCACAAGACTGGCACTTCTCTTCGCTCTCGCCGGCAACAGGACCTGCCAATCACCTTTCACTATTTCCACCTTAGTGATAAACGAGGCAGCCCCGATGCGGCCTATGGGGTCGTCAACTCTGGGTAATGTATAGGCGTCTGTCAGGGATAATGCACCAACACTCTTGCAATCAACACAAACACGGATCTTGCCACTCAACTGAGGTTGCAAAGTCACTGGCAACGACCACTCACGATATCCCTCATCCCTCAGACCCTTCTCCAACATGTAGTCCAACTCTACTTTTACGACAGGCTGTCGAGCAGGATTTATACGGTAGGGAGCCAATTTGAGCTTTGCACTGTCTCCAGCCTCTATGTCGGGTGCCCCCCCGGACATCAGGCCTGGAGAATCAACAAACATGCGGACGTACTGCCACAGCCTAGTAAACAACTTCTCTTGGCGCTTAGGAACAAGAGGTTGCAACTTATCTCGAAGAACAACATGCTCATTGCCCTCCCACAACCCAGCCGGGACCACAGTTTCTAAACTATAGTCTCCCTCCTTCTCCACCTCTGTCCCTAAAACAGCCAGGTCATGAGAGGGACAATCTGTTCCACCTGTGCAGTCACTCCCATAGTTCATAAGTGCTAAGGCTTTCCCGCCGATACCGTACATGCGCACCCCCGCATTCCTTGCGACTACACCTGCCTGCGCAGTATCACCGCCTTCAGCGCCACGGCCAGATACAGTCGGTCTCTGGTAGGGCTGTTGCATTTTACTAGGGCAGCATTGGGAGGCTATGCGACGGTCGGGCGTATCTATTACATGGTTAGCCTCACCAATCTGCTTAATGTCCTGATACTGACCACCACCCTTAGCAGCCATGGGTCGACCCTGAACTGACAACCATGCCAAAGCCTCGTCGCCCACCTTGAACAACTTAGACAACGGGGCCAACGTTTTACTCACACCCAAGTGACGTGCCAGCGGAACATCGTGCACCGCATGAGTTGTGAGGCCTGGGTGCTCGGCAAAAACAGTGGGGTATAAACAGAACAGGTGCTGGATCGCTGCACGCTGTTGCTCAGGCAGATGCTCAAGCGCTTCCACAGCCACCTGACTTGTGTTCCCCGCCCACTGATCCGCCGAGACATGACAATCCCAACTTCCCTCCACCTGTGCCTCACTGCCCCCCTCTCCTTCTCCACCTTGGCCGCTGCAGACCAACACAGGGACAGTATGCTGTTCAGGTGGGCGCCTCACAAACTCCTTCAACAGGTTCACATGACATGCTTCCCCCATCCTCCTCGAGTTCAATAGCCCCGTTCCCACAACTCTCAAGACTAGGATCTTCTAGTTGCATCCGTCGTATATCAGAGGGTGCCAACCTGTCCAAGGGCTCCTGGAGCAACTTGTGGCCACCCCCGATACTGGGTTGCTCAAGCCTAGTCTGTTTCACCTGGGAACATTTCTGTCGCGGAGTGCTATCACGCCCTACCATGTCACTAGGGGGGACAGGTTCTGGGGCCACTCCGGACCTCAAAAATGGTGCAAGTACCGAGTCACCAAGGAGTGTCGCTGGGTCCAAACTCTCAACCCGACCACCAGCCTTGACTGTCTCCTTCCGACCCTTCCTCCGCTGGTCTGAAACCTGGGTACTAGGCTGTGACACCTCAGCGGACTGAGATCTGGTGTCAGCACACGCCATCTGCTGCGTCTGGCACCTCTCGAGCCACTCTTGCCCATCCCTACTCGTGTCGGCCGCCCTCTCGGCAACGACTAAGGGTGGAACCTCGGAAGTAGGCACCGCAAAGTCGTTACCGAGAAGGAGGTCAACCCCCTCAACTGGCAATTTCTCTACAATTCCCACATCCAACTCCCGTGTCACACCATCCACCACAAGCTCCACTCTCACCAGCGGGTAAGACCACACAGCATTGATGCCTTGAACCACTACAACCCGAGCTGCGTTAATAGGCTTACCAGTGAAGTTCTTAAGTAAGGTCTGGGAGGCACCCGTATCACGCAACAACTCAAGCCTATGTTGCACACCAGCCTACCTCACAGTGCCATGTCCCCTATGACCACAAAAAGCATCTCGGATGGGTATCGAGCCCTCCTTATGCTTCTTCACCGACTATGACTCCGCAACCGACGATATACCCCGGGCAAACGCGGAAGACCTCAAAGACTAGAGCTCACTAGAGACACCACCGCTGTAGACATTGTGCTCGGACAAGAGCGCGCAATATGCCCCTTATTATGGCACTTAAAACACTCCACCTCACTCATTGACTTCCCCTGGGGTGAGGAAGGGCCCTGGCCTTTCTTTAACGAGAAGGATTTCGACTTGGGTTCAAAATTGGCAACAGTGATCTTAGTAGGATAATTTGTTGTATCATTAGTTCGGTGGGGTGGGGTGGTACGCCCCTTGTTACCTGCCTCAGCTCTCTGGGCAGACCCGCACCCACGAATTAACGACAACCTGAGGTCAGCTAACTCAGCCGCCTCCTGCAGAGTTTTAGGTTGCTTTTCTTTCAGGTTAAGAGTCAAGTCACTGCCAGTGCATTTATAGAATTGTTCTAACAACACTAATTGCTTCACCGCATCAAAAGTAGTTGCTTTCTCCGACCTCAACCAATTCTCAAATACATCTGATAGGTCTCTAGCGTGTTCCTGGAAAGTACTCTCCTTTTGCTTAGGAACAGCCCTAAACTTCAGCCTATAGGTCTCTGGCTGCAACTCATACGCCCTCAGGACAGCCTCTTTCAACGCCTCATAATTCACACAGGAATCTAGGGGCAAAGCATCGTACGCCTTGAGTGCTTTCCCCGTCAATTGTGACGAAACAAGGGCTGCCCACTTCTCCTCGGGCCATTGGTGCTCCCGGCACTTTTTCTCAAAACGGAGAAAGAATCCTGTAACTCCTGACTCATCAAACACTGGAACCAACTTTAGTAGATGCGACAGGGACTGGTCATGGGGTCGACCCCTCTGGACGAAACAGTTCCCCGTCACCTCTATACGAGTTTTCTCTAGGTCAACATCGGCACAATACTTTGCAGACTCAGCCTGATACCTATACTTGAGCTCAGCCTCTCGCTGCTGCTGCTGCTGCTGCTGCCTGAGCTCAGCCTCATGCTTCCGCTGCTCGAGCTCAGCCTGACGCTCCTGCTGCTTAAGTTTGGCGAGCTCGAGCTGAAACAACATCTCGGAAGACAAACCCTAAGGAGGGGGTGCTACTACCGGGGACCCACCCAGTGAGTCATTTAGAGGCATACCCAACCGCCAGCGGGCATCGGCCTGCGGGAACATACTCGGCTCCGGAACCCGAGGGGGCGCCATGATAGGAGTTGAGTGGAATGGGGGCTGGGACGAAGGTGCCCCAGCTTCCGCTCCACCCGAAGCCTCACGCACCCCACCCAGCACACAGGCAACCAGCTCACTTCTTGACAAACTGCTAGTGCAAGAAAACTCTAAGACCGTGGCTATATACTGCAGTCCGTACCGGTCCAGCCCCGACACCCGGTCCTCCGACACAGGCTCCTCCAAAAACCTCCGAGCATCCTCCTCACCGTTCACCACCCGAACGCCGTCAGACAACTCCACCTTCTCCACCTTCTCTCGCACTGTGCCCTCACTATCCTCAAACCCGTCCAGTGACGACATTTTGGAGTAAAAAAAAAAAAATCCCAAGTCAAGACAAAAGTAGCCAAACTCTCGCGTAGCTTTATTCACAAAAAATATTAGAAGATGTTTTTAAGTGCAATACTAGGTCACCAATAAACTCCAACAAGTTCCATATATCCTCAAAAACAATGTCCACTGCCAACACTGCGAGAAATAAAATCGAACCCAAAAATGGCGAATAAGATTTCTCCCAAAAAAAAATCCTGCAAAACTCAGTTCACTATATCCTGGACTAAGGTCGCCATTTGTTACGACCGGCACAACGAAATAAACAAGGGCACTTAATATTGGACTAGAAGATAGGCTTGATCTGCAACAACGGTACGCTAATTCCAAACCCTCAAACTATTAAGCCGGTGAACAAAACACTTAAACCCTCCAGAGTTAATCTACTGGATAACGGGGTATCAATTAACTGGGTTAAGTGTACTGCTACAAAGGCTTTCCGGAGACGATAAAGCCTACTCACAACAAGAGTAATTACGTTAATAAAAAGCTCTCAAGTAATAACAATGCTTAAATAAACTATGACAAGATTTTATAAAAGATTATATGCTTACGTTATCTTTAGTGTGAGTCTGAACTCAACACTAAAACTCTTCGATGCTCTATGAAAACACTTGAAGTCTAGTCCTACAGCAAACAGATATGGAATCTTCTGAAAACGTCTGATGCTCTAAGATGCTCGTCGAATATAGAACAGGAATAATGCAGGGGCAGGACACCAAAGCGTGTATCCTAGATACACCAAAAAGTAGGATACATATATATGGAAACAAGAGAGTGCAACAACTCTGTGACAGCACTAACAACAGCCACTCAAAAACAGTACTTCCTTAGCCAACGTAACAGCCATACTGGGTTGTGCACTATGCATCAACCTAGGCAAAAACAATACGTGAATAATTCCTAAAGCATACGCAGTTAAAGTTAATAAACAATATGCTGTCTTTCTTACTAATAAAGTCTAGCAGCGGTATAAAGGTACAGGGAGGATAGGCAGAGCTCAAGCATGCTCGCAGCCTACTGTCTCGCCTGAACAGATTTCCCTTATCTTACGTTAAGTGACTAGGAGGCTCTCTTAGTAAGTCCAGATCTCAAGTATCTGGTCTTACCCTGGCGCTCCTCAAAGGTCAACAAAATGAGTTAGCAAGCATACAAGCAAGAGTAGGCAAAAAGCGCTTCGCTTGTATACTGCTAAGCTCGCAAAGGAAAATATGCACAAGGGTGTACTACAGGCTACCTAGCTCCGTCGAAGTCGTGCAGGCTCTGACTTGCCATATACATAACTCAGACAACGACCAAAGATACCCTCCACTGTCTAGCATCAAATAGTAATAAAGAACAACCAAATAATTAGAAGCACCCAACAATATGAATCCATATGACTATGATTCTAATAACCTCTAAAGCTAGTGCAAAACATATATGTGAGAACAGGCGCTGGTAATACGACTGGCCGACTATGGAAGTCATATGCGAGAACCAGAAGGGATGGGTAATTGAATAAAGATAAGAAGTATTGGAAAGAAGGAGTTCAGAGAGAGGAACAGCAGTAAAGGGGGTTAGATTGGAGACAGAATGCGAGGGACGTCTAGGACCAAGCGCACAATGCCATGCTCTGAGGAGAGAAGGAGAGTAGGACCACTGGGCTAGGAGGGCGGCGACCAACCACAGGCCACTACGTCACATGAGAAGCTGACGTCATAGATCACGCCAGGCCCGCCGTCCAATAGCGAGCGAGGAATGCACACGTACATACGCACACACACTACCTCTTCGCTCTCAAACTCTCTCTCTCACGCGCTGCATATTACAATCACTACTATGGATATAAAATACTTCTAAGTGTCACAGACAAGAATAAAGGCAAACACTGATCTGTCTGTGACAACACGAATACTAAGAAAGAAATAATATCGTTCTACGATTATTATAGCCCATTTCACTGCCGTGGTGAGTGCTAGCGAGTCACGAGTACATTCTGGCAAGCTGGCCAGCGTAACACAATATTTATCGGATAATGGCAATTTTAGGCGGGAATGAAGCAAATATGCTCGCTTGGCGCGCACTTTTAAAAACCAATGGCGCGCCTTTCTCGGGTTAACCTTCTTGGTGGACTTGGATGGACTTCCTGCCTGTATTATAAAGTAAAAATACAGAATAGTAAAAAGATTGCGTCTGCTACCGCCGCCGCCAACACCGTGAACGACCGCAGCAGTGCAAGTACTGGTACTGAGTTGGATACACAGGCCTAGTTTGCCTTTTTCCAGAGGATCTACTGTAAGAAACTGTAAGTATGGTTCGAATATGAGCCCTAGCAGTTATATTTGTCATCAAATAAACAAATTGGCATGCATAGGAGTGCCGGATATCGATTAAAACACTGTCTGCCCCCCACCATAGTTGAGATTGGGGAGGAATACTGGTAGAAGTTTCAGATTTCTCCTTTTAACCTTCTTGATGGTATAGGTGGCTGGACCTCCTGCCTGTATGGCTCGAATCTGAGCCCTAGCAGTTGTACTTATTTATAGACACATTTTATGTTTGTGGATTGGTTTAGTTATTGTAGTGCATATGTCATTAACCCTCTCACTCTTACTAAAATTTAAGTGTAAGTATGTACTCTCAAGCGCCATTTACACTACCGCGAGACGATACACGGCTGTTATCTTTCTTGTATAACCCGCACTAATCTCACTAACTGCGATGTATTATGCATTCAAGGATAGAACAAGACTCATACTATTACTGTATAAAAATGGAAAAACATTTCTCATATGATCAACTTACCATTGAAAATCGATATATAAGAAATAAGCTTAGCAATAGATTATTTTATGTATAGAATTAGAAGCATTATTCACGCTCATCCCAAATGTGTCATCAGAATGTTTTTATCATCATAGATGTTTTTTTATATAAATCAAAGATTATTTTTGTTCCTATCGAATACAAATTATGCATGTTAAACCAAAATTATAATTCTACATAAATTTTCAGCAACGTAAATTGTTTAGTATTATGTATTATGTCTCGATAGAAAGACGAAAGGGTGATCTACAATTATACTGTAGCCTAATCAACATAAAAAATGAATTATCGTTGATGATATTGATGCGGACTATTATAAATATATGTTTTCCAACATCTTTCGAATTCACACCATCATAAATCAGAATTTTCATTCCAATAGGTTCCTAAATATTTAATTACAGGTATTTTCATGCACTTTCCAAAAAAATGTAATCATAATTTGTCTATCATCAATAGCTTTTTATATGAAAATAATAGCAGAGTATATGCGCATTGTGTTCCGATTCAAACTCGAATTTACTAGCGTAAATCATTCTTGTTATATTTTGTTGTAAGGTTTTTCGGAGCTACATAATATGTTGATATGTATTGTTTATGGCATAAGGAAAATAATAAAACAAACCCGAAGTCACTAAACCTAATATCGTATTTTATATAAAACTTTATAAATTAGGCATTGTTTTTTTATAAGAATCATAGCACTCACAAAGGTTTTATATGCAAGCCAGTTATACAGTACACATATATTAGCTAACAATCTCTCTCTCTCTCTCTCTATATATATATATATATATACAGTATATATATAATATATATATAATATATATATATATATATATATATAGTATATATATATATATATATTATATATATATATATATGGCAGAGTGGTCTTGCCACTGGACTGGTAATCCAATGGACCCGGGTTCGAATCCCAATATGTCAATGTGAAGATATTATTGGGATGGTATTTGTGCTGTACCTAGTTTCAGTGCATTACCACAGCACACCGAAATGCCAAAAAAAAAAATACCCTCATTGTTCCCTGATTAAATAGCACTGTATGAATATTCTCATATTCAAAATATGTTACAGGGGAGCAATGCCTAGTGATTTAATTGTTCAATAGGTGGTGTTTTGAGAGTGAAGGTCCGAGTCTGGGGAATGAGACGGTGAAGCGTAGAGGAGGAGCAGCTTCAGAGATAGAGTTACTTCGAGCCGGGGTGATTTGCATGTCTCACTCCCTAGACTGGAACAAGACCTCACGGGCCTCACCGTGTTCAGCGGTTGAGTGTGCAGGCTCTCAGCCTATGCCCGAGAGGGAGTAGTTGGAATATAGAAAACAATAAATAAAAAAACAAAAACAAACAAACAAAATATATATATATATATATATATATATATAATTATATATATATAGTGTCAGTCAGACCAGTCAGTAGCCAAACCCACACTCCCTTAAAGGGGTAGGGAGGATCAGCAAGAAAAAAATGCTGATTCATTTAGTGGTAGTAAATTCTGGAGGTATGATTTCCAGTCTCAACCTCCAGTGGCTATCTGCGCCACTAAAGTGACGAGCAATGGGGTCACCACATCCCTATATACAGTATGTACATATTCATATATAATAAACAACATTTACAAGATATAAATCCCTATCATATAGTATTCTATAGAGACAGACAAAATATCCACCACGTTTAAAGGCATCGGCTAGCACACTCTCCTTCTGCTTACCCCATTGATATTGACGTTTCTCGCTCTCTAGACCTAGCGTGATGGTGGAGGATGACTGAGGGCAAAGTTGCCAAGGGTTTTATTCAGCATTCAACTACCAAAATATATTGTAGCCCAATTCATTTGCAATTTGAATATTTAGTTTTCATTCAATTGATTTCAAATAAATTGAATTAACAAAAATAGTGTGTATATGAGCAATAGAGGCGTAAAAGGTTGGTGTATGCTATAGAAGTGTCTTAAATTTATTTGCAAAGTAGAATATATCCAACTGCATGTCGCAGAAGGTGTCAAATAGGCCTACCTGCTATGGTGGCGCTACTGGGAGGGCTGCACATGGATGACACATTGGCTCAAAGCTACGAGCCCTTGAACTGACGACCTCCTTCCCCGCTGCCCTCTCACAAACGGATCACCCCACATCCTACCTCCCCCCCAAGAGGTACAGTTGGTCAAGGATGAAAGTATACAGTTTTTCGTCTGCTATAGCCACACATGGTTTGTCATGTTGGAAGCCATGACAGCCTTTCCACTAGCCCAAACCATCCCAACACACATGGGGTTTATTATATTGATACACTAATTAATATACGGAGTGGTTCGAAAAAGCGTTTCCATAAATATCAAAAGTTAGAGAATTATTCATAAACCTTCAGGGTGACTAAATACTGTTATGGAGATAGCAAAACAAAGCTGGGGGCATACGCTGGAACAGCGCGTAGCCGCGGCGCTCGCCTCTGTTTCATTGCCCTTTGGATCACATATAATCCAGTCTTGGGGATGAAAGTGAAATATCAATATTTACCTACTTATTAATTAACAAGTATTATTAGATTCCTCTTTCTACTCATTATTTATTATGAATGTTATAATGTTAAGTGTATATCGTAATATCTTTTATAGCCACTCCATATTCGTCTACTTTAGATACACAAAAATCTAATTCCTAAACGTGGACGTAAGGAAGCCTGTGTGTTCAATAGGGTAATGACCCAGCAATTGTGCTCATCTTGCGAGCGCCATTGCTTTATGAGTCAGTCCTCGAAGCATAATGAGGCTTTACTTGTGATTTTTATTGATTTATTATTATTTTTATTTTTATCAGCAGAACACCTGCAAACCAACTGCAACATTGATATCACCATACCCTACATTATTAGCCACATATTATACCACGTGTGAAAATGGACCTGTATTCCACTGAAATATCGTATATAGGTAGACGTTTTGATTTTCGTTTTCACTCTCGCATTTCTTGTATATCTATCAATAACATTAAGTGTTTAATATCTCCGAAGTGATATTCACGTCAAAGATTATAGAGCAATATATTCATATTTCCGTCTGACAACTAAGTCCAGGAACACGTTTTTAAACACCCTGTATAAGGTGGGCGGGCTCTGAAATATGGCTACCAGGGCTGCCAACATGACAAACTATGTGTGGCTATAGCAGACGAAAAACTGTATACTTTCATCCTTGACCAACTGTACGTCACCAGAGATGACCTGGATGCTGGGGGATTCTCATAAAGGGTATCTTGGGGCTACTATAACAACAGCAGCAAAGCGACTAGTAAAGTGTTATATTTTTAAGTATATCTTAATATTAAATTTGTAAGAAGAGATCTATTGCTTTATCATTTAATAAAGCTTTCCATAATCAGTATTTTGCCTGATACTTCGAGCTAATAAAAAAAAAGGGTAATAATAATATTAATAATAATAATAATAATAATAATTATATTTATAATGCAAATAATAGTAATAACCATCAATAATTGCTACCACCATATGAATGATATTACTTCTAATAAAATGATATAATATACTAATATTAATAATAAAGTTCGTAACACCTGGACTGTTGAATCAGTGAGCCATTTATGGAATTTCTGGTTAATATTGAAATGTTGGAGAGATTGTTCCTGATGATGTGATTATGATTGTCACTCCCTCCTCTATCTCCATAATTTATCTTTCACTCTCGTTTTTGTCATTCGTTCCTCCCACGCATTGTCTATATATCTTACTATCTCTATGTATCCATCTGTCTGTCTATCTCTTTTTCTCTACCTATAATTATATTCTTCGTGTATTGTATACTCTTTTTTCATGAATAGGACGTTTTATTGTGTTGTTGCTGCTGTTGTTCTCCTGTTTAGAGGGGAAGGGGTTAGTTAGTGTGTGGGTTTATTTGGTGTGTGATTGGGGAGGGGGGGGAGGGACTTATTGTGATGACGTATTTTTTAAGATACACATACTTAACTCAGATTTGGCAAGCACATAGAAAGGAAATAGATGTATAATGCGACTCTAAAGACGGCACCGAGTCACATTATGATATATACAGTACGAAAACTTCATACACAAACATACAACAGATTTGAATGCCACGGTAATTAACTTTGGTAATGCGTAAGTATTATAGGCCTGCTCATGTATCATTATTATTATTATTATTATTATTATTATTATTATTATTATTTGTTGTGGTTCTATATTCCAACTTATGCCTCCAGACCTAGGCTTGAAGCCTTTAGATTCAACCGCTAAACACGGTGAAGCCAGAAGATCGTATTCCAGACTGTTCATGAGTTAGACATAGGGACCGTTTGAGTGTTGCAACCGGCTTGTTCGTGGTCCCGTGACTCCTCATAATGACAACAATTTCATGATGATCTGGCCTTTACATTAACCTTTACTTATGTCTATTGAACTCTGTCATGTTTAAGGAGTTTCTGGATAACGTTGAAGTGATTATTCATAGCGTTATTAGTACAAGGTAGGGATTATTACGATTTAATTGGGACCCTCCCATTTTCTTTTGCGATCATGCTGCCATCTCTCGAACGCGCGAACCACTATTTTCAGATTTGTGACGTCACTTTTTCGACTCTATCTATCTTTACTCTATCCTCGGGACCCTCTCTCTCTCTCTCTCTCTCTCTCTCAAACGCCCCCTATTGAGATGTTTACTCACTAGGCATTACTATCATATAATATTTTGAATATGGGAATATTCATACGATGCTAATTTATTAGTAACGGCGGCGAGGGTATTTTTTAATGGGCCTTGTAGTGAAACGAAGTACAGAGCAATTCATCCCAATAATATCTTCTCATTCACACATCGGTATTTCAGCCCGGGACATTTAAGTTACCAGTCCACCACACTTTCCCCTAAATTTGAGTTTGTGTACAGTATATCCTATTACCTGACAATCATAGTCGCATTTATTCTCATTTGTCTTGAGAGAGAGAGAGAGAGATATGATATTAATTATTTGTATTGCGAGTGTGGGATATTGTGAGAGGGTCATATTGTAGGCCTCACATTATTGCCTACCTCTCAATCTCTGTTCTATATATTTGCTGCTTGGTTCTCCTACTTCTTTCTCCTCCTCCTATTTTATTGCCTAATTCTCTTCCTACTTACACCTCGTCCTGCTTCGTCTATCCTCCTCCTTTTCCCTCCCTTCCATCTCGTTTATCTTTTTCTTCAACTCCTCGTCACCATCATCGTAATTAGATTCTTGGTTTTGCTTTGCTTCTTCCTCATCTCTATATATCCTATTTTTTCTGTTGTCTTTCTTCTTGACTATCAGCATCATCATCATCGCCATTTGCTCATCATTATTATCATCTCAATATTCTTCCTCCTCTTTGTCTTCCTCTCCTTGTAATTTTTATTTTTTAGTATTCTCCTATCCCTCCCCCTTATCCTTTATATCGGTATATTCTGTATTCCCAATGTATGTATAATATCATTTTAGTATATCATCTGTTTTACTCTCTCTCTCTCTCTCTGTCGAAACTCGACAGTATTAACCCCTACTATACCAGAGGGTATTACCATCAATGTACCCTCCAGTACCAAGCAATGTTGTCAAAATGGCTCCTAGCCTGTGGGAGCTTGGATATAAGCTGAGAAGTGTTGCCAAGGGCTCACAGCAGTGCGTACAATTTAGGGTGGATCGAAAATGAAGGGTTTAAACCATGTTTTAGAAAAACGACATATAATAGTGTGGAAAATATGGGCTAGACATAGATATTCAATATCTAAAAATTCCACTTCTCTGAGGTAGTGTTTTCAGGTGCCCCACAACTGTTAAAACTACCAGTTTTGCTAAAATAATGGGCTATTTCCAAAAAAAAAAAAAATTTTTGCAGCTACTTCAAAAACAAATATATATATATCTACTGTATATACCTATATATATATTTTGTTGTTTTCTATGTGATTGAGGGAGGCAAAAGGCAGAACTGCCTATAGCGAGTTTCTCCCCCATAGTTGAAAGGGTGACAGGGCCAAAATCAAGGGACGTTCGAGCCAAAATGCCTGGACAGACGGAGTTTGAAGAAATTTAAGTCATAGGAAGAGGGAAAGACTGATTCTGGGAGAGAGTTCCAGAGCTCAGCTGTTGAGTAGAAGAAAGTTTGAGAGTAACATTTCATTCTTGGGTTGGAGAGTTGCACAGAGTAGGGGTGGGATTGAGTAGCAATACGGGTACCACGTGCCCTGCGTAAAGGAGGTGGTATACACTGGGAAAGCTCTGAGGAACACTGATTATTATAGTAGCGATAGAATAGCGAGAGAGATGCAACACTGCGGCGGAGAGAGAGAGATTGCAGAGACTTGGTGAGTGGACGGGAGTTAATGATACGAAAGGCCTTCCTTCAACTTTGTCTTTGTCTTTGTCAACTTTGTCTAGGAGAGCGGTGTGAGAGGATCCTCCCCACACATGTGAACAATACTCAATACAAGGACGCAGTATGCCCCTGTACAGAGCAAGAAGCTGTGCAGGGGTAAAGAACCCCCTAAGGCGGTTGAGCACACCCAGCTTCTGGGAGGCTGCCTTAGCAAGACTGGTAATATGGTCCTTTCAAATGAGAGCAGAAGAACAGAGACACCAAGAATATTGAGAGAAGATGAAGGATTGATTTCTATATTATTGAAGAATAAGGGATAGTCCGCTGGGAGTTCCGGACGGGTAGATAGGTAGAGAAATTCTGTTTTGGAAGCATTAAAGGTAACAAGGTTTTCTCTGCCCCAATTGGAGATAGTATTAAGATCAGAATTAAGAGTTCTATGGCTTCATTACATTTGTCATTGAGGGATTGCTGGCTGGGGCATTCTGAAAAACTAATGGAGTAGTGTTAGGTTGCGTCGTCTGCGTATGAATGGATGGGAATTGAGGTACAGTTGAGAAGATAATTTATAAAAATTAGAAAGAGAATAGGAGATAGGACAGAGCCCTGAGGAACACCGGAGTTTATAGGGTGAGGAAGTGAGCGATGGCCGTCCACAACCGCGGCTATGGAACGGCCGGAAAGGAAATTAGAGACAAAGGCACAGATGGAGGGATAGAAACCGAAGGAGGGTAGTTTAGAAATTAATGATTTGTGCCAGACTCTATCGAAGGCTTTCGATATGTCCAGTGCAATAGAAAAAGTTTCACCGAAGTCCCGAAAGGAGGATGACCAAGAGTTAGTAAGATATGAAAGAAGATCACCAGTAGAGCGTCCCCTTAAGGAAGCCATACTGGCGATCTGAGAGCAGATTATGAGAAGAGAAATGCTTAAGAAATTTGGAAGCAAGAATAGTTTCAAAAACTTTAGAAAGACAAGAGATGAGAGCAATTGGACGATAGTTGGAGGGTTGAGAGCGGTCACCCTTCTTTGGGACAGGTTGGATGTGAGCAAATTTCCAGCATGAAGGGAAGACATTAGAGGATAATGTTACGACCAGGGCTCGTATAAAACAAAGGCTCTTAATCATTGGACTAGAAAGGCACACAGCTACTGTCAGGAATAGGGTAATGATCCCGACAGGTTTTGGTCCAATAGGACATTTGAATTTGGCGGTATCGTATCGCTTGTACGATTTCGGCTGGTTCTTTGTGTATTGTAGTTTATTCTTAAGTTAGGTTAAATATTAACTGTAATGTATAAATATCTACATCAGCTCTAGATGTATTATGAAACCAAGTTATGGGTTATAATTATTATGAGCCGGCAGCCATATGTAATTTCGCGAAGCGATCGGAAGCCGGCCCTTCAGTCTCTCAAACAACACCGTACAGTCAACATCTCCTCCCACGGCCCTGACTCAACCCACAGTTCACCATGTGCTACAACTACTAATAATATTAACAACAGTCCTACATCACCAGTCCTCTAAGCTAAGTTCATTGTATCGATATTGTATTATGTGAACATTCCTACATGTCATGCAATTGAACTAGCCGCGTGTGGGGGACTGGATTACACCCATCAACGAATACCTCGTTGGTAATTATATTATAACTATTTGTTGGGATATTTCATGTACCAGTGATATGTAATTTAACCTTTATCTAAATTCCCGAAAAATATTGGTCCTTCGTGCCCTGAAGCTTCCTTACTGTAGTACCGTTTTGTTTGCTTCCTTGACGCTTGTGGGCTTACAAATGGCTGCCGCCTCGCGCGTTGTTGGCCGCCTGCCATTTCCCTAGTTTAGGTCCAGCTTCTTCCCTCGTGTTTTTTTTCCGTTTAGGCACCGTCCCTATCTTTTTTGGGACTAGTTTCCAGGTTTTTTTAGGCGTGTGATCCTTGGATTTTTTTTGGTGGGTTAGCTGGGCTGGAGATTGGGGTTGGGGTAATTTCGTCGGGCGCCATTTCGCGCTCATAGGCTAGGCTAGGCAGTCTAGGCCTGCAGGTGTCTGTGGTGGCTTTTCATTTCGCTTTGGTGGTGTGCCTGTGGTGTTGCTTGTGTTTTGTCATTGTGGGACTCATTATTGATTTTGCTGGTGGGGAGGGTTCTCATGTGACCTTTTATATTTAAATTTCATAATAGCCTAGGCCTAGTTGCTTAAAGTGGCGGTCATGAGTGTCGGTCTTTGTTAATTCCTAAGCGATTGACAGTTAATAGTCAGACCTCATGATTGTAGCTTAACCAACTAGGCTTACCTATAAAGGGCTTACAATAATTAGTGCTTCACCTTACCCTTTCTTTTAATGGATTTAGTATTTAATTATTTTGTCTAGTCAGATCATTTCCTTTCGATAGTTTATATTAAGGGGGATGTAAGTATTATGTAATTCATGTTGAGTAAATTTCTTAAGTAATGGGGGTTTGCCGCTGTTGATTCCTAAGCGATTAACGGTTTGTAGTTTAACCTCATTGTAGTTTAAGTTGCTTAAAATTAAACCTTAACGATGACAGATTTGAAGAAACTTAAGATTCTTAAGGGAGGGATGAAGGGAAGTTTAAATAGAGGTTTAAGAGATCTTGATGAATTTTTAATAAGTGCCACGGCTGATTAGATAAAAGGTAAATTTGCTACTGTTACTAAATCGCTAGCTACTTATGATAGGTATTCTCAGCAGGTATATGGTTTATTAACAGTTACTGACGATGTGGAAGAAGAAATGTCGGCAGATTTTGAGTACTTTGAGGACGTTAATACAGCCTTAGCCAGACTATCTTCCACCCAAGAATCAACCTCTGTTAAGGATACCGGTACACCAAAGGCGACTGGTTTTAACCTGCCGAAGCTTACTTTGCCTACCTTTTCCGGGGATTCGGCTACCTGGACTGGATTTTGGGATATTTTTGAGTGTTCCATCCATCATCATAAAACACTCACGTCCATCCAAAGGTTCACATATCTCCGTGGTCAATTGAAAGGGGAGGCATTGAAGCTAATCGATGGGTACAAGCTAGAAGCTACCAGCTACGAGTCTGCAGTGGAGTTGCTGAAGAGAACTTACGGGAGAGTGGAAGTCATCAAGACCGCGTTAATTACTAAGTTCTTCACGCTAGATCCTCCATCCTATGATGTGACGGCCCTAAAGGAGTACTATGCCTCCTTTGAGAGCCTCCTCCGATCTATGGAGACAATGGCCGTCACCAAGGAGGAGATATTTAGTGTGAATATCTTGAATAAAATACCCTCTCCCCTAAGGGAAATCTTAAGACGACAACGAAGTGACTCTCCACTAAACTTGGAAGCGTTGGTGCAGGTGTACCAGACTGAAGTCTTCAATATGGAGAGTACTGGACACTACCGACAAGTGGAGATGTCTCCATCTACTGCAGCTTTCCCGGTACAGACTTCTCCTAAACAGAAAAGGCCAATATCATTAGGTTGTAAGTTGTGCAGTGTCCACGGTCATCTGTGGTATCTGTGTCCTAAGTATCCTAAGGCTACACAGAAGATTAGCAAGGCTAAATCGCTTAAGTTATGTACCAGCTGTCTGGCAAGAGACCACTTCAACAGTACCTGCACCAATTCCTACATCAAACTTTGTAAGTATTGCAAGGGGAAACATTGGGTTTCCCTTTGCACCGAGTCTGATCGGCACGACAGCAAAGAAAAGGGGAGAACCCCCAAAGAGTCACATGAGAAAAGTAAGAGCGAGGGTGATAAAGTATCTGCCATGTCCATTGCTTCTCGAGAATGTCAATTGCTTCCTACTATGATGCTGCCAGTAGTGGGGAGTAATAAAAATACTATAATGATGTGCACCTTACTTGACCAGTGCTCACAGAGGTCATTCGTTCTGCGGTCATCATTACCCCAGCTCAAGTGTACCAGCAAGGGTCAAGAGAATTTGCATCTCCATTGTTTCACTGGTGAAATAGATTCCAGTGACTATGATATTGTGGAGATTTCATATGTTTATAGAAAAAAGGTATGTCCCATCAAGGCTGTTGTGGTCGACACACTACCCAGTTTCTATATAGCATCAGAGATTCAACCACATTTGAAATATCTCAGAAGCAAGGGGTATAAACTGGCTGATGATCAACTCTCTGCTAACAATGGTATTATGCTACTGGTCGGAGCTGATTATTACTATGACCTGGTTCACCCTGGATATCGGCGGGTAGATAAGCTAATAATGCTCCCCACGATCCAAGGTTATGCCATTTCTGGATCCTATGCCACTTCCTCTCAAGACACACAGGTGGAGGTGGTTACGGTCCTCAAGGTAGCAGTAAGCCCCATAGATAAATATATTCGGCCAAATGTGCCTGATAATACATGTACTGATATAGATAAGCTATGGGACTTGGACAATATTGGAATTGACCCACATGAACTTGATCGTGAGTCCAAGCTAGCGTTAAGCTCGTATGAAGAGACTGTAACGTATGACTCTGGCAGAGGTCAGTATGTGGTAAGGCTCCCTTGGAATGATAAGAAGAGTACATTACCTACTAATTTCCATCTAGCACTTGGTAGGTTACGTGGCCTTCAGAAGCAGTTTGTCAAGGATCCAAGTTATTGCGAGACTTATGCGGCAGTTTTAGCCGAGCAGGTACAACGTGGATTTGTGGAGAGAGTAGATCTCAGTGAGTATGGGGATAACATCCATTACCTTGCTCACCATGGGATTAAAAAGGACAGTTCCACCACTCCTCTTCGTATTGTGTATGACTGCTCTGCTAAATCCAGTGATCGCTCCTATAGCCTGAATGATTGTCTGTACACGGGTCCGTCCCTGGTCTCAGATCTAGCGCAAATTATGTTGCGCTTCAGATGTCATAAGTTTGCATGGGTCGCCGATATTGAGAAGGCCTTCCTGATGCTTCAACTCCATCGTGAAGACAGGGACTCGACAAGATTTTTATGGCCACGGGACCCAATGGATCTAGATTCAGAGTATCTGGTCTACAGGTTCAGAGTCGTCTTATTCGGGGCGACCTGTTCCCAGTTCCTTCTCAACGCTACTATCTTGCGTCATCTTGAGGAGGCTGGACTAGATCCTGACTTCAAGAATGAGATCAAGCAGGGGATCTATGTGGACAATCTTCAAGGCACCGGAGACAATGAAGATTTATTGCTCAAGAGATGCTGGGAGATCCACGATATATTTGCCAAGGCTCATTTATACTTAAGAGAATGGGCCACTAATAGTGATCTTTTGAAAGGTCAATTTGCTTCTGACGGTGTAGCTACTGAGAATAGTGAGGTGAACTTTTTAGGCCACAAATGGGACACTACCACAGATTGTATATCCTTCTGTCACACCCCATGCGGCAGTGAGCTTGTGACCAAGCGAAACTGCTTAAGCTTGTCAGCGAGGTTGTTTGATCCCCTAGGTTTTTTGCTGCCTGTAACAATCCGTGCTCGTATGTTTTTACAGCAACTGTGGCGGCTAAAACTAGATTGGGATACGCCCCTCCCGATTGAGTTACAAGATACTTGGCGGTTGATTCGGTCGGACCTTTCCACATGTTGCAGGGTCCAACTTCCTCGTCAGGTTATTAGAGGTCAACAGGTGGATCTACATGCCTTTTCTGATGCTAGTAATAGTGCGTACGGTACTGCCATATACATATGCAATGGTAGTGAAGCGACGCTGGCTATAGCGAAGGCCAAAGTAGCCCCTATAAAGAAGATTACAGTTCCTAAATTAGAACTTACTGCATTGCTTCTGTCTGCTCGTCTAATAAAGTTTACACTGGATGCTTATGCAGACATACTACAGATTAATAACGTCTATGTCTGGAGCGACAGTCAAATAGCGCTTTCATGGGTACACAGCCAGAAAGTGTTACCTGTTTATGTTTCTAATCGCACTGATGAGATTCATAACTTAGTTCCTACAGCTACATTTCGCTATGTGAGCACCAGGGATAACCCCAGTGACATAATTTCCCGGGGGATCTCGGCGCAGCAGTTTATGTCGTCCTCTATTTGGTGGCATGGACCTCCATGGCTTACATCTCCAACTGAATGGCCTCAGGATTTCAGGGAATGCATATCTGCTCCTTCAGGTCGGCCCCAAGATGATGTGTTAAGTAGTTCGAATGTGAGTACTACACATCAGGATAACAAGTTGGTAGAGTGGGAACGTTACGGCAGCTATGATCAAGTAATACGGGTATTTGCATGGATATACCGTTTCATTAACAACATGAGAAGTCGGGCTCACGGGTCTTTCCTTAGTGAAGATTCGAAGCATATCCGACTCCATAAATTTAGATCAGCAGAAGCAAAACTAATATGTTTAGTACAAAGGGAATCTTATCCTACTGAACATCAAATCCTGAGCAAGGAGTCAAAGGCCAAACCCTCAAACTTAATGAGGCAGCTAGGATTATATATGGAAGGAGGCATAATTAAGTATAGAGGCAGGATACAAAAGGCGGACATTATTGATTCTGCAAAATATCCTGTCCTCCTTAGCTCCTCTCATTTGATTACCAAAATGTTGATTCACCAATGCCATCGGACCTGCCTACATTTTGGCGTAAATTATGTTCTGGCGTATATGCGACAACGTTGGTGGATCCCTAAGATGCGACAAGCAATTAAAGGGATCCACAATAGCTGTACTATCTGTAAAAGATTACAGGGGTAAGCCTTACTCCCCAGTAGATCTACCTCCCTTGCCTGAGTTCAGGGTACAAAGGACTGAACCATTTCAGGTAACCGGGGTAGACTACACCGGAGCGATTCATGTTAGAGAATCGCCCGGTAATATCATAAAGGTATATGCCGTCCTATTCACATGTGCGGTAACCAGAGCGATTCATATTGAATTGATTGACGACCTATCCAGTGAGGGTTTTTTGCATACTCTAAGACGCTTTGCAGGCCGCAATGGTTTCCCTCAAATTATTATGAGCGATAATGCGACTTGTTTTGTCGGGGCCTCTAAATATCTCCAGAGTTTAATGGATGACCCGCAGGTTGTGGCTACCCTCACTGGAAAGGGTTGTCAATGGAGATTTATACCAGCACGTGCACCATGGTTCAGGGCGATTTGGGAGAGAACAATCGGTATCGTCAAATCTGCCTTGAAGAAGGTATTAGGAAGGGCACTGGTGACCAGACGGGAGTTGCAAACCATCTTAATAGAGATTGAGATGTTAGTCAACGACAGGCCCTTGACCTATACCTCGGCAGATGTTGATGACCTCTTACCCTTTTCGCCTTCCATGATGACACGTGGACGAACCCTTAATACCTTTCCTAGATCGTCCGTAAATGACGAAGATCTGCATGACCCTACGTTCAGCAATGCTGACGCCACACGTCGTCGCTTCCAGTATGTAAACAAGGTGTCCGACGATCTATGGAAACGGTGGACCCAAGAATATTTGCTGTCTCTTCGCGAGCGTCACTCTCATAAGATC
This sequence comes from Paralithodes platypus, assembly GCA_032716605.1. Classification (NCBI taxonomy): domain Eukaryota; kingdom Metazoa; phylum Arthropoda; class Malacostraca; order Decapoda; family Lithodidae; genus Paralithodes; species Paralithodes platypus. Next base: position 17,439,997 of record CM064496.1, on the reverse strand, counting down.
AAAGGGACGAATCAACGATGGCCTCGTATCGGGGATATCGTCCTGATTCATGATGAGCGTCCTAGGTTATTTTGGAAGCTTGGGAGGATTATCGATTTGTTCCAGGGCATTGATGGTCTTATAAGGGTTGCTAAAATACGAACTTCGACTGGGGTTACTACTCGCCCAGTCGTGAGGTTATATCCCTTGGAGCAGGATGTAGAACTGCCGGATTATCCTGGCGTCTCTACTGATACCCCTCCGCGGGAGAGTGCTGGTGACAGTGCTCCTCAAGGTGGGGCAGCAGATGATGAGAAGGATGATCCTCCTCAGGCTTCAGGTGGCGCTCGTCCCAAAAGGAGGACGGCTATGAGTTCCGTGGATCTTTGGAGATCAAAGATCCAACAAGGTGATCTTTGACTTCGATGTCCTTTTTTTTGTTCCTGTATATCATTTTTGGTGGCGGGCAATATGTCGGGAATAGGGTAATGATCCCGACAGGTTTTGGTCCAATAGGACATTTGAATTTGGCGGTATCGTATCGCTTGTACGATTTCGGCTGGTTCTTTGTGTATTGTAGTTTATTCTTAAGTTAGGTTAAATATTAACTGTAATGTATAAATATCTACATCAGCTCTAGATGTATTATGAAACCAAGTTATGGGTTATAATTATTATGAGCCGGCAGCCATATGTAATTTCGCGAAGCGATCGGAAGCCGGCCCTTCAGTCTCTCAAACAACACCGTACAGTCAACATCTCCTCCCCCGGCCTTGACTCAACCCACAGTTCACCATGTGCTACAACTACTAATAATATTAACAACAGTCCTACATCACCAGTCCTCTAAGCTAAGTTCATTGTATCGATATTGTATTATGTGAACATTCCTACATGTCATGCAATTGAACTAGCCGCGTGTGGGGGACTGGATTACACCCATCAACGAATACCTCGTTGGTAATTATATTATAACTATTTGTTGGGATATTTCATGTACCAGTGATATGTAATTTAACCTTTATCTAAATTCCCGATAGGAAGCCATACTGGCGATCTGAGAGCAGATTATGAGAAGAGAAATGCTTAAGAAATTTGGAAGCAAGAATAGTTTCAAAAACTTTAGAAAGACAAGAGATGAGAGCAATTGGACGATAGTTGGAGGGTTGAGAGCGGTCACCCTTCTTTGGGACAGGTTGGATGTGAGCAAATTTCCAGCATGAAGGGAAGACATTAGAGGATAATGTTACGACCCGGGCTCGTATAAAACAAGGGCTCTTAATCATTGGACTAGAAAGGCACACAGCTACAACGGTAACACTAGATCCAACCCCTGAAATTATAATGCCGGCGCACAAAAACACCTATACCCTCCAGAGTTAAATCTGCGATAATGGGGTATCCTATAACTCAGTATAAGTGCACTACTACTACAGGCTGATGATCTCTGATACAGCCTGATCACAACAACATACAATTACGTTAATATGGTATACAAGGAAAAGATAGAGATCTTAATTATATCACTGCAATGATTTAATGCAAACTAGAAGAAGGTATATTTAAAGTTACTCTAAACAATAATGAACTGTCACTCATATACTAAAGAAAGTGAACGAAAGTCCCAAAGCATCGAGCAGGAATCTTCTGAAGAAAGTCTGATGCCGGGGTAAGATGATCGTATCGGATTTTGAACTGTTATATAAAGCAGGGTCAATATAGGACAAGTGAAGAGACAGACAGTGTCAACTGACACGGGAATAACGATAAATGCACACTAGTATTATCTCCAACAACAAAAGAAGTCCTTCGTCAGACAACTCAAAAAAACCTGCTCCGGTTGTGCAACTCAACAACAACCAAGGCTTACGGTCAATGTGAATAAGAATGCTGCATACATAACATAAGAGTTTAAAATTCTAAACAGGTGTCTGCTAGGCTAATAAAGTCTAGCTGGGATGTCGTAGGCTAGGAAACAATGGCTGAGCAAGCGGCTCGTAGCCTAGCGAAGTCCTTAAGGCTGTGCGGCCAAATTACGTTAATTGACGGGGTGCTCTCGAGAGAGATCCAGATTGCTAGTATCTGGTTCTCTCCTGGCGACCCTCTCAAAGTCAAAGCAAATGAGTTAGCACAGTGTTGGGTGGCAGAGGCAAAAGCCCTCACTCGCAACACAGTGCTAAACTCACAAGGTACACAGTCAGAAACACCACCTAGGCTTCCCACGTCTCCGTTGCGATTGTACAGGTTCAACAAAACCTAGTACACATCGGAAATCACAACAACAATGGCCTCACCCCAGTCTAGCATTAAATAGCCCAGCAGACAGCCAAGGAATAGGCAGGGAGGCACCGTGAGTGTGTCGAACCTCTACAGACAAAATGGTAACCCCTCCAAAATGCCTAATTAAACATATAATATCTGAGAGCTTCAGCATATAATACGATGGCCGATATATGAAATCGTGCAGAACCAAAGGGGAGTTATGATATTAAATAGAGAGGAAGAATGAGAGGTAAGAAGTTGAGAGAGAGAGAAAGTGCTCTATAGGTAGAAATCGGTGACAGGTGGCAAGGGATATGTGAAGGATATGCTGGTCAAACAAGCTCTGAGGAAGGAACTCCTCGGGACCCCTCCAGGATCACACACAAAGGCATGGTGGTCAGCCAATCACAGGCTGCTACGTCACCAGGCAGCAGGGCTGCAGAAGGCGCCAGGAACCACCAGCCAATCAAGAGGCATGGGACGGCACGCGCACGAGCCTACAAAACAATGGGGGAGGCAGCACATGTATAGGCACGCACACACTACCACCCCACTGCCTATATTATTCTCTCTCCTTAACTATACACAATGCATCCTATGTTCAACTCATGATATAAAATGCTTCCCGTTGTCACAGACGAAAATAAAGACCACCACGGGAACTGTCTGTAACAACGCGAACACTATGAAAGAAAGAACAACATTGTAGATAGACTGTAGCCAAATACACTGCCCTGGCGAGTGCTAGCGAGTGGCCAAGCGAGCGGCTGAGCCCACGTGGCGTTCTGCAAAGCTGTAGGCGTCACAATAAACAGAGACGAAAGAGTTTGCCTAGGCAGGGAGTCAGCACGGAAGCACAGTTTTTGAGAACGACAGGAGGAACACCGTCCGGACCGTACGCCTTCTTAGTATTAAGCCCAGAGAGGGTCGAAAGTACATCTTTAGAAGAGATTAGGATATTAGGCATAAGTAGGAGAGAGGAGGGTGGAGAGGGAGGAATAGCATATATATATATATATATATATATATATATATATATAATAAACCTAAACAGATCTCTTGGCAGTGCAATCTGTTAGTCTTTATATACTCTTAACTGATTCTTACAGATACACAGCTCTCAGTTTATCTTTATAAGTTCAAAGATTATCCAGAACTCACCACGAGGATGTGGCTGTGTGTCGAGCTCCACCCATGCCCTTCCCAACCATCCGAGGGCATGATTCAACCTGATTACATTTTCTTTATGCGTATTCTTTGAAGTGAGCTTTACTCTCAAATGATGGTATCTTGGTACGTGATTCAAATTTTGATCTAATGTATCCATTTCGTGCCTCATACCTACAGACCTTCAATGATGCATCAGTCACTTAATTCTTTAATCATCCGTTCCACAGCTTGAGTGTGGCATGGAAATGTAGGGAACGTCATTCTAGTCTTGTTGATAATGTGGCTTTCAATGTCGTCTTCTGTCATTTGTTTTGTTAGTGGTGGCTCAGTGATTTTGCTTTGCTGCCAGTCAATCAGTTCAATGTAGTTCGTGGCATTAAAGTTGAGAGGAGGTACTGAAAACATTTCTCACAGTTTTGTTCTTTGTTCTTCTGCCTGGTCTTTTTTATTCTCCTCCAAGCTAGTTCTCTTATTTAACAGCTGTTATAATCAATCATTGACACTAGAATGTTTTCTGGATGCCCAAAGAAGGCGTTTCTTTGAATCACAGGATAGACAATATCTTGCACTTCTTCACGCAGTGTTCTTGTGAGTTCGATTGTCTTGAGTACATGTTTAGGGCCATTTACAAAGCATGGATTTTGCTTAATTGAGAACCACATTGGTACATAAACTCTCATTATGAATAACACAATGCTAAGGAGATTCTTTGAGGGATTCTCAGTCGAAATGTATAGACGAAGTAAGTGGTTTGCTGTAGTTACCCAACAGGAGTGGGCTATCTTTCCTGGGTTACAATGAGCCAGATCCGGAGGACAAAATCACTTTGTAATTGCTTGGTGTATTTCAAGTAAGTATTTTTGGTCTGTGCTAAGATCTTTACAACCCACAACTGGCCCTCCAGCATCAATGTTATCATAGGCTACAATAGGTTTGTTCGCACATGCATGAAGTTGTTTGCCAATGGGACCAGTGAATCCATTAGGGCCAGATGTTTTTCTATCAGGTTTTTTAACTAAATGGCGTAATGGCAGTTAATTTGCATGGAGTTGACATATGAAATGGTGAATTGTTTTATTAAGCTTCATCTCGATTTGCCTTATAGCACCACTTTTCTATCCAGTGTTGATTATTTTGCCATCACAACCAACTGCATTCAGGTTTTACAGATCAATATTATTTTCCTCAGCATATTCAAACAAACCTTTACTTATTCCATCTGCTGCTCCACTTTTCACAGTGTAATGTCCCATGTATTCTTGATCCAGGTTCCTACACTAAAGTTATATGTTCTTGTAGTGCCTTTGTTCTATAGTATTTTGTCCCTCTTTTTTCCTGAGTCAATGTCATATCCTTCCAACCATCAAAATATATGCCAGTAATGGGTGTTTGTTCTTTAACCTTTCCAATTGATGATCTTTACTTTTGTCTAGCTCTTCTGATTTTGTTTCTATCCACAACTTCAGCTGTATTCTGAATTGAAACAGCTCCGATATCTTGTAAAAGAGAAGTAGCGATGAGTGCTGTAGCGCGGTCTGACACACCAGCCCTATCACAAGTACTTGCAAGTGTTTGTAGATTTTTAGTTTTCTATTTCTTTGATGAAGTTCTTTCTTTCTTCTGAAGTAGTCTTTTATAGCTTGTAGGTTCTGGATATGTATCATCTTCACCTTCATCATCTTCTTCTGACATGCTCTCATTTCCGGATAATGTGTCATACTTACCAGTACTGGCATTTTTTGTACAATCTGTTAACTGCAGCAAGCACTGTTCTCTTTGCTTTCTTAACATTTTTTTTTTTTTTTTTTTTTTTTTTTTTAGACAATGTTAAATCCACTCCAGCAATAGCCATTTTCCTGTCATTCTTCTGAACTGACAGGAAAATATGTTCATCCTTAGAAACATGATGTATATAACAAAAAATCAAATATTTGGTGGGCTTGGGCTTTGGGTTGGGCTTGGGCTTTGGGTTTGGCTTGGGCTTTGGGGCTTGGTGGGCTTGGGATGAAGATATTAATATGTAACCTTGAAATTTAGGATAATTAATATTCTTTCCTACCCCCATATATTCAACCCTATTACAATAAATAAATCATAAATCAAGTTTGTTTATCCACCCTAGCGTACATGTCATGGTACCAGGTATCGATCGATACAGGCAATTACAAGGACCGCATATTATGGACGAACGTCCACCGTCGCTGGTACTGACGAGTGACTTTTTTTTACTGTCGGCCAACGTACTTCGCTGGGACAGTAGGTGTTAAGCCTCCAATTATTACAATTTAGTTACCCTTTAATTTATGTTGTCTGTTACATCAGGTTATTCCATTTTCTATTGTGTAGCCATCCAGTTATTTTTAATATATAAATATAATATGTATAATAGAAGTATGTGTATGAAGAAATATATTATTTGATAGTAGGATATTTGTTTAGAATTAGAATACAGTACTGTACTTACACACCGCAATATATAGCAATTGTTCTTCTCAGGTTAAATTATTCATATGTGTAATTAATTCAACATTTAAATAATATTCTCTAAATTGGTTAATTGTAATACATTTGGTCAACATATATCAATGCAAAACAGTGACTGAGAAACTAGTAATTATTAACCTAGGTAAGTTCCCGGATGTGAATAACCCAGCTCTCATTCTCTCACTAGTAAACAAACGGGAATCAAGTCCGTCCGTCATTAGATCGAATCAGTCATCTAGTATTGTAATGCCCGGAAATATTTATATGCATTAATTGTTTTATTCTAGCCCAAAAATTCGTATTACTGTAGGAATATTGGTGAAGTATATCTGTCTACAGGTGATCTTGTCTATGTATTTGTTGATTTCATTAATTGAGTTTAGGAGTAGAGTCGGATGGTGGAGGTAACATAATACCATTTACCTATATTTTTATACCTATGTCATTATTACTTTTAGTTTCGTACCTATGCAATTCATCCTATATTACTGATAAAAATTAAGGGGTGATGTGTGTAAGTGACAATTGCCACGTCAGCATGAAGCAGTTGAAAAGTTGGCGCTTGGGGTGTGTTGCCATATGAGAAGCACAAAATTTCTTTTATGTATAATATCATTGACTTGTTTGTCGGGAAGAGATAGTAACTGGTGAAGGTGATATTGGACTAGAAACAACTTGTAAAGGAAGAAATACAGTGTAAAGTCGCTATGAGTCTATCTATTTAATTGGATGAAATACGAGAGGTGACAACTTCCCTCCTTTTTCGCGGGTGGCGGTAGGGTGAGGGAGGTAGGACCCAAGGTTAAGAGATACAACAGGTTGGAGCATGGGGTCACTCAAACTCGTACCCGCTCGCGCATGACGTCACGATGAAGGAAGGGTCGGAGGTCACTCGACTGTTTACCATTCATTCTCAAAGGAGCAGCCGAGCCAGCACCATCCTCCGTTTTCTTTTACTTCATACCGTGATGCTATAACTACTGTATAATGCCCTGTGAAAGTGCAGCTCTTCTATTTTAACTGAACAAAATGCCTTTATATTGTCAAGTTGTTGGATGCATTTTGGATGCATTATTTATATATATATATATATATATATATATATATATATATATACAGTATATGTGTGTGTGTATGTGTGTAGTATGTAGGCTATGAACCGTAAAACCGTGTAACTTCGGAAATTTGTCGAACTTTTTAACAATATCTGACTGTAAACACATTATAGAGATATAACTAGGTAAAGTGATGCGTGGTGATAGTGCGCGGTAATCCAGGAAGCCTCCTAAAATTATCCCCCATAATAAGAGAGCTATCCTTATCCTAAATGGTGTCCGAAGTCATCTTGAAAAGTGGCTATTACTTATTATCGCCAATGTCCGAAGTTACGACCCAAGTCCGAAGCGACTTGGTTTTACGGAATGTAATTATTTGTATGTATGTGTGTATACCGGTATATACCAGGTTCAGATTATGCTGTTCAAATTTGATGTCCTCATTACAGAATGGACATATATAGTTTATTTGGAGTCAGTACAACGAAGAATGACCAAAATTATCCATAATATTATATATCTTCCATATATAGAAAGGTTGAATAAATTAGTCTTGCACTCGTTACAGAGACCCATCTCGTCCAAATGCCTATCTAATTTTATCTTAAAGCTCTCTATCATTCTTGATCCCACTATAGCACTTGGTAGCCTATTCCACCTATCTACAACTCTGTTACCAAACCACTATTGGCCTATATCTTTTCTGAAACGAAATGTATCTATCTTGAAAACAATTGTTATAGTTCTTTCGCTATCACTGGGCTTTAGTACATTTTTCATGTCCCCTCTATTAATCCCACTAACCCACTTGAACACCTCTATCAAATCCCCTCTAACTCTGCATCTCTCTAATGAATGAACATAAGAACCTAAGAAAATGGGAGTCTGCAAAAACCCGATCGGCCCTCACAAGGCAGATCCCTGTCACACCCAACCCCAATTACATAAGAACATAAGATCACGTGAAGCTGCATATGGCCTATCTACATTAAAAGCTTCTTCCTCTCACAAATACTTCCTAGAATTAGTACTAAGTTAATATAGTACCAATATATAATATATTTAAGAAATAATAATTATGTCTAGATTTCTAGAAAAAATGCAATATTTGACACTACTTGGCCAAACTGGTTCACGGCCCTCATGCTAGAGGGAGTGGGGCCGCATGAGGCCCGCATATTGGAGTTGGACACCCCTGGGTCTAGTGGCAGCAGGTTGGCTGGCAGGCGAGCGTTTTTCTACCTTTCTTTCTCTCGTCCAGCATTGTGACGTCAGCAGGCTGCGCGTGCGCCAACCTGTTGTATCTCTTAACCTTGGTAGGACCAAGATATACAGTACAAGGTATGGTCACGCGCAGGTCCGTGACGTCAGCTCGGCCCCCTGACCTCACTGTTTATTTCTTTCTCTCTCGGAGCCATAAAGATTGCCCACACTGGCCCGTCAAACCTACCTACTTCTCTCTCTCTCTCTCTCTCTCTCTCTCTCTCTCTCTCTATATATCTCTAGTATAAATATAATATATATATATATATGTACTGTATATATATATATATATATATATATTATATATATATTATATATATGTATATATATATATATATATATATATATCTTATATATATATATATACTTTATAATATATATATTATATATATATATATCACTTAATGTTCGTTTTGTTTTATCACTACATAACACATATGCTAGGTTAAAGTAATGGAAATGCAATAAAAGTTTCAGGTCCTATAGCTTCAGGTGGAAAGAGAGAGAGAGAGAGAGAGAGAGAGAGAGAGAGAGAGAGAGAGAGATAATCATAAGCAGTTGCAGGTAGTAGCATATAACAAGTATGCACATGAACAAAAATCCTATAGATTATATTATACTATGTGTTCTAACCTAAGTAGAACAAATATGAATGATATATCTACAAGTATTCACTGTGTTGGAATACCACCGCTCACAACGTGAGGTTCTTTTAAAATGTATCTATTGTTCATTATTGTTCAGGATGTATTATAGCTTTGTTTAGGCCTAATAATTCATATTTAAGATTTCTTTCAAATGCAGTTGCCTCAAAATGCAAACTGCATATCCTTGCAATAGCATCATTAATATAGTCTGATCTCTTACACAGGTGAATCCATTTGTTCTTTGTTTCGTCGTGGGGAAGGAGTGAAAAGTAATATGCTTATCACTTGCTTTTTTCTTGTTTGAGAAACACCCAAACACTGCACAGTTGTTGGGCATGTCTGTACACTTGCTTAAGCAAAACAACACAGTAAAACATCGAGGCTATGCTTAAAAAAATTCACTTGATTCTGGAGAGATGTGCGCGACCTACACAAATCAAAGGAGGGTAAATACTGAGGGTGGGAGGTCAGGGGCCGATTCTACGTCACCTGCGCGGGTCAGACGAGTTTGGGGCATCTGGTGACCATACCTTGTACTGTATATCTTGGGTAGGACCACCGTCCGTAGGACGGTAAGAGCGAGGCAGAGCGCGGACAGGGCCCGAGAAGGAAGGTCTGTCGCCCTGTCTCCCTCTCTTGCCCCCTCATCTTCGCTTTCCCGTAAGTTCCTGCTTATTTAAACTTGAATATTTACCTATTTACTTGCTTGTAATACTCTATTCGTGCATATCTACCGTTAAAGTAAAGTAAAATCAGACTCCTTATAGCGCTGTACGTTTTCCTACTTAGGGACGCTGGTGGTGAGGTAACCACGAGGGAAGGCGGCCATGTTGCATCTGGGTGAATAGGCTGCCATTTTAGTATCCTGCTCTCCTTTCCCGAGATGTATTGTGTATGGAAGAGAGGTAAATATTAATTTGTTTGATTATAGGTTGTGATTTACATTGGTATTGTGTTTTAGTACATGAGGTAGGTTAATATGAAGTGTATGTGATACAATATTTTTTGCTTAGCCTATCTGGTCTAGGATATAATATTGACCATATATCTAGTTTTATTAGAAGTATTTCATTATTAACCCGGGAACTGCCGGGAGACTTAAGAGTTCCCCCGGCGGACTGCGGGAAGACTCTTAAGAGTAAGGAAAACAAAATCCATTTAAACCCCCCCCCCAAAAAAAAACAAAACAAAAAAGGTTTTATTTTTGTTTTGCCCCTGGGCCATGCCAAATATCAGTACTTCACCTCCCCTCCTTCCCCACTTTCCTCCCCTCCTTCAGTTATCACCTATTTTCCCTGTTATTCCCTTATTCTGTGGTCTATTTTCGTGCTAACATTAGCGAGTTGGTAGCAGGGCGTTGTCATCACTGTTACCAAGCGTGGGAAAGAGCGAGAGAGAGACTATTGCGTAACAGTGTCTCTCCAGACAAGGGGAGGGGAGGAGGGCAGGGAGGTTGCCTCAGCCATACATTATGTAACTCCCGGCCTGTATCGCCGATTTTGACCATCCAAACACTGTTTCCACTTGTTTTATTGTTGTAACAGGTTAATACCTTTATAATCAACCTATAATAGGCGCATATGGAGTAGTATTAATGCTATTTATGGTAAAATAACGATGTTAGTGATGGTAACAGCTCAAATACGTGCGCACAGGAGTGTGGTGTCTCATACCCCCCCATGCGCACGTCTTAGGTTAACTAGGGATGCCCTGTATATTTATAATTTTCAGGTACTATTTGGGTTAGCCTATTAACCTTCTTCGACATATGACGCAATTTTGAGCCTATTAGGGATACTTTAAAGCCTTTGTTACCATCAGGGTTATTTAGAAACCTTTAGTTTAGTTACTTCAACCTCTGCAGTTGTCTTTTAGTTAGCTGTGGGCAGAAAACAAATTTTGGAGAGGTAATTATAAGAGTGAGAGAACTCTATTTCTTATTACTAATCTGGCAACCTCTGCGTCATATGAGTCTGAAGGGGTTATTCTTGTTTTCGTCTAAGTTCATAATTCTGTATGGCCAAATAATTAGGTTTAGTATTACTTGTTAGACAGTGGTTCTTAACCTTTTTCATCCTATGACTCCCTGAGAAATTCCGGGGCAGTTCCGTGACCCCCACAAAATATATTTTAATGCGTCGTGTATGAAGATAAAACAAAATAAAATACAAACCAGTTTTATTGAAAATACAATAAAAATGTAACCTTTGTAAATGCCATAGAGCCATTGCAAATACCACAAAACTGCAAATCCCACAGAACTACTAAACATCCTACGGACCTACATAATTACTATTCATTCACTCAATGAGTGAGTTGAAATTTGTTTTGCAGCCATCAGTCGATCAAATCGAGGAGCAGTGCCCGCCAGGCAATACCTCATGTTGGTATCGATCACAAGCCTTTGTATGCCTTAATTTTCAGCGTCACCATGGCTGAGAATTCATCCTCGCAGCAAAAAGTTGAGGACTAGATCAGCATGGTCAGGGCCCCCTTTGAAAGAACAGGACAGTCATCACTCAGTTCCCCCCAAAAGTCAGAAGCTTTTGTTCAGTGAAGTCGATTTTCCGCTGAGAATCCTCACAAATTCGAAGTCATTCAACCTTCACTGTCACTTCAATATCAGTGATGGCACAGTCCTCTACTGAAAAGGGTATGAAGAAACACCAACAGAATAGTGTTTATCAAGCCCAGGGAAGTAAATGTTGGTGTCTATATTCACTGCCAGGAGATAAGGTGAGATTTACTCATGGAATTGCATTCAGCATCTGGCATAGAATCCAGGAGAGTCGTCATTTGTGGGAAAACATTTGTGTCACCATCCTGAATGTTTTTCTGGTAAAGTTGAATTTTATTCTTTTATTATTTTGTCACTAACCGTGTGCAACATTGCGAGGTTTCCTTGGAGTGAAAGGTTCAGGGAATTCACATCAGAGAAAAAAAATATCAGCCAAACAGGCAATCTTTATTACAAAATCGTCATCCTGCATCATTTCATGAAGAAGACTCAGCTTGGCGGTACTTTTTCATTCCAACAGCATTGACATTTCTCCTCAAAGTTTTAGCACGCGATTCAGATGCTTACCACGTGGCAGCCACCGTCCCTCCATATGAAACATAAGAACAGTGATATGTGTGCCTTCTTCACAGAGTACTTTCAAGGTCCTTGAGGTAATTGCGCTTCCTCGGATATGGTTCACAATGTTCACCATATCTGAAAGCAGTTCTTGAAGTCCAGATGGGAGAGTCTTCATTGCCAAAGCATAGCGATGAATCATACAATGGGTGAAGGATACGTGAGGAACGACATTCTTCATGAAAGCTGCATGGCGTGGTTTTTTTGGGATATGCAAGACCACTCATATCTCGCAGCCAAATTACTAAATTATGAAGCCATGGAATCTACCTGATTGTTGTAGTCTATTAGTGGTATTATATCTTGTTGTTGCTATATAATTATGTACATCCGGACTCTGAGTCCAAACCAAAATTTAAAAAAATATATCTATAATTATATAAAATTAACTATATTTTCCCCAAACCTTTTGTGACCCCCTAAAAAAGACCAAACGACCCCCCAGGGGGTCACGACCCCCAGGTTAAGAACCGCTGTGTTAGAGCCTATCCATGTTTTACCATTTTTCATAATACAGTACTGCATGATGTAACATATTTTTACTGCTATTATCTATTAATGTTTGCCCATTTTCATAACGATGCATAGCCAAGTATTATTTATTGTTCTTTCTTTTCTTGTTTTTGTTTTGTTATGAGGCTTATTTATCATACTTATTATTAGTTGAGTATTCTCGTAATGTTGCTGTTAATACTGTGCCGAGTGTTTCTTTTTGGATATGTGTGGTAAGTCATTGAGCTCTTAGACTACTTTTTGGGTTGTAGGCTAGTTAGTCATTATGATTAAATGTATTTTAGCGGGATCCGGCCTGGGGGAGTAGGCCAGAGTGGATCTAACCGGTCAAGAGGTAGCCCGCAGACGACCGACCTTCCTGTTTGGGGACAGATGAGCGGATCCGGGAGTAGGCCAAGTTGTGAAGCTCCTCGAGTACAATGGGCCCTCAGTATGCCCGTATCTGACCACAGGTGGAGGTAGCTATAAATCTTTTATTTCAGTATCCCACGTTCCTTTAAGTACGCGGCACTTATGAACTTTGAAAAACGGAAAACTGGTATAATTTGTGCGGGAACTTCCATTACTGTGTTGCTGAACAATTTGGGAGTCTAACACATCACATGCTAACTATTATCATTAAGTATTGCTTGAAAATGTCCATTCTGATTGCAGGTATTAGGTATTACAGTGTACATTATTCTTAAGGTATAAGTCCAGGCCCATAGTTTCCTGTTTATTTTTTTGGGGGAGAGGGAATAACCATGTTTTATAAACCATTTGCCCTCATGTACTGATCTCAATTAATATTATATGTACCATTCACCCCTAAAGGTGTCTTTTATTTCTTACCTTTGATGAACTGGGTGGTCCAGGGGCACTGTGGGGGGAGCCATATACGGACGGGCTTGGGTTGATAAAAGAGAACCTTCCTACTATTTGTTTTGCCCGCTACCACTTTACGTCAATATATCTGAAGAGACCGCTGATAGGTCGTTCTAATCAATCTGAGACCCGGCAAGTCCAAGGGTTGTGGTGCCGACCCTTACTACAATGTAACCCCCGCCCCTACAAGTGGTGGCAATGCGGTGGGATGAACTGTTACTCCACCGAGGGTAATTAAAAATGTTATAATTTGGGTTAATTAAGAATAATTGAGGGAAGTTAAGTCAGCTTGAACCCCAGGTCTCCAAGGTAAAAATAGATTCTTATGTGCCTGTACTGTCATTGTATTATACATTTACCATTTCCACATTTATCTGAGTATTGCTGCACAGGTGGGAGACATTTATTGATTATATTCCGTGTAACTGTGCTTAATAGTTCAAAATGGAACCCAGTGTCCAACGACTCATTGATTTTGATGTAGAGGTGACTGATGGTGCGGGTATGAAGCAGGAACAGATGGTTACTCTTGATGCATGTCTCTCTCGTATTAAATTGTTGGAGGAACGGTTAAGTCCACCTGAACTTGTTCCTACAAAGATTGGCAGCCCGTTATGGCAGTCAACCCCGCAGATGTCTAAGTTACCAGTCGGAACCATGCAAGAGGGACAGGACAGTTCGTTAGTGCTAGAGTGTAAGGACGTAGAGGTGTTGAAAATGAGTGAGATGTATGGACTTCACACCAGGACGTTGGTGGATCATTTTGTCATGCAAGTGGAGTCTGTCACAGTTAACCTAGAGAAGTGGAAAGCGGTAGCACTCACTCGGATGGATACAGAACTTCGCACTTATATCTTAGGAGAGTTAAGTTTGTGTACGTCAGGAGGTACATATTGGGATATTCGAAGGATGCTGCAAAAAGAGTTCGGAGGTCCTACGGGTGTTGCAGATGCTTTCAGGGAGCTAGCTCAGATGGTGTACAATTTTGAAGACCCACTTAGGAGGTTTGTTAGACAGTTTAAGAGCAATTTCCGAGCAATTTGTAGGGAACACGTCCATATTAACCAACCTAATGTGGAAGAGAGCGATACTCCGTAATGTTCCCCAAGAGGGTAGAGAACGGTTGGACTTATTTCGCGACTTGGGAATGGAGGAGACCTTTATTTCAGAGTTAGAGAGAGAACGGGGATATAGACAGTGTCGTAGGGTGGCTAAGGTTGCTGATGAACCAGGGACTTATGGTAGTAATGTTCCAGCCGCTAGTAGTGTCGCCCGACCAGATGTCAGTAATGTCTCTTACCCAGTAGCTAATTCGCAAGTTTATCAGCTGTCCTCTAGGCCTGGATCTTCCCCCAGGTATTGTGGTTGTGTTCAAATGGGAGTAGACATCATAGGTTAGACTGTCCTAGGAAACCAGAGTATGGAAGTTGTTTTGAACGTCTAAAAGTTAACTCTAGAAGGGGACATGAAGGGTGTCTGGGAAGACCTAACCGGAGTAGGGAACAACAAGTAAACGCACAAGGTAGATCTCCCGTAACACCTAACCCCCCTCCACAGCATGACTCTCAGCTAAATACAAACACAGAAACCCCTGGTCAATGACTAGAGGATTCCTGGTCGACGCACTCAGCCAGTAAGGATGTAGTATGTAGTGTAGAAGCTATAGAACTGAGTGAAGGTCGACATAACCTTTCGAGTGCCGAGGTAAAGAAGGTCAACCAAGTACGAGGCGAAGTAGACACCCCATTGATATGCTTAAACTTGGGACAACTTCGGGTCTCAGCTTTTGTAGACACAGGAAGTGTGGCGTCGTTGATGAAAGAGAGCACAGCGGATCGTTTAGGGTTGAAAGTTAGTGCATGCAGGCGTCCTCTACATTCGGTGTCGAATCACAAGTTAACCATAGTTGGACAAGTCTCTTCTGTAGTACATATTGCGCCCAAGTTGAGTGTCGTGCAGCGTTTCGTGATAGTTCCAGATTATTACTTGTCGACTGAGGTGCTTATGGGTGCCGATCTGATTGGTCGGGCAATTTTCACTTGGGATGGGAAAGGTAAGGAGATGCAATGGGGTGGTCAGCAGTACGAGATCAGTAGTAAGCGTTGTCAACCTGTCAATCAAATAAAGTTTCTGCCTAATCATACAAGAAGTGTTGAAGGAGACCTGGTGCATGTGAGGTGTAGGACGGTGTTGCCAGCACATACCGTCATCTCTCTAATCACTCTAAAAGATAGGAATCTAGGAGATATTCTGCATATAAGTAAGTTTCGGAGGGTCAAGGGTAAAGCGTCGTTAGGACTAAATTGTTGTGTGACTGTTGATGGAGAGGGAGAATGTTACTTGCCTATAACCAATCCAACAAAGGGTCCAGTGAGACTAAACCCGGGACAGGTACTCGGAACGTATCGGGTCATTGAAGAATCGAGTATCACTTTCTTTGAACCAAATGGAGTGTATGGTAGTCAACCTGAAGTAGTGAGAGCAGGTGACGAAACTGAGAGTAGTAAATAACGCCCTGTTACCCCACATGGATCAGGCACAGGATGGGAGTGACCGACGTGCAGCTCTTAATTAAATTCTAGGAGGGCTTAAGTGGCCACATTTGTCTCGGTCTCAGAAAGACCAGTTAACAGAAGTAATATTGAATAATAACTCGCTCTTCATCCTGGGCCCAAAAGAAATAGGCACCCTAAAGGTATCTGAAGCCCAAATTGTTACTAATGACTCTGATCCTGTACGCATGCTCTTGTATCGACATCCTGAGCAAGCAAAGAAGGTGATTGCCGAAATGATTGAAGATATGATTGCTAAAGATGAAATTGAGGAATCCACTGCTGCGTATCTAGCCCCAATTGTACTAGTTAGTAAGCCAGATGGTAGTAAAAAATGTGCATAGATTATCGGGCGTTAAACAAAAAGGTGAAAGTTGATATTCAGCCACTACCTAGACTATATGAGTTAGTTAAGGAGACTGCAGGGAAAAAGTACTATTGCACTCTAGATATGAAGGATGCCTATCTCCAGGTAAGGTTGGATGAGAGCTCTCGTGACTTGACTACTTTCACAGATGGCAATAACCTCTTCAGATATAAGCGCTTACCTTTTGGGTTGTCTGTTAGTCCAACAATTTTTACAAGGAAAATGCAGCAAGTGTTAGCCCCGCTAGTTAAGAAAGGTTGGCGTAGAAACTATTTAGACGATGTTGTGATCTGGTCAGATTCCTTTGATCAGATGCTAGGCAGGCTAAAGACTACCATTGAAAGGCTAGCAGAATTTGGAATGAAGCTCAATGTTAGCAAGTGCTCTTTCATAATGCGTGAAATTAAGTTTCTGGGTCATTTTGTGTCAGAGAAAGGAGTGCGCCCTGACAGCAAGAACCTTGAAGCCATTAAACAGATGTCTCGACCAACCAAAGTAAAAGAAGTAAGACGTTTTGTAGGCATGTGTAACTTTTATCGTAAGCATATTCCTGACTTTGCAGCCATTGCCAGTCCTATAACTAATCTCATAAAGAAAGATGTAAAATTTGAGTGGTCGAGCGAGTGTGAAGATGGTTCTTAAACAAAAGCTAATGTCGGCTCCACTACTGGTAAAAGCAGATTTATCTAAACCATTAGAACTACACACAGATGCTAGTGACACTCATATCGGGGGAGCTCTTATGCAATTGGAAGGTGAGAAAGATTTAAAGCCTATCGGATATTTCTCAAAGAAACTTTCACCGGCAGAAAGGAGGTACTCGGTTACCTACCGACAAAGAGGCCATGGCAATTATGGGTGCATGTAGGTTCTTCTATCATTATCTGTGGTGCAAACCTTTTTTCCATCGTTACTGACCATAGACCACTAACTGCTATCTTCAAGAATAAGACCAAATGTCCGCGCATGTCTAGGTACATATTGGAGATGCGAGACTACGACTTTGTAATAAAGTATAATAAGGGTGTGAATCATTATGTCCCAGATGCTTTGAATAGGCCAGTAGGAGCCGTAAGTGAAACTCCAGATGTAACACAGGCGAATTCAGAATTCCAGTGGTTAGGTCTTATGATAGATAAGATTAAGGAAGCCCAGAGAACAGACTCACGTTGGATGCAGGTGATCCAATATTTAGAAGGAGGCCACAGTCGGCTGTGGCCGAGCGTAGGCAACGCAATAGTGGTGGAGTAAGGGGAGGAAGGAAGAGGGTGTTAGATAATATACCATATATCTCCCATACAAAGCAATGTTGTTATGTAACATGTGTATAGGTTTGCAGCACTAAGCACATGTGAACAATGAGTACCTTGAACATACGTGTAAAGAAGATTATTGTAAAGAATAAACGATAATAATGTTGAGGGAGGCAAAGGAATTCAAACTCGTTTAAAAGCCGCACCACACAAAGGATATCTCACCCTTTCCCTCCTTTAAATCTATTTTTGTATATTCTCTACAATAATGTTCTTTTTTCACCTAATTTCAGGGTGCTAATTGTTCACATGTGCCTAGTGCTGCAAACCTATGCATGTGTGACATAACAACATTGCTTTATATGGGATATATTTGGTATTTTAGCTAACACCCTCCTCCTTCCTCCCCTTAATCCACCACTGTTTTGTTGCCTACGCTCGGCCACAACCATATAAGCTGACTGCTAATACTTACAGTATATTATAACAAAGAAAAATACAATTTATTTTAATGATTTAATATGAAGTATGTTGTCTTTAGCATCATTGGATATCATTTAGCTATTTACTAAGAGAATGCACTAAATCGGACAGTTTGGAAGACGGTTGCGAAACGGGAATATATTTTCTCCCGTAAAATCAAGTATACCCACATGTAGGTGTCATCGTAAGCTTTATATAGTTTATAAATAGTCTATATAGCCTATAAATTACTATGTTGCATTGGTCATAATATTATATTCACAGGGTGAATATATCATACGTCTCGCGGTAATTTCAAGAGTGCGTGAAGCAGTGATCAAACCTGCTTCATATTACCCGTATATTATCGTCTGTCCCAGTATATGATCGCCTGCTTCATATTCTTATTATTTCGTTCAATGACGTGGTCACTTTGCGTTTCCATTCTCAGTGGCTGTCGTCTGCAGATGTTTTAATTGTTTATTAGTTTATTGGGGGCTATTAATAATACATTAACACAATGCATATATATATGTTATGCATTGCATACATTTTGTATTTAGTTATTTAATCCTATGTGGTCCTCCTTACATTGTACATTACGTTACATGGTTACATTGTGCATAAAAGAACCATCGAGCTGGTTCATGTGGAGCCACCTGTCGTCGTCAGTGTGTGCCAGATGGAAGTCAGTCCGCATTCAGTTATCGAGGGAGCAACACCTACCTCTCGCATTCTCTCCTCTTGGCATTTGTTTATTTATTCTGTATTTTATTCATTGGCATTATTCATTATATAAAAACAATCTAAGGACGTGTGTTTATTGTTTGTTTTTCATATCTGTTTTCATTATTGTTTTAGTGCAGCAACCTTGGCCTGGTTAAGGTAAATTTATTTGTTTATGTGCATTATTCTAGTTAGGGGTCCAGACTATTGGGGTGCCTGGTTCGAAGAAGAGGGTGGAGGACTTCATTAGTCTTCTGTTACAGGGAGGATTACTTCGGCCCAGGCCGACCAATGGTCTGGACAGCTTAAGTGGGTGGTGGTTGATGGGTGTTTTATTTGATCATTATTGTTATTAATTAATTTTGCATTCATTATTGGCTGGTATTTAACGTAATTGTATTAACGTAAATTAAATCAGAGCTTTCTCTTTTTTTTTGTGCAGCTTAGAAAGGATCCTCCTCAGTATTGCCATTCGGTACTGAGTGTTGAAAATAGTTGTGGCTCAAGATATCTTTTTACCTCAACTAGTGGTTCCAGTTATTGCATTGTTTGTATAACGGAACCAGTTGGGGGATTGTCTGCATCTTTGGTCCCCAGAGAGCCTGGAAGTTTCGAATGAGCTCTGTTCTGTTGCGATAGGCTGTGTTACGAGTTGAGGCTACGGAGGTGCTGAGTGTTTACTTGTCTGTGTTAGTCCATGGACTAGAAGCCTCTACTGTCAGTCGTAACATACGTTGTATGTATGTGTTCATATATATATTGTGAACAGTATTGGACCCAGTACTGAGGCCTGGGGACTCCACTAGTCACTGGAGTTCAAACTGATTTTGCTCTATTAATAATTACTCCGTTTTCTTTCATTTAACCAGTTACATATCCAATTGTGTGTTTTGCCCTGTATTCCTAGGCTCTCGACCTTCTGAAGTAATTTATTATGAAGGACCTTGTCGTAGGCACTTTGAGAGAGAAAGAGAGAGAGAGAGAGAGAGATAGAGAGTAATATTGCAGATGCAGTGAGGAAACAAATAAACCTCGCAGTTAAAAGCAACCCAGAGACAAGGAAAGCTGCACAGACCGAATGAAAACGTAGTCAATATCCATCAAAGGCTATACCAACTCTGGGACACCAGTATAGTGTATACCTTAATGTAAAGTCAGGGAGAGAGGAGTTACCAGGAATAGATATTATCTCGAACACCTTGCATCAATTCTGCGTGGAAAATATTGGTGATAAAACTGATAAAGGTGCATTGTGATGTGCAATGTTATTGCCGTGTGTTAGTTAAAATAGGACTTCAGAGGCTATCGACCCTATTGGATTATTAAGCCAGCACACTGTAAGTCAAGAATAACGTTTGGACTGGAGCCTTTCTGCGAGAACTCCAGTCCCTTTCTAGCCGTGAGAAAAATATTAACTATTCTATGCAGGTTTTGGTATTCCGAAGAACTAATCACAGCTAAGGCAAAATCTAATATATGAAAATGAGTCCAAATAGGGTGTATAACACTATATATATATATATATATATATATATATATATATATATATATATATATTATTATTATTTTTTTTTTTTTTATTTTTTTTTGTTGTTTACCCGAGGTGGGTCTAAGAGAGGAAAGAAGAGGTTTGGGGAGGAAGGGGGAACAAGGGAGGAAATGATGAAGGAAAGTAGGAGGTTAAAGGTTGGCGGGCAGACCACCTTGCAGTGTAATTTGAAAGGTGTTTTTGTGTAATGTTGCAAGTGGTGATATTTAATTTGTATATTTGTTTTAGCTAGCTAAGGATCTAATGCGTTTGGATAAGTCTGAAGGAAGGTAATTTTTGATCTTGTGGATTTACTTTCTTACTGTTTGACATTTATATATTTTATTATTTATATTTATTCTATTTTTTTTTTTTTTTTTTTTTTAGTAAATTGGATCTGGGTCTTCGTTTTCGTTAGATATTTTTAGGCTATCCCATATGTGTTTTGCTTGTTTGTGGAGTCCGATGTTAAGAGGTAGAGTGTTTGTGTGATCATGTATTTGTATTGTTGTCATAGTGTATGGATAGCGTTGGTTTGTGGCGAATCTTAGAGCTTTATTTTGTAGTTTTCTTAGTTGTGTTTTGCTCATTGTGTGTGTCGGTATAGGGGGGTAGTCAAGGATTGGCAGTATTAGGGCTTTTACTAGGTGTGTTTTAATTTGGCTATTTAGGGCATAAAAGCGATATAGTTTACTGAGGGCTGCTAATGCTAGTTTTTCCTCTCTTATATGTTTTATATATCCATTTGTGCTTAGATGGAGGCCTAGTAGTTTTCCTGTTACTTTATCTTCAATTCGGTTATTGTTGATGTGTATTGGTGTTTTGTTTTTTACCCTTAGTTGTATGACTGTGAATTTGTTTAGATTTGTTTTGATTTTCCAGTTTTCTTCGTAATTATTTACTATCTCTGCTTCCCTTTGGGTACGCCTAGCCATGATTGCCCTTGATGGTCCTCCATAGCCTACTATATGGGTAATGGCATCAGCATAGGCTATGTTTGTTCCTGTCTGAGAAGGTGGGGTGTCCCTAGTGAAAATAGTAAAGAGTGTTGGGGATAGTACTGATCCTTGAGGGACTCCACAGCTCCTCATAAGTTTTTCACTCAGGGTTGTTTTTATCATAATTTGGGCCGATCGATTGTTCAGAAAGTTTGGGAGTAATTTTTCTGTTATTAGAGGCAAGTTGAGATTCAATATTTTGAATTTTAGACCTGCGTGCCAAACCTTATCAAACGCTTTTGATATGTCCCTCAAGATTACGTGACATTGCCCTTTATTGCTTTTGTTTGTTGCTATTGGTTCTGTGGCTAGGGCTAGGGCATGTGTGATTATATAGGAATCTGTTAACCAATTCAGACCTCCTTCATACCTTATCAGGTATTTCCATCTAAGTACAACTTCGTCGTGTATGCCATATTTACCTTGTAGTCTTATTGTCACTACTCGTATGCGCTGATTTGTTGACGCGTCCTCTAATCTCCTGTAATCAAACTATTGCCTGATTCAGTTGGGTTAGTTCCAACCTTCGAGTATACTGCAGTAGATGTAAATCATTAAATCTGAATTCCTCGACCCTTGAGATTGTCTTTGCATATAAGAAGTAATTAATCGTGTGCTCATGATATCAAGTCTCTCCTGATAATTTAAGTATATCAATAATAGTAAAAATAATTCACTTTCCCTCTCCTTTGAAGTTCAATAAATTTCTCCCCTTCATCAGAATAAGATCGCACTAACTATATTTACTAATTTGATCATCGCAGTCAAACATATGACCTGAGCAACCTACCTAGCCAAATATAATCCGTGTGCGTGAGCCTTTTATATCTCTCTCTCTCCCCCCCCCCCCCCCTCGCTCCCCACCAACCGCGAGTGACCGTCTTCCCAGCACCCCCCTCGTTCACTTTCTCTTTTGCTCTGCCCTACCTTATTGACGCGCAGTCATAGATTTCGTTCAACCTGCCCGAAACTTATTCAGAATAATTTGCAGTAGATACTTGACTCTCATATATAGTATTATCAAGGGTTTTATCTATGTGTATGTTTGTCTGATTATTATTGCATACTCCTTTGATTTATGTTCATTGTATGTTCTTGCCCGACCTTAGTGTGTGATACCCATTAGTACTTGATTACTCACTATTCTTTATAGTAGTACAGCAATCATCTGTCCACTCTTTCGGTCTATTTATATGTGCAAAGTACCTGTCATATGTGTATGTTAATGCCTCCATATTTCTTGCTATTCCCTCATAGTAGTCAAGGAGTATTCAACCATATCTACTTTATTTGCCCATTGAATAAATAAGAGTGTATAATTACTTGTGTGTATTTATTGTGTTCATCTTAACCACATGGAGTACCTAATTTGTGAGTAAGAACGTGTTCGACGTGACCCTGTTGAGAGAATACTGAGTCTAATAGTCCATAGTTGGATATGAGTAGAGACCATGAAATAAGCTAAGTTGTATTAAAACCCGGCATAACATATATATACAGTATAATAGTTTCCATTAAAACCCGGCATAACATATATATACAGTATAATAGTTTCCATTAAAACCCGGCATAACATATATATACAGTATAATAGTTTCCATTAAAACCCGGCATAACATATATATACAGTATAATAGTTTCCATTTCCCCTGCATATTTATATGAATATTTCTACAATTGTATGAATATATTTATATTTGTATGTATACTGTATATGTGTACATGTATGTATTATGTATGTATACAGTATGTGTGTATTTGTTTGTCCGTATATGTGTACATATGTACTGTACATTTTAATTGTCTGTACTTGCTCACAATCTATTGTATTCATATGATTGTGCATTGTATACTATTGTATGTACAGGCATGTGTTTAGTTATATGTGTGTTATGTATGTTCCTGTACGACTTTACATGCAGATACTTTTCACTTCTCTCTCTTCGAATTGATCCCTTTCACCCATTTTTTTTTTTTTTTGTTTACCTTCATCTCATTCTCAAAATATATCCTTAACAGCTGTGTTTTCTGTTATGCCAAGTTTCTAAGAAACGTGATATATTCTGATTGCGATTCCCGGACTGGGAATGTGCAGTTATCTTCAAGGAGCTCTGGACTGGGCGAGGACTGACCTTATTTCCCCAAGTTACCACAGAAACAACAGGCAATACACAGGTATTTATTCTTAATAACTAGGGAACATGGGCATCACAATAGTATGTTGGTAATGGTCAATTTTGGCTTATAGATTAGACAATAAATAAATAATATTAGATTAGGACAATTAGTCTTAGCACAATAATAACGTCCTTAATAAAAAGAAGAGTATGCGATAAATTATAATAGCAATATGAATTGACTCTAGTATACACAATGACTGAGCATTGGAATAACTGGCTCGAGATAAAGGAAGGACGTACTAATATTATATGACAATATGATAATTAACCCCTAAGTGTCGGGGCGCAACATAAGTCGAGTTAAATAAATCTGGACTATGTGGCGGCGCGCGACATAGGTCGTGTGGCAATTTCAGCACGTAATGTTGCTGAGAGAGAGAGAGACAAGTGGTGGCAGGAGAGTAGCGAGCGTATGACTGCTCCAGACCACCGCGGCGAACCTACTGACACGAATCCCACCTCCTCCCTTCCTCTCTCACTCGCTATATACGGAATTGTATGGGGAAAGTGCCGAATTACATGCTTTTTGCACTCGCGTTGCGCGGTTGTTGCAAGAAAACTAGCCATCATAAAAGGATTGTTATGGTGTCATTCGAAAGCTCTGTCTATGCCCTTTCAGGGATAGATACTTGTTTTAAGTTCTGGGACTTATTTAGGCATGAAAATGATCACGTAAACAGCCCTATTTTGGCTAAAAACACCCCGCTGGGCGGTACATATAAATAAACCGCCTAGCCCGCTAAATAAGGGTTAACATAGATAGCAAAACTAAGTTCTTCGAGCAACGAAATTAGTTAAATATCAAATGAATACATCATTCACAACTTATTACACACAGTCTGGATGAATACATCATTCACAACTTATTACACACAGTCTGGATGAATACATCATTCACAACTTATTACACACAGTCTGGATGAAAACATCATTCACAACTTATTACACACAGTCTGGATGAATACATCATTCACAACTTATTACACACAGTCTGGATGAATACATCATTCACAACTTATTACACACAGTCTGGATGAATACATCATTCACAACTTATTACACACAGTCTGGATGAATACATCATTCACAACTTATTACACACAGTCTGGATGAATACATCATTCACAACTTATTACACACAGTCTGGATGAATACATCATTCACAACTTATTACACACAGTCTGGATGAATACATCATTCACAACTTATTACACACAGTCTGGATGAATACATCATTCACAACTTATTACACACAGTCTGGATGAATACATCATTCACAACTTATTTCACACAGTCTGGATGAATACATCCTTCACAACTTATTACACACAGTCTGGATGAATACATCATTCACAACTTATTACACACAGTCTGGATGAATACATCATTCACAACTTATTACACACAGTCTGGATGAATACATCATTCACAACTTATTACACACAGTCTGGATGAATACATCATTCACAACTTATTACACACAGTCTGGATGAATACATCATTCACAACTTATTACACACAGTCTGGATGAACACATCATTCACAACTTATTACACACAGTCTGGATGAATACATCATTCACAACTTATTACACACAGTCTGGATGAATACATCATTCACAACTTATTACACACAGTCTGGATGAATACATCATTCACAACTTATTACACACAGTCTGGATGAATACATCATTCACAACTTATTACACACAGTCTGGATGAATACATCATTCACAACTTATTACACACAGTCTGGATGATGAATACATCATTCACAACTTATTACACACAGTCTGGATGAATACATCCTTCACAACTTATTACACACAGTCTGGATGAATACATCATTCACAACTTATTACACACAGTCTGGATGAATACATCATTCACAACTTATTACACACAGTCTGGATGAATACATCATTCACAACTTATTACACACAGTCTGGATGAATACATCATTCACAACTTATTACACACAGTCTGGATGAATACATCATTCACAACTTATTCACACAGTCTGGATGAATACATCATTCACAACTTATTACACACAGTCTGGATGAATACATCATTCACAACTTATTACACACAGTCTGGATGAATACATCATTCACAACTTATTACACACAGTCTGGATGAATACATCATTCACAACTTATTACACACAGTCTGGATGAATACATCATTCACAACTTATTACACACAGTCTGGATGAATACATCATTCACAACTTATTACACACAGTCTGGATGAACACATCATTCACAACTTATTACACACAGTCTGGATGAATACATCATTCACAACTTATTACACACAGTCTGGATGAAGTGACTGAAACACATTTTAACTCTGCATTTAGATTTCACTATTTTTATATGATACCAAGTGATACTAAACGTATAAACGCAGATCTGCACAAATATTATCGGATGACGTGTAAGGTGCATGTATTAATTAATACGGTGACAATATACAGTATGTATATCACTTCTCCTGTGAGTCGCGGGAGCCCGGACCCGAAGAAATATATATATATATATATATATATATATATTACCAGTGTAGGATAGGTGTGTATTGTTTACCAACACACGGGACAACAGTTAGCAAAGGATATGGAAACGGAAAGTATGTTCCCGGAGAGATTTACATTAAATTAAATACGATAACTTGGCATATCTGAGTCTAAACTCTCACCATAATCACTGTTACCACTACAAAACTGAGAGAAGCACTTAAAGGAGTCAGTTTAGATGAGGGCCGGTAGAACGAGTTGAGACATTGGTTTGAAGCTAAGTTTCGGGACGTCTGGGCACAGCGTCAGGCAAGGAGACAGGGCACGTGTCACTTATGTCCCTCTCAAGATCACGGGCTAGGTTCTGGGTCGAATAACTTCAATATTTTCTTTACTCGATCACTCTCTCCCTTTGTCTTCTGATTGGCTCTCAGACACTCACTCATACTGTACCTGTGGGTTTTGCCCACATATATATATATACCAGCCGGGTTCGAATGTCGGAGGTTCGATTCCAGCTGGGAGTATTTAAACATTTATTAGCTCACACGTATTTGTGAGATATACTTGATATTAATGACTTGTGTTTGGCTGGGCAAGAAATAAAATGAAATCTTTATAACCTGAGATGCGTGGGAAATCTTGTAAAAATCCCTCTACGGTATCTTAGAATATGGATCCTGCGACTTGTGCTTGAATTGAAATACATTCCCCAAGTAGGATTTCTCATCTCCTTCATATGAATAGGAAAATGTTAATATTTCTCTATCTAGTGGATTAAAATCTTGGATACTCGTTCTGAATGTCAGAGGTTCGATCCCGACGTGTACGTGTGAGATATACTTATATATATATATATGTGTGTGTGTGTGTGTGTATATATATATGTTTTATGTATATTGTATGTGTATGTGTGTATTAATGGGTAAATTTAATGAATTAGGTATGTCAATATTGTTTCTTTATTTATTGTGTTCTTAGTGTGCTCACATACAGTATATGTCGATATTTGTATCTCCTATATAGTGTCGTATGCGTCTATAGTCCATATGCAAATTAGTCTTATTTTTGTAATTTCGTTAGATATGCATTATTTCCATGTCGATCTCTCTCTCAACTGTTACTCTCTCACTCTCTCGATCCCTATTGCTTTACAATTCTTACCTTCCTCTTATTAACAAACTCAATGTTAATATCGAGTTTGTTTAATACTGACCACAAGATAGGCGAAATCTATCATTTAGTGCACCTCTTATGTAACTCACATTAACTTCCTGTCTCGATCTGTTTTAACTTACTGCTTCTAGATCCTCGTGGGTTAAGTGTTGACTTCGGCAATATAATTGTTATATTTTCCTTTCCTTTCTTATTTGACTTAAATCGTGACCTTACGTCGACTTAAAGCCTCTACCAAGTAGGTGAGAATTTGAAATTTTACTTCAGTGGAGGCAGTTGTTGCTATTGTACTTATTCGCTCTCTCTATCTATCTCTCTCTCTCTCTATCTATCTATCTATCTATCTATCTATCTATCTATCTATCTATCTATCTATCTATCTATCTATCTATCTATCTATCTATCTATCTATCTATCTATCTATCTATCTATCTATCTATCTCTCTCTCTCTCTCTCTCTCTCTCTCTCTCTCTCTCTCTCTCTCTCTCTATCTCTCTCTCTCTCTCTCTCTCTCTCTCTCTCTCTCTCTCTCTCTCTCTCTCTCTCTCTCTATCTCTCTCTCTCTCTCTCTCTCTCTCTCTCTCTCTCTCTCTCTCTCTCTCTCTCTCTCTCTCTCTCTCTCTCTCTCTCTCTCTCTCTCTCTCTCTCTCTCTCTCAGAACACTGTCTTACAAATCGGTAGTAAAACAAAACATGAATACAAGATGAAAGACAAACCGATAAAATCTACTGCAGTAGTTAAAGACATGGGGTTAATAATATCTGAAAACTAAAACAAAACAGGACAATCTACAGCAGGTGCAAACAAAGTCAATAGAGCATTTGGGGTTTATATATAAAAAAATACATATACAATGGAAAGCATTATAGTACCGTTATACAGAAGCATAGTTAGGGCCCATCTTGAAAATGGTGTACAATGTTGGCCTCCTTATCTAAACAAAGACATTGAGAGACTCGAGTTAGTACAGCGTAGAGCCACAAAGTTAATACCATCACTAAGAAATATATCATGCAAGATGAACAAATAATAATTGTTTTCACTTAGGAAAAGACGATTGAGAGGTCAATTAATCGAGTGTTTCAAGATATTAAGGGCTTTGATAAAGCAATTTGATGTCGCAACACATTTTTTCGCCTACAGTGCAGTTACCGAGTGGAACAAATTGCCGGGGAAAGTGGTGTAATGTAATACAATCGACGCATTCAAAAGGAATCTAGACATTCATGTCGAGGACGTTGGGGTAATATATATACTGCATATACAGTATATATAAAAAAACAAAAAAAAAACATGTATAGTAATTTTTGTTTTCCAAATTCGATCTTTACTATAAATTTTGCAGTATAATTTGTTTCATTCTACTAGGGGCCTTTTTTCTCAGTTGTATTTCATGCTGACCCATGGTCGGAGGAAGTGATGAGTGGAGAGAGAGCCTTCTACTTTGCTATCCTTATCTTCCGCTTTATAGCATTTTTTTTTAGAATTAAGTCCAGACTGCCGAGTAGGGACCGCAAGGTCTGCGTATCTATGTAAGTCTCTCTCTCTCTCTCTCTCTCTCTCTCTCTCTCTCTCTCTCTCTCTCTCTCTCTCTTATTAACTGTCTTGGTGGTGTAATGGTTGGAGAGTTTAAAATCTGTATGTAGTATCCCAGGAAGATCTGTATGTAGTATCCCAGGAAGATCTGTATGTAGTATCCCAGGAAGATCTGTATGTAGTATCCCAGGAAGATCTGTATGTAGTATCCCAGGAAGATCTGTATGTAGTATCCCAGGAAGATCTGTATGTAGTATCCCAGGAAGATCTGTATGTAGTATCCCAGGAAGATCTGTATGTAGTATACCAGGAAGATCTGTATGTAGTATCCCAGGAAGATCTGTATGTAGTATCCCAGGAAGATCTGTATGTAGTATACCAGGAAGATCTGTATGTAGTATACCAGGAAGATCTGTATGTAGTATCCCAGGAAGATCTGTATGTAGTATCCCAGGAAGATCTGTATGTAGTATCCCAGGAAGATCTGTATGTAGTATACCAGGAAGATCTGTATGTAGTATCCCAGGAAGATCTGTATGTAGTATCCCAGGAAGATCACATGTTTTCATTACTTTTATTGGGAGGTGTTTGATTGGCGAGACTATATAATAGGTGAGTATCTCGACATCTTAGAATGCCCTCTCGGGCATGAAAGCATACATTCCATTTTTTTCTCTCCGTCGAATGCAAAACAATCTTGGTCTACTCGTGCTTGCTCTACTGATGTCCGCATTAAGGAGGAAGCATTCAACCGGTAACGTCGCCTTCAAACTCAAGAATCTCATACTTCCTATGCTTATGCCCGGAATCAAGCCAAATGTGTTCTTCGACTCGCCAAACATTCTTTCATCAATGATAAATGCATTGAACTATCCAACTCTAGCTCTTCCAAAGCCTTCTAGCATCTAGCCAAAAACCTCTCCAACAAATTTTCTTTTTCGTCTTTGTCAGGAAAATCACACCAGATAATCAAAATAGGTTCAATGATTTCAGAGTAAGACGATTACTTCATTAGTAATCTATATACACTCGATAAACAAATACTTGTTTTCTTAATCAATATAAGGATCAGTGATAGAACAAATATGCTTTATAAATATATTCTTTGACAATTATATTATAAATTATTATAATTCAACCCTATACCATATCTGCAGCTGAGGCACTCCATTCACACTCCCATCATGCATACCATTCAAACAAAATACATAATTAGAGAGGTATGGTAGAGCAGTTTGATTGGGGCTTATAGTACTCAATGAAGGATGTAGAGTTGTGTTATATAATTGACCACTATTCAGTCGCAAGTAGTAGTCCTGCAAGGTGTCGCAAAGTAGTACTGGGGCAGCTTAGACATATGGAGATCCCAAGGTATAGCCAGCGTATTTCATAACGTAGGGTAGAGGTCGTAAAACTAACAACACATCAACTGCAGGATATAGCCAGGTACAGTCTCGATCAGCGGCTATACTGGCCTAATGTACAAGGATACGGACATACATCTCTCACTCCAGGCTGCAGGGTAACTCTGCCACACGTTCAAGGCTACAGACGCACACCTCACATTGCTCGGCTAGCAATGAGGATAAAGACCTGAGCCGACACTACCCAGCACATAGCAGTACACTCACTGCCTAATGAAGGAAACACTTATAAGCCTTCACAATAATGAATTAACAAATTAACCAAATTTTAAAAGGAAACACTCAATTTAATTAACACAAATATATATATATGAAAAGTAGGGCTCACAATAACACATGTTTTAAAGATACTTCACTTCCGTAGATATAAAGCTCATAATTTCGCGTATTAAAAAAACACTTCACTTCACAACTCACTAATAGTGATGAGAGCTGCTACTCTGCCGTGCGCTAGAGAGAGACTGCCGAATCGTGGGTGGGGGCTGATGGAGCTAAACTAGTGGAAACTTAAATAAAGCCTAAAATAGCGCAAAAAAGGTTCACTAAAGCAACGAACTCACAGCCAAAACAAACGTCTGCTCATATTGCTATCTCTAGAAGCCATGTACTCACAAACCAACCATATGACCACTCACAACACTCTTCCATTAAGTTTCGTTCATCCAAATTCATACACACCTAACAAATAATTACGTTATATTTCTGATAGTTTCCCTCCTCTTTTCCACTCTGACGGCACTACCGTCACTTCTTCCTCTGACAAAGCTAAACTCTTCACTAACACTTTCGCTAAAAACTCCACTTTGGATGATTCCGGTGCTATTCTTTCTTCTCTCATACTTATGCCCAACATCATAATCTCCTCCAAGGATGTACTTTCCATCCTATTTGGGCTCAATATTAAGAAGACGTACGGACCGGACGGTGTTCCTCCTACTGTACTAAAAAACTGCTTCCGTGCTGATTCCCTGCCTAGACAAACTCTTTGTCTCTGTCTCTCCTCTAACGTCTTCCCTTCTTACTGGAAGTTTGCTCTCATTTAACCTGTCCCAAAGAAGACCTGCCAAACTCCAAAAATTGCTACGCTCACTTGTTAGGAAACTTTTTTTTTGCTATTGGCCTGAACGTTCACCTATGATAGGCACAATTTTTGGACAGGCCAAAAACTACCCTGTACACAAACTTAATATTGGTAATTCGTTCCCTAAGGTGTGTCATTAAGGTTCCCTAACGTGAAATTTTTGCTGACCGGCCCAGATTTGGCCAAACTAGCCTGTCCCGAAAAAAGGATATTTTCCAGGAGCCTGTCCGTCAACAGACAACAACTGGTTTTTATGTTCTATGAGTTACTTAAGTTATTTTAAGGGCAAACCTGGCAGAAATAGGGCTAGCATTACCAAAAATATGCAATAGGAGTAGAATGTTATGCTTAATAATAATAATAATAATAATAATAATATTTATTCAGTTCGCAATTTATTCCAAATATTGCATCCATTTTATAATAAACTGAAAAAATGGAAGTGGTAAAGCCAAATACAACATACGTGGCACCAAAATCGCTATATTTTGGTATGTTAGTGGCATGTTGAGCTTCATTATTTTACGAGAACAATTCGTTCCCAAAACTTCTATAAGACGACTCGGAGGGGGGCGGAGCTTAGAAACGGCAGCACCAAAATACAGTCTATTTTCTCATCAACCATAATAGCTACTCGAGTTTTGAAGAGATCTACAGAATTCCGTCCAAAAGTTCTATCGATTAACGAAGAGCAGAACTCTCAACATTCCATATTAATGGAGAAATTAATTATTAAAGGTCGATGCTATTGGTAACACATTCCTACAATAGACCTCCATCTGATCTGGTAACACTGGTCAGATTTGAGGTGCCAAGTCTTCCTAATACCTATTCCATTAATTGCAGCCCCTATTGAAAACGTATGATACCTTTATCTATTACGAAATGCATTATATACTTGATTAATTATACTGGTGGTGCTGAAAATAGGTTATATAATCCTTTTAGCTTCGAAATCCACCCGCCATAGGTATAGTTTTCAGATACCGCCATGATTTCCCAATACATCACCGTAAAATATCCACCATTTCGCATTTCCTAACAAATCGCTTTGGAAAGCGAGCCATAGATGTATCAAAATATTAGCTAAGCGTATATATCAGAATGAGGCGATATATAACCTAGAAACTATCAAAATGATTGGTGATACGTGCGAATTGTCTGCGCACTTTTAATTTATTCTACCGTTCTTAACATAGAAAATGTAATAGGTGTATATGCATATAAGAAAATGTACATTAATACACAGACTATAGTATTTTCTTTATTCGTGTTACTGTGTATAGAGGACTACATTATTTATTTTAGATGTCATTAATTAACACATTAACATTATCAGATAGTACAAATATATTAAGCATCAAATGTTATGAAATAGTTAATGGTTTAGGTGCATAAGGTAGAGGCTAGAGCCAAAGGATAATTAGTAGGATATATATACGATATGTGTTAGTGAGTTGGGCCTAGGTCTGACTCTATAGGCTACTTAGGCCTTATAATTAGGGTTGAGTGTGAGGGGGAACTGCCTTGTGTTAGCCAATTAGCTTTCTGTAGACTCCTATTTTCTTTTATTCTTATGTATGAAGGTTATTTCTATATTTTGCTATATATTACTTTTATTGTAGTCGATATGTTATGATGCGATAATGTTAATGAATATTTATATAAGTACAGTCGTGGTTAGGGCTACATGAACACCTCTTAAATGATACAAAAATACCAAGACTGCGAGCATTAACTAAGGTATATATTTTCTGTTAAATAGAATCCCTTAGCAACGGATTTCTAGATAATTTATGGAAAATATGTATATCTATATTTAGCGGAAGAGTATAAGAGGTTAGTAGACACCAATATCATCATTCGAGAAGAAGACACTGAGGCCGACCGTGAGCTCCAGCGGAAGTATACAGATTTGGGACAGTGTGACTCTGAAGTTGAGGCTCTATTCGCTCCCGAAGAGATGACGGCAGTACTCAAGATATTGGTTGAAGACTTTGATATGGCGATGGAAAAACTGGACGTGCACCTAGATGAGTGTGAGAAGTTACGAATCAAATTCGAAGAGAGTTGTGAAGCCAATTGAAGTGAGCAAGAGAAGAGAAACGAAGCCAATCGAAGGGAGCAAGAGAAGAGAGACGAAAACAGGCTGCAAGAAATTGCAATAATGCTGGGAGCTTCCCCAAGGAAAAAAGAAAAACTGTCAGATTAAGTTAATGAATAAAACAATAATGATGATATCACCCTTTTATTTCCTTCTCTTTACATTTTGAGCAGCGCCGAAGGCGCCCGCCGCCAGAAGCCAAGCCCACGCCGGAGGGCGAAGCCCGTGCTTGTCTCTCCTAAAATGTTTCTCTCCTAATTTTTTGTGGGTGAAAGATGTCGTGGCAAAATAATTGACAACTCGATTTCTTTAAATTTTTCACACACACAAATTTAGGCCCTCCCGAAGAAAAAAGGTTCACCGTCAACTCAAGTCGTATAGCAGAATTTATTTTTGGTGAGTCGTCTGACTGGGGTGGTCGTAGCTCTCGGATCGAAGTATTTCCGATCGATCCTAATTCCACCAAGTCACGTTGGACAGCAGAAGATCGCCTAAAGATTTGTGTGTGAAAATCACGACAGGGACCCGCACAGCGGCAACGCCACAGCAGCCCGGCCAGGTAGTCGCCTCTCTGGGTATCTTTGACAACAGCGGACTAAGCACCTCTCAATCCCCTCCCATCAGATCCTCCACTTTCTTAACTTTAGGATCAAGTGAAGTGACCTAAAATTAATGGAAGTAACTGGTACTGTGGTCCTTCGTACTTATAATTCGTCGTATAGCTAGGTCATGCTTCGTATAATGTAAATCGGAAAATAAAATGGAATTTTTCATGTTTTTCTTTTATTTGTCCTTCCTAGTTTTTACAATTTCTTCTCTCGGTAGGTCATGCTTCGTTTAATCACTTTAATGCGTCGTCTACTGTCCTAGGTCATGCTTCGTATAATGTGTCGCACCCCCAGTCAGACGCCTCACTAAAAATAATCCCACAAAAATCTCTCTGGGCGACACATAATACGAAGCATGACCTAGGGCAGTAGACGACGCATTAAACGAAGCATGACCTAGCTATACGACGCATTATATGAAACGTGACAGCGAGAGGGAGAGTGTGTACCTCGTCGGAGCACAGCCACCGCCGCCGTATTCTATGTGCTTGCTGCACCGTCTTGCCTGTGCGCCAAACTCCAACACCGAGAATATTTTCAACCAGGTCGGAAGGGCAGTGACCAATATGGCGAGTACGGCGTCGGTGATAAATTGCACAACCCCCCGCAGGAACATTTGACTCTATTGAAGAAAATGTTGGCCACTGAATTAATGGCTAATATGTTTGGTCGGTATGCCAAGATACAAGACTTAAAGTCGGCTGAATTATTTAGAAAATCGAACGATACCTTAGAAATTATTCAGAGAGAGCAAGTCATGTGTAACCCCATGTTCTCAGATTTGGACTTCACTCCTCAGGAATATAAGAGCTACAAAGAGAGGAGTAGTTCCGAACGACCGGGCGACGGCGGAGGAGGAGGAGGAAACATGGTTACATGTACATCCGTCACCTTCCTCTACTCACAGAGTCGAGGAGGGTGATAGCGGCGACGCTACAGGTAATGCCCCCGACTTGGTGCAGGGGTACTTTAGTGGCCATACCCAAGGGCAACGCAACATCACATTTCAGAGGCAACGAGTTACTGTAGGATGAAGGGCGAGAAGGGCGAGGAAGGTAACGGCGAGGTCGCCGTGCATTGTAGGGCGTCACGGTATACGCCGATGTATTGTCGGACTCTTCCGATTTGCGGTAAATACTACTTCTGTCCATACTAGGATAATAATGACTTGAATGTCGGCTAAAACGGTGAAGAGTGTTTGGACCAGTCTCAGCCGCTGTGCGGGTCCCTGTCGTGATTTTCACACACAAATCTTTAGGCGATCTTCTGCTGTCCAGGGATGGTACGGTCTGAATCTAACATATCCCCGATAATTGTCACCCATCAAAATATGAAGGAGCAAGATGAACCTGATACAGATGTTAACGATACGGTTTCGGTAGACACTGTTGAAGATAATCTATCAACAGAAAAGGTTATTACCCATAATGCCACCAATGAGGCAGCTAGTGTGTACCTCGTCGGAGCACAGCCACCGCCGCCGTATTCTATGTGCTTGCTGCACCGTCTTGCCTGTGTTGGTGCACCTGGCGTTAGTGTAATTTTGTTTTTATTTTGAAGCTTATATGAGGAAATTTATATTTTGAACTTTTTCGAATCATAGCAATCGCCGTGGCGTAGGCTATAGAACAGTGGTTTCACTTAAAATGTAAAATAATATGGATTGATATTGACAAAGTTTTTGTAATAGGACCCCATCTATACGTTAATGTTGCTATGTTTAGCGTGTGAAGCTTATATAAGTAGCTATGAGGAAGTTTTTCGCAAAATATAGGCTATAGCCTGACGGAGCCCCTGTCGTTACCTCTCGGCACTAAACGATCAAGTGAAGTGATCAAAAATTAATGGGAGTAACTAGTACTGTGGTGCTTTGTACTTATAATTCGTCGTATAACTAGGTCATGCTTCGTATAATGTAAATCGGAAAATAAAATGGAATTTTTCATGTTTTTCTTTTATTTGTCCTAGTTTTTACAATTTCTTCTCTCCTAAATTTTTGTGGGTGAAAAATCGTTTCATAACCCAATCGAGGGGCCGAATACGGTCTCGTGTGTGCCTGTGTTGGCACAGGTGCACCAACACAGGCAAGACGGTGCAGCAAGCACACAGAATACGGCGGCGGTGGCTGTGCTCTCACGAGGTACACACTCTCCCTCTCGCTGTCACGTTTCGTATAATGTGTCGTATAGCTAGGTAATGCTTCGTTTAATGCGTCGTCTACTGTCCTAGGTCATGCTTCGTATAATGTGTCGCACCGCCAGTCAGACGCCTCACCTAAAATAATCCCACAAAAATCTCTCTGGATGTAGCAACCCGGCCAGGTAGTCTCTCTCCTATATTAGCTAAAAAATCTTTGACTCAGAGAGAGAGAGAGAGAGAGACAGACACAGTGTGTGAGAGAGAGAGAGAGAGTTACCCACTCTCCCTCTCGCTGTCACGCTTCGTACAATGCGTCGCACAGGTGCACCAACACAGGCAACACGGCGCAGCAAGCACACAGAATACGGCGGCGGTGGCTGTGCTCCGACGATGTACACACTCTCTCTCTCGCTGTCACGCTTCGTATAATGCGTCGTACAGGTGCACCAACACAGGCAACATGGCACAGCTCGTCGTCGTCGAAGTCTTTGTCCTAAATTTTGTCTCTCCTAAATTTTTGTGGGTGAGTCGCCCCAGGAGCCCGGCCAGTTAGTTTCTCTCCACTGTAGGTGGAGCACCCCAGCCAGGTAGTCGCCTCTCTGGGCGGAGCAGCCCGGCCAGGTAGTCTCTCTCAGGGTATCTTTGACAGCGGCCGACTAAGCACCTCTCCATCCCTTCCCATCAGATCCTCCACTTTCTTAACTTTAGGATCAAGTGAAGTGACCTAAAATTAATGGGAGTAACTGGTACTGTGGTGCTTCGTACTTATAATTCGTCGTATAGCTAGGTCATGCTTCGTATATTGTAGATCGGAAAAATAAAATGGAATTTTTCATGTTTTTCTTTTATTTGCCCTTCCTAGTTTTTACAATTTCTTCTCTCGGTGAAAGATGTCGTGGCAAAATAATTGACAATTCGATTTCTTTAAATTTTTCACACACACAAATTTAGACCCTCCCGAAGAAAAAAGGTTCATCGCCAACTCAAGTCGTATAGCAGAATTAATTTTTGGTGAATCGTCTGACTGGAGTGGTCGTAGCTCTCGGATCGAAGTATTTCCGATCGATCCCAATTCCAGCAACTCACGTTGGACAGCAGAAGATCGCCTAAAGATTTGTGTGTGAAAATCACGACAGGGACCCGCACAGCGGCGCCGCCGCAGCAACCCGACCAGGTAGTCTCTCTCTAGATGGAGCAGCCCAGCCAGGTAGTCGCTAGGTCATGCTTTGTTTAATGCGTAGTCTACTGTCCTAGGTCATGCTTCGTATAATGTGTCGCACCCCCAGTCAGACGCCTCACCAAAAATAATCCCACAAAAATCTCTCTGGGTGGGAGCAGCCCGGCCAGGTAGTCTCTCCTAAAAATTGTCTCTCCTTAAATTTTGTCTCTTATAAATTTTTGTGGGTGAGTCGCCGCAGGAGC
The DNA here is from genome assembly GCA_032716605.1 of Paralithodes platypus. Taxonomy (NCBI): domain Eukaryota; kingdom Metazoa; phylum Arthropoda; class Malacostraca; order Decapoda; family Lithodidae; genus Paralithodes; species Paralithodes platypus. Next base: position 17,402,547 of record CM064496.1, on the reverse strand, counting down.
CCGGCAAGTTAGTCTCTCTCTACTGTACGTGGAGCAGCCCGGCCAGGTAGTCGCCTCTCTGGGTGGAGCAGCCCGGCCAGGTAGTCTCTCTCTGGGTATCTTTGACAACAGCCGACTAAGCACCTCTCTATCCCCTCCCATCAGATCCTCCACTTTCTTAACTTTAGGATCAAGTGAAGTGACCTAAAATTAATGGGAGTAACTGGTGCTGTGGTGCTTCGTACTTATAATTCGTTGTATAGCAGCTAGGTTATGCTTCCTATAATGTAAATCGGAAAATATAATGGAATTTTTCATGTTTTTCTTTTATTTGACCTTCCTAGTTTTTACAATTTCTTCTCTCCTAAATTTTTGTGGGTGAAAGATAGTTTCATAACCCAATCGAGGGGCCGAATACGGTCTCGTGTGTGCCTGTGTTGGCACAGGTGCACCAACACAGGCAAGACGGTGCAGCAAGCACACAGAATACGGCGGCGGTGGCTGTGCTCCAATGAGGTACACACTCTCCCTCTCGCTGTCACGTTTCGTATAATGCATCGTATAGCTAGGTCATGCTTCGTTTAATGCGTCGTCTACTGTCCTAGGTCATGCTTCGTAAAATGTGTCGCACCCCCAGTCAGACGCCTCACCAAAAGTAATCCCACGAAAATCTCTCTGGGTGGAGCAGCCCGGCCAGGTAGTCTCTCCTTTATTATTAGCTAAAAAATCTTTGACTCAGAGAGAGAGAGAGAGAGAGACAGACAAAGTGTGTGAGAGAGAGAGTTACCCACTCTCCCTCTCGCTGTCACGCTTCGTATAATGCGTCGCACAGATGCACCAACACAGGCAACACGGCGCAGCAAGCACACAGAATACGGCAGCGGTGGCTGTGCTCCGACGATGTACACACTCTCTCTCTCCCTGTCACGCTTCGTATAATGCGTCGCACAGTTGCACCAACACAGGCAACACGGCGCAGCTCGTCGTCACCGAAGTTTTCGTCCTAAATTTTGTCTCTCCTAAATTTTTGTGGGTGAGTCGCCGCAGGAGCCCGGCCAGTTACTCTCTCTCTACTGTAGGTGGAGCAGCCCGGCCAGGTAGTCGCCTCTCTGGGCGGAGCAGCCCGGCCAGGTAGTCTCTCTCTGGGTATCTTTGACAACGACCGACTAAGCACCTCTCCATCCCTTCCCATCAGATCCTCCACTTTCTTAATTTTAGGATCAAGTGAAGTGACCTAAAATTAATGGGAGTAACTGGTACTGTGGTGCTTCGTACTTATAATTCGTCGTATAGCTAGGTCATGCTTCGTATACTGTAAATCGGAAAATAACATGGAATTGTTCATGTTTTTCTTTTATTTGTCCTTCCTAGTTTTTACAATTTCTTCTTTCGGTGAAAGATGTCGTGGACAAATAATTGACAATTCGATTTCTTTAAATTTTTCACACACACAAATTTAGACCCTCCCGAAGAAAAAAGGTTCATTGCCAACTCAAGTCGTATAGTAGAATTTATTTTTGGTGAGTCGTCTGACTGGGGTGGAATAATAATTCCAATGTAAGCGTGGACCATGGAATGGAACAATGCGTGAGAGACTATATTCTTCAGAGAAAAATATGTTGTGATGATGACAGTGAAACTCTACACGAAGACGACGGCACGTTAAAAGATAGCGTAGGGATGGTACGGTCTGAATCTAACATATCCCCGATAATTGTCACCCATCAAAATATGAAGGAGCAAGATGAACCTGATACAGATGTTAACGATACGGTTTCGGTAGACACTGTTGAAGATAATCTATCAACAGAAAAGGTTATTACCCATAACACCACCTTTGAGGCAGCTAGCGTTAACAATGATTGGTTTTCTCATTTGTGCGGGGGAGACTCCGCCAATAGCCATAGGATGATTAAATGTGGGAGCGTTAAAGGGGACGAGGAGAGAAATGATGAAAATAATATTAAGGACATCGAAGAAGGGGGCATTGTTGACGTTAACGAGGTTTCAAAAGATAAAGATAATGGAGGTGAAGATAATTGGACAACCCCCCAACCTACATCCTCTCGCAGTAGAAGTAGAAAAATTCCATTGTCGGTTCACCCCTTCGAAATCGTCTCTTCAATCTCCAATCCACGTGAATCGGCACATGGCAATTTCCGTTCCTTTACATCTCCTTCAAGTGAGACTGGTCCAAACACTTCACCGTTTTAGCCTACATTCATGTCATTATTATCCTAGTATGGACAGAAGTAGTATTTACCGCAAATTGGAAGAGTCCGACAATACATCGGTATATACCGTGACGCCCTACAATTCACGGCGACCTCGCCGTTACCTTCCGAGCCCTCCGAGCCCTTCATCCTACAGTAACTCGTTGCCTCCCATAGGCGAATCCAAACTGCGCACTCGACGTTGGGACAGAAGAGCAGGTAAGAGCAGGTGGCAACCTTCTGGCAAACGAGGTATCGTTTCAGAGACGCACCCAACCACACCTACGACCAGACCTTGCAAAAGACACCTTCCTTCACGGTCCCCTGATCCCAACACCGTCGATTACCCTTCATGTCCCGTAACCCCTGCTACCACTACGGCTACTTCCACCGCTAGCGCTACTTCAAAAAGGAAAAGGTATAGAGGTACCGAAGATAAAAAAGAATCCTCCCAATGGCCAAAGCCGTTTCATTCATTTTTGGAGGATCACCACGACTATGCACCCCTCTCGAGACATTTTCCTAGCTCGGTACAGTCGCGTGGTCCCATTGTCTCCTCCTCCGCCCTCAAGGAAACGGAGAGTGCCAATGATGCTAGCCAGAGTAGCTTCTCTTCGTTCTCTGCCTCTTGTGCGCCAAACTCCAACACCGAGAGTATTTTCTACCAGGTCTGAAGGGCAGTGACCAATATGGCGAGCAAAGAGATGAAAGCCAGAATAGACGAGAGAGTCAACGATACCGTGTTAAAGATTAAGGTGGAAATGTTACAATTTCAGATCAAGGGAATGAAATGTGCCTCCCTGGCGGATGCGATTGTTGGGTACTGCGTCGGTGATAAGTTGCACAACCCCCCGCAGCAACATTTGACTCTATTGAAGAAACTGTTGGCCATTGAATTAACGGCTAATATGTTTGGTCGGTATGCCAAGATACAAGACTTAAAGTCGGCTGAATTATTTAGAAAATCGAACGATACCTTAGAAATTATTCAGAGAGAGCAAGTCATGTGTAACCCCATGTTCTCAGATTTGGACTTCACTCCTCTGGAATATAAGAGCTACAAAGAGGAGTAGTTCCGAACGACCGGGCGACGGCGGAGGAGGAGGAGGAAACATGGTTACACATCCGTCACCTTCCTCGACTCACAGAGTCGAGGAGGGTGATAGCGGCGACGCTACAGGTAATGCCGCCGACTTGATGAGGGGTACTTTAGTGGCCATACCCAAGGGCAACACAACATCACATTTCAGAGGGATGTACCGTTCCCAAACCAACACAATCTCCCTCTCTCTGTCACGTTTCGTATAATGTGTCGTATAGCTAGGTCATGCTTCGTATAATGTAAATCGGAAAATAAAAAGGAATTGTTTATGTTTTTCTTATATATGTCCTTCCTAGTTTTTACAATTTCTTCTCTCGGTGAAAGATGTCGTTGACAAATAATTGACAATTCGATTTCTTTAAATTTTTCACACACACAAATTTAGACGCTCCCGAAGAAAAAAGGATCAGCGCCAACTAGTCGTATAGCAGAATTTATTTTTGGTGAGTCGTCTGACTGGGGTGGTCATAGCTCTCGGATCGAAGTATTTCCGATCGATCCCAATTCCACCAACTCACGTTGGACAGCAGAAGATCGCCTAAAGATTTGTGTGTGAAAATAACGACACGGACCCGCACAGCGGCGACGCCGCAGCAGCCCGACCAGGTAGTCTCTCTCTAGGTGGAGCAGCCCGGCCAGGTAGTCACTAGGTCATGCTTCGTTTAATGCGTCGTCTACTGTCCTAGGTCATGCTTCGCATAATGTGTCGCACCCCCAGTCAGATGTCTCACCAAAAATAATCCCACAAAAATCTCTCTCGGTAGGAGCAGCCCGACCAGGTAGTCTCTCCTAAATTTTTGTGGGTGTGTCGCCGAAGGAGCCCGGCCAGTTAGTCTCTCTCTACTGTAGGTGGAGCAGCCCGGCCAGGTAGTTGCCTCTCTGGGCGGAGCAGCCCGACCAGGTAGTTTCTCTTTGGGTATCTTTGACAACGGCGGACTAAGCACCTCTCAATCCCCTCCCATCAGATCCTCCACTTTCTTAACTTAAGGATCAAGTGAAGTGACCTAAAAGTAATGGGAGTAACTGGTACTGTGGTGCTTCTTACTTATAATTCGTCGTATAGCTAGGTCATGTTTCTTATAATGTAAATCGGAAAATAAAATGGAATTTTTCATATTTTTCTATTATTTGTCCTTCCTAGTTTTTACAATTTCTTCTCTCCTAAATTTTTGTGGGTGAAAGATCGTTTCATAACCCAATCGAGGGGCCGAATACGGTCTCGTGTCTGCCTGTGTTGGCACAGGTGCACCAACACAGGCAACACGGTGCAGCACGCACACAAAATACGGCGGCGGTGGCTGTGCTCCGACGAGGTACACACTCTCCCTCTCGCTTGTCACGTTTCGTATAATGCGTCGTATAGCTATGTCATGCTTCGTTTAATGCGTCGTCTACTGTCCTAGGTCATGCTTCGTATAATGTGTCGCACCCCCAGTCAGACGCCTCTCCAAAAATAATCCCACAAAAATCTCTCTGGGTGGGAGCAGCCCGGCCAGGTAATCTCTCTCCTATATATTAGCTAAAAAATCTTTGCTCAGAGAGACAGAGAGAGAGAGAGAGACAGACAGGCACAGTGTGTGAGAGAGAGAAAGAGAGAGTTACCCACTCTCCCACTCGCTGTCACGCTTTGTATAATGCGTCGCACAGGTGCACCAACACAGGCAACACGGCGCATCAAGCACACAGAATATGGCGGCGGTGGCTGTGCTCCGACGATGTACACACTCTCCCTCTCGCTGTCACGTTTCGTATAATGCGTTGTATATCTAGGTCATGCTTCGTTTAATGCGTCTTATACTGTCCTAGGTCATGCTTCGTATAATGTGTCGTACCCCCAGTCAGACGACTCACCAAAAATAATCCCACAAAAATCTCTCTGAGTGGAGCAGCCCGGCCAGGTAGTCGTTCTCTCTAGGTGGAGCTGCCCGTCCAGGTAGTCTCTCTCTTGGTGGAGCAGCCTGGCCAAGTAGTTCTTCTCTCCTAAACGCATGAGCTTAGGTATACGATTGAGGGAGAGTAGCCATTTGAATTTTCAGATTGCAACACAGCAAAGTTGTCTGAAGGAGGGGTCCTCCTGCGGAACAGAAATGCGAGAGGGCTCATCCCCTTTTCCTTGGAAGAAGCCAGAGACATGTACGGGTCCCTGTCGTAATTTTAACACACACATTTTTAGGCGATCTTCTGCTGTCCAACGTGAGTTGGTGGAATTTGAGTTGGCGGTGAACCTTTTTTCAGGAGGGTCTAAATGTTTGTGGGTGAAAGATATGGAAAAATTACAAGCAATCTTTTTTTCGAGAAAGCTAAATTTGTCAATACAATTGTAAAAACTAGGACAAATAAAAGAACAATATGAAAAATTCCATTTTATTTGTTCGATTATACGAAGCATGACCTAGCTATACGACGAATCATACGAAGCACCACAGTACCAGTTACTCCCATTAAATTTAGGTCACTTGGTTCTAAAGTTAAGAAAGTGGAGGATATAGGTGACTACATATAGCATACAACCATTATATAACCCCCAAAAAGGATATAATAAAATATAAATTTTAAACAGTTTTTATTTGTACAAACACTAAATTTGTCGGTACAATTGTAAAAACTAGGATAAATCAAAGAAAAACATGAAAGATTCCATTTTATTTTCCGATTTACATTATACGAAGCATGACATAGTTATACGACGAATTATACGAAGCACCACAGTACCAGTTACTCCCATTAATTTTAGGTCACTTGATCCTAAAGTTAAGAAAGTGGAGGATATACTGTAGGTGACTACATAGCAAACAACCAATATATAACCCCCAAAAAGGATTATAATAACATATAAATTCTAAACAGTTTGTATTTGTACAAACACATACGAAGTGCCACAGTACCAGTTACTCCCATTAATTTTAGGTCACTTGATCTTAAAGTTAAGAAAGTGGAGGATACAGTAGGTGACTACATAGCATACAACCAATATAATTATAACCCCCCAAAAGGATATAATAAAATATAAATTCTAAACAGTTTTTATTTTTACAAAATAAAACCCACAAGGCAGAAGGGCGGAGCACACAGGAGAAGCGGAGCTCTAGACGGTGCAGGGTGCCCATACTAAGCTGCTCTAGACGGTGCAGGGTGCCCATACTAAGCTGCTCTAGACGGTGCAGGGTGCCCATACTAAACTGCTTCGATCATCCGCCAGAGGTCATTACAGTGGTGACCACTGGGGTCAGTGCCACTACGCCAAAGGCCATTGCAGCAGCGACAATAACAATGGGAATGGTACAAATAGTAGAAAGATTGATGTTGACACGAACCGAAGCACATATCGGACGGATGTAGTCCAACGCCGGAACATAATGTAACACGATGTGCCATCTCCGTAGAGTTATTACGATTTTCCTACACCGTCGGCTCAGAAGGGTTACTTGGGACATTTTGCCTAGGAAGCTGTCTGAGGTAGCAGGATGTAATATAACATTGACCCACAAGGCAAAACTGGCAGAAATAGGGCTAGCATTACCAGAACTATGCATTAGGAGTAGAATTTGAGGCTTGTCCATGATACAGTGGGCCATATTTCCTTTCTCTGAAGATTAATCCAATTGCTAGGTGCATTTCTGAAATCGGCATAAACAACTATTCCTAATGCAAAGTTCTGGTAACGCTAGTCCTATTTCTGCCAATTTCGCCCTGAGAGCCAATAATTGAAGTCTCTATTCACACTGTTCCCTAACATTAGTGTTACGGACAGACCAGTTGCAAGATGACGTTCTGGGATATTGGGAGAAATAAAACCATTTTAATTTATTTGTGTTTTTAGTTACCAATATTTTTTTTTCCTGAGAATAGGCATTAAAGAATGTCCCATACTCAACACTAATTTCAGTCTATCATCATTTCTGGTAATCATTTCAGTAATATAGTCTTTAATTGCGCTAAGGGAATTAGTGTCCTCATTACTGTATGGTGCACCTGTGTCAACACAGGAGGATCTGATGGGAAGGGATGGAGAGGTGCTTAGTCGGCCGTTAATACATGCATTCCGTAGTTCTGGATTCCGTCCTCTCGCCTCTGTTTGACACCATTGTCGCCATTGGAGCGTGGGCATGCCAATCAGCCCGTGTTCAAAATTTACCACTGTAGAAGTTCCCTTTACACGAGGGAAGGGAGAAGGACCCGACTTGAAAACGATCGACCACAAATGCAGCATTCTGATTAATTATCTGACCAATTTAGTGAACGAGTTTAATAAAACAAAAAATCTGGGTATCTATGACAACAGCGGACTAAGCACCTCTCAATCCCCTCCCATCAGATCCTCCACTTTCTTAACTTTAGGATCAAGAGAAGTGACCTAAAAGTAATGGGAGTATCTGGTACTGTGGTGCTTCTTACTTATAATTCGTCGTATAGCTAGGTCATGCTTCGTATAATGTAAATCGGAAAATAAAATGGAATTTTTCATATTTTTCTTTTATTTGTCCTTCCTAGTTTTTACAATTTCTTCTCTCCTAAATGTTTGTGGGTGAAAGATCGTTTCATAACCCAATCGAGGGGCCGAATACGGTCTCGTGTGTGCCTGCGTTGGCACAGGTGCACCAACACAGGCAACACGGTGCAGCAAGCACACAGAATACGGCTGTGCTCCGACGAGGTACACACTCTCCCTATAGCTGTCACGTTTCATATAATGTGTCGTATAGCTAGGTCATGCTTCGTTTAATCGTGCGTCGTCTACTGTCCTAGGTCATGCTTCGTATAATGTGTCGCACCCCCAGTCAGACGACTCACCAAAAATAATCCCACAAAAATCTCTCTGGGTGGGAGCAGCCCGACCAGGTAGTCTCTCCTAAATTTTGTCTCTCCTAAATTTTTGTGGGTGTGTCGCCGCATGAGCCCGGCCAGTTAGTCTCTCTCTACTGTAGGTGGAGCAGCCCGGCCAGGTAGTCGCCTCTCTGAGCGGAGCAACCCGGCCAGGTAGTCGCCTCTCTGAGCGGAGCAACCCGGCCAGGTAGTCTCTCTCTGGGTATCTATGACAAAAGTGGACTTAGCACCTCTCAATCCCCTCCCATCAGATCCTCCACTTTCTTAACTTTAGGATCAAGTGAAGTGACCTAAAAGTAATGGGAGTAACTGGTACTGTGGTGCTTCTTACTGATAATTCGTCATATAGCTAGGTCATGCTTCGTATAATATAAATCGGAAAATAAAATCGAATTTTTCATATTTTTCTTTTATTTGTCCTTCCTAGTTTTTACAATTTCTTCTCTCCTAAATTTTTGTGGGTGAAAGATCGTTTCATAACCCAATCGAGGGGCCGAATACGGTCTCGTGTGTGCCTGTGTGGCACAGGTGCACCAACACAGGCAACACGGTGCAGCAAGCACACAGAATACGGCTGTGCTCCGACGAGGTACACACTCTCCCTCTAGCTGTCACGTTTCGTATAATGTGCCTTATAGCTAGGTCATCCTTCGTTTAATCATGCGTCGTCTACTGTCCTAGGTCATGCTTCGTAAAATGTGTCGCACACCCAGTCAGATGCTTCACCAAAAATAATCCCACAAAAATCTCTCTGGGTGGGAGCAGCCCGACCAGAAAATCTCTCCTAAATTTTGTCTCTCCTAAATTTTTTAGGGTGAGTCGCCGCAGGAGCCCGGCCAGTTAGTCTCTCTCTACTGTAGGTGGAGCAGCCCGGCCAGGTAGTCGCCTCTCTGGGCAGAGCAGCCCGACCACGTAGTCTCTCTCTGGGTATCTTTGACAACGGCCGACTAAGCACCTCTCAATCCCTTCCCATCAGATCCTCCACTTTCTTAACTTTAGGATGAAGTGAAGTGACCTAAAATTAATGGGAGTAACTGGTACTGTGGTGCTTCGTACGCGATGCAGCAAGCACACAGAATACGGCTGTGCTCCGACGAGGTACACACTCTCCCTCTCGCTGTCACGTTTCGTATAATGTGTTGTATAGGTAGGTCATGCTTCATTTAATCATGCGTCGTCTACTGTCCTAGGTCATGCTTCGTATAATGTGTCGCACCCCCAGTCAGACGCCTCACCTAAAATAATCCAACAAATATCTCTCTGGGTGGGAGCAGCCCGACCAGGTAGTCTCTACTAAATTTTGTCTCTCCTAAATTTTTGTGGGTGAGTCGCCGCAGGAGCCCGGCCAGTTAGTCTCTCTCTACTGTAGGTGAAGCAGCCCGGCCAGGTAGTCGCCTCTCTGGGCAGAGCAGCCCAACCAGGTAGTCTCTCTCTGGGTATCTTTGACAACGGCCGACTAAGCACCTCTCAATCCCTTCCCATCAGATCCTCCACTTTCTTAACTTTAGGATCAAGTGAAGTGACCTAAAATTAATGGGAGTAACTGGTACTGTGGTGCTTCGTACTTATAATTCGTCGTATAGCTAGGTCATGCTTCGTTTAATGTAAATCGGAAAATAAAATGGAATTGTTCATGTTTTTCTTTTATTTGTCCTTCCTAGTTTTTACAATTTCTTCTCTCGGTGAAAGATGTCGTGGACAAATAATTGACAATTCGATTTCTTTAAATTTTTCACACACACAAATTTAGACCCTCCCGAAGAAAAAAGGTTCACCGCCAACTCAAGTCGTATAGCAGAATTTATTTTTGGTGTGTCGTCTGACTGGGATGGTCGTAGCTCTCGGATCGAAGTATTTCCGATCGATCCCAATTCCACCAACTCACGTTGGACAGCAGAAGATCGCCTAAAGATTTGTGTGTGAAAATCACGACAGGGACCCGAACAGCGGCAATGCTGCAGCAGCCTGACCAGGTAGTCTCTCTTTAGGTGGAGCAGCCCGGCAAAGTAGTCGCCTCTCTGAGTGGAGCAGCCCAGCCAGGTAGTCTCTCTCTGGGTATCTATGACAACACCGGACTAAGCACCTCTCAATCCACTCCCATCAGATCCTCCACTTTCTTAATTTTAGGATCAAGTGAAGTGACCTAAAATTAATGGGAGTAACTGGTACTGTGGTGCTTCGTACTTATAATTCGTCGTATAGTTAGGTCATGTTTCGTATAATGTAAATCGGAAAATAAAATGGAATTTTTCATATTTTCCTTTCATTTGTCCTTCCTAGTTTTTACAATTTCTTCTCTCCTAAATTTTTGTGAGTGAAAAAGAGATGAAAGCCAGAATAGACGAGAGAGTTAACGATACCGTGTTAAAGGTTAAGGTGGAAATGTTATGATTTCAGATCAAGGGATTGAAATGTGCCTCCCTGGCGGATGCGATTGTTGGGTACGGCGTCGGTGATAAGTTGCACAACCCCCCGCAGGAACATTTGACTCTATTGAAGAAAATGTTGGCCATTGAATTAACGGCTAATATGTTTGGTCGGTATGCCAAGATACAAGACTTAAAGTCGGCTGAATTATTTAGAAAATCGAACGATACCTTAGAAATTATTCAGAGAGAGCAAGTCATGACTGTGTAACCCCATGTTCTCAGATTTGGACTTCACTCCTCTGGAATATAAGAGCTACAAAGAGAGGAGTAGTTCCGAACGACCGGGCAACGGCGGAGGAGGAGGAGGAAACATGGTTACACATCCGTCACCTTCCTCGACTCACAGAGTCGAGGAGGTTGATAGCGGCGACGCTACAGGTAATGCCGCCGACTTGATGAGGGGTACTTTAGTGGCCATACCCAAGGGCAATGCAACATCACATTTCAGAGGGGGGTACCGTTCCCAAACCAAGGGTGTCGAATTGAAAACTAAACTGAACCAGATAATGAAATCCAAAGTGAGAGACCCTAGTGAAAAACTGAACGATCGCTTAGGTTACCTAAAGCAACTATTATCCTACAAATTAGAGTCCCTATGGAATTGGCGGAGACTGGTGAGCATGACGTCCAATATATCTACACAGGTTATCAGTGTTTTCGGGAATATTGCGGACCAAGCACACAATGTACAAACTGGGGGAGCGGATGCATCCCCTGAGGAAGAAGGTAAAGGTGAAAGAGAAGATAAAAATATAGAAAGTTTAATCCTGAAGGGGGACTTTAACCAGATACAACAGGCCGGATCGGTCGGCATCCGCTTGATATTCGGGACTGTTGTTAGCATGCTCGATACAAACATAATCAACGTGTGCTCAAGCTTGGGAGAACTCGCACTCCTGTTGCATGTACCTGTTGTGCTCCTCCCCTGGCCGAACATTTACACGAAATCCTCCGAATATCATCACATTCTAATCCTTCCTAGATTTTACAATTTCTTCTCTCCTAAATTTTTGTGAGTGAAAAAAGATCGTTTCATAACCCAATCGAGGGGCCGAATACGGTCTCGTGTGTGCCTGTGTTGGCACAGGTGCACCAACACAGGCAACACGGTGCAGCAAGCACACAGGATACGGCGGCGGGGGCTGTGCTCCGACGACGTACACACTCTCCCTCTCGCTGTCACATTTCGTATAATGTGTCGTATAGGTAGGTCATGCTTCGTTTAATCATGCGTCGTCTACTGTCCTAGGTCATGCTTCGTATGATGTGTCGCACCCCAAGTCAGACGCTTCACCAAAAATAATCCCACAAAAATCTCTCTGGGTGGGAGCATCCCGACCAGGTAGTCTCTCCTAAATTTTGTCTCTCCTAAATTTTTGTGGGTGAATCGCCGCAGGAGCCCGGCCAGTTAGTCTCTCTCTACTGTAGGTGGAGCAGCCCGGCCAGGTAGTCGCCTCTCTGGGCAGAGCAGCCCGGCCCGGTAGTCTCTCTCTGGATATCTTTGACAACGGCCGACTAAGCACCTCTCCATCCCTTCCCATCAGATCCTCCACTCTCTTAACTTTAGGATCAAGTGAAGTGACCTAAAATTAATGGGAGTAACTGGTACTGTGGTGGTTCGTACTTATAATTCGTCGTATAGCTAGGTCATGCGTCGTATAATGTAAATCGGAAAATAAAATGGAATTGTTCATGTTTTTCTTTTATTTGTCCTTCCTAGTTTTTACAATTTCTTCTCTCGGTGAAAGATGACGTGGACGAATAATTGACAATTCGATTTCTTTAAATTTTTCACACACACACACAAATTTAGACCCTCCCGAAGAAAAAAGGTTCACCGCCAACTCAAGTCGTATAGCAGAATTTATTTTTGGTGAGTCGTCCGACTGGGGTGGTCGTAGCTCTCGGATCGAAGTATTTTCGATCGATCCCAATTCCACCAACTCACGTTGGACAGCAGAAGATCTCCTAAAGATTTGTGTGTGAAAATCACGACAGGGAACCGCACAGCGGCGACGCCGCAGCAGCCCGACCAGGTAGTCTCTCTCTAGGTGGAGCAGCCCGGCCAGGTAGTCGCCTCTCTGAGTGGAGCAACCCAGCCAGGTAGTCTCTCTCTGGGTATCTATGACAACACCGGACTAAGCACCTCTCAATCCCCTCCCATCAGATCCTCCACTTTCTTAATTTTAGGATCAAGTGAAGTGACCTAAAATTAATGGGAGTAACTGGTACTGTGGTGCTTCGTACTTATAATTCGTCGTATAGCTAGGTCATGTTTCGTATAATGTAAATCGGAAAATAAAATGGAATTTTTCATATTTTTCTTTTATTTGTCCTTCCTAGTTTTTACAATTTCTTCTCTCCTAAATTTTTGTGGGTGAAAAAGAGATGAAAGCCAGAATAGACGAGAGAGTCAACGATACCGTGTTAAAGGTTAAGGTGGAAATGTTACGATTTCAGATCAAGGGAATGAAATGTGCCTCCCTGGCGAATGCGATTGTTGGGTACGGCGTCGGTGATAAGTTGCACAACCCCCCGCAGGAACATTTGACTCTATTGAAGAAAATGTTGGCCATTGAATTAACGGCTAATATGTTTGGTCGGTATGCCAAGATACAAGACTTAAAGTCGGCTGAATTATTTAGAAAATCGAACTATACCTTAGAAATTATTCAGAGAGAGCAAGTCATGTGTAACCCCATGTTCTCAGATTTGGACTTCACTCCTCTGGAATATAAGAGCTACAAAGAGAGGAGTAGTTCCGAACGACCGGGCGACGGCGGAGGAGGAGGAGGAGGAAACATGGTTACACATCCGTCACCTTCCTCGACTCACAGAGTCGAGGAGGTTGATAGCGGCGACGCTACAGGTAATGCCGCCGACTTGATGAGGGGTACTTTAGTGGCCATACCCAAGGGCAACACAACATCACATTTCAGA
>CM064496.1:17149344-17388960 GCA_032716605.1 Paralithodes platypus | reverse complement strand
CACACCTACTTGACTGATTGTTTTGTTTATAATTTCAATCAGTTTCTCCCATTTATTCAATACCATACATACTATAACGGTCTGTATTTAGTTATATGTGGCCAATACACGTTTTTTCAATCAATTAAATGTAGAACTCGATACAACTTACTATCAAAGACGGTGTTTACTTTTAGTAAGGTTTGAGTATGGAGCCCTTGAGTAGCAATACTCGCCTTCTCACTTCACCCTTCTCTGTCTCTATCTGTGATCCCAGCCTCTCACCTCTACTAACCCCCAAATAATGAATAGGTTTAATAGACAGTTTTACCATCCACTCTCCTCTATGTGTATCGAATGCAGGCAACATTCATCACATACACTAATGAAGGGAAATATACCCGATTCAGACCCGTTATGTTTTGGTTGTAGAATATGTGTGCTATGAGAGAGTTACAAGGAATAGGTAGTATCTCAAAGACCTTGCGGTCCATTTCGGGGAAATATTCGAAGTGGAAGGACTGACATTGTTCAGTGCACTACACTCCTTACAGTGTGCAAAATACTATCTACTGACTACAGTCTTCATGAACTGCCCAACTGAGGAAATGTTTACAACTTCTGAGGAAAGTTTGTTCCAGGTAGAACATATTTTTAATGAAAAACAGTTTCCACAAATACTAGTGCTGAACCTTTTCAATTCTAACTGCTAGCCATGGTTGCGTATTATATTCATATTGAGGTTAAACATTTTGCTATGATCCACATTGTCAAACCCATTACATATTTTAAAAACTTGAATGAACTGACCTCGTAGTCTGCGTGTTGAGAGAGAGAGAGAGAGAATATCACTACAGACGAGATTCTTGTAACCCACGTTGTGTATAGAGACTCATTTTGAGAATTAATTATACAGTATATTGTATTAATTAATTCATAATACAATTTAAATGTTGGTCATTGCAAGCATGTGCAATGATGGTTTAGCAATAATTTGCAATTAATGAACACAATCGTCGTTAATCATTAACTTGGGGCAACTTAGCATAACAATTGTGCATTTTGTGAGGCAAATTTGGCACACTAGTAGACTATCCTATTATGAACAGATTTGGATATTGGGCCATCTCAAATTCAGTCCCTGATGGCTGTGGCAGCCCCCTTTCAATTCTCCCTACCAGTAAATGCCTACAGTGGCCGATAGAGGCGCTTAACGCAAGGTTTACCGCGGTGCATTGTGGGAAATGGGCGACATTGCGGAGCTATCCACCCTCCCTCTCCTTCAACAATTCTATAATATATACAGTTAGTCGAAATTTCTGTAGCTGACACATACTTTGGTCTATGCATACTGTTGTTTTATATATTTTAAAATCACCCATATTCATAAATAACGTATATTTACAATACAAAGTCAGCAGATATTTTCGCGCCAATTTTGTTATGATAATTAATCAGCATTTAATTATGATTATAGTCATTATTAGCTGCATATGGACTTTTCCTTTATTAATATACTATAAGCACTTAGTGTAGTCGTATACAGTATAATAAAAACGTGTAAAACCACACAAAAATAGAGATAAACTGTGCATATCCTAGGCGTCGGGTATTGATGTCTACAGTCGTAGCTCTGGCGCTAGTTCAGAAGCGTCCACCAGAGGTCTCAAGGGAATTGTTGGTAGGGAGAATTACTTTCCATAAGAGTTCTTAACACCTTACGAGCGGCCTATGCGGTTTATTTATGTGTACCGCCCAGCGGGGTGTTTTTAGCCAAAATAGGGCTGTTTACGTGATCATTTTCATGCCTAAATAAGACCCAGAACGTAAAACAAGTATCTATCCCTGAAAGGGCATAAACAGAGCTTTCGAATGACACCATAACGATCCTTGTATGATTGATAGTTTTCTTGCAATAACCGTGCAACGCGAGTGCAAAAAGCAGGTAATTCGGTACTTTCGGTACATAATTGAGTATGTAGCGAGTGAGAGAGGGAGGAGGGAGCTGAGATTTGTGTCAGTAGGTTCGCCGCGGTGGTCTGGAGCAGTCATACGCTCGCTAGTCTCCTGCCACCACTTGTCTCTCTCTCTCAGCCACATTACGTGCTGAAATTGCCACTCGAGTTATGTCGAGCGCCGCCACATAGTCCAGCTTTATTTAACTCGACTTAAGTGGTGAGCCGCTTTTTAAGGGTTAAACATTAATTTTTGCCCCAACTGTATACCATGGTAGAGATGTCAAACTAGTCTCAAATGACTCGTATGGACATGGGTAACAACATATATTCAGACAATGTTTGGCTAATGTTGACCGTTTGACTTGTACTGGTCCCTGTAGTTCAACAAATTAGTGGCAAATGACAACATTACTTACCAATTTGTGGCATGATGATAAACTACAGCAGACTGTACTAATCAAACGGTCAACAATAGCTAAACAATGTCTGAATATATGTTGTTACCCATGTCCAGATGAGTAATTTGAAACTAGGTGGACATCTCTATAAGGGGATGCGGTTTGGGGAAGATATCAGTGCGTAGGAAAATCTTATGGAAATTAACTGAAAGGGGGATGCCAAAGCCAAGGTAGAGTAAACCTATGAGGCCCAGAACGTATTTTGATTTGTAACGATGTGATTGGGTGTGCCAATTCGGATACTGGTTTATCACGAAATGAACAATTTCCCACAAATTCTGCAACTAAGCTGCCCCACGTATTAGAAGACCTATCCCCCGTTGATGACCACACACGCCACTCTCCCCGTTACCCGTTGACAGTGTGGACAGGAAGTGATCAGTGCCAGCTGCTGCATTGATACGAATTATCTTCATACAGTTGTCTATGTTATTTGTGGTAAATTCAATGTTCGTTGGGTTTTGGCACAAATACTTTGTGGAAAGGTTGGTTGGTGCGTACTATAATTTTAGCAGCACAATGGGTGGATGAAACAAAAATAGTACTGGAACCCTAGTATAGTCGAGAATCTCGCAGGTTCATTCAGGGTTTTGTCGTTTGAGTCCTCTAAATTACCCAAAAACCACCTTTAATTTGGTGATGTATTTGCAGTGTATTTATAAATAAATTTATGGATGGGTTTTAATGCATGACACGGGTTGATATTACGTTTTTACGATTTTCTAATAATATTAGATGGTCCTTGAGTTTTTCGGCTTCAATAGAGGTAATGTTGGCTTCAACTTGTTTTGTTATTTAATGTTCAAGTAATAAGGTGTCAGTTTCCTGTCGTAGGTTCGTTTTATATCAAGTAGCCGACAATCATGTGGTAATTGGTAGGTTTCTCTGTAAAGATTTTCTAAGGGGTAAATATGTTTCACAAACACACACACACAAAAGCAAATTAGATGTCACCGTGGGCGTATTCTTGAACAAGCATACACTCACACATAAGTACATGGAATTTCCCCCCCCCCCCCCCCCCCACCACACACACACACACACACTAAACATACACAAATGCCATACATACAGAGTTGTAATAACATTCCCAATACAAGTATTTGTATATACTCAAAATTGCACACGCCGCGTTACATTCACAGACACACTCACATATCGCTACACATTACATACACACACAACGCACGCACACACACACACACACACACCTATTATTTACGCACAGAGATACACAAACGTCACACACTACCACACACATCTACCGAGATAAGATGATACGGAAGAGCTAAACCTATGCGGCTGCTATCCTGTTATGTGGTTGCTCTTTGATACTGATGCTTTCATTCCTTTAGGTTTTTTGCAAGTTAGCTATAGCTTCACATCTAATGACTATTTTGTATTGATAAGGGAGAGAGAGAGAGAGAGAGAGAGGAGAGCAAAGAGAGCTGAGAGAGAGAGGAGAGAGAGAGGTAGATGAGTGGACTCCGCGATTTTTGCCCCATCAAACTGATTGAGTTTTCCAGTTTCAATTGTTACTTGATTAACCTAAAAAGAGTTGTGTCCTGTTTACAGACTGCCGTTGTTCCGTTCTTGTTGCCTTGCTTTTTTGTTTAACTCGTTATATTTGCTTGTAGTTTACGGGCTTTCTTACCTCTTATGCAAACTCTCTTCTGCTTTACTTACTATCTGTTTTCATCCAGTGTATTTGCCTTATTGCCTTTCACATCCTTTGTCCTGTAATTCATTTCTAAATTCCTTCTTTGTCTTCTGTCCATTCCTTTCACATCCTTTTTTACTTCCTTCCTTCCTAAGTTTTTAGTTTAATTGTTTTCTGTTATGTGAAATTGTGTCGTTTTACAGACTGACTTCCGTTCCCTGCTTGCTTCCTTACTTCCTTGTTTACCTTGTCTTCGTTCTAACTCCACTCCTTTTTTCCATTCTGACTGCTTATTAATTCTTTTTACTGTTGTTTATTGTCTCTTCTCTTCTAGGTCATCGTAATCTGTAATGCATCTTTTTTATGTTTCTGCTTGGAATTATAACATAGCTGCATTCCTAGCCTACTTCGAAATCCCAAACACTCTTTCAGTCGATAACTAAATGCAACCAAACCTTCAAACACTATAACTCTTCCTGGACAACTGAGCCACAAACTTCTCCAAACCAATTTTTTACATCCTATGCTTTCTCTCCACTTTCCCAATTCTGATGGCATCCTGTAACACTTCTTCCATCTCGACAAAAGCCTGAACGCTTCACTACCCTTCTTCTTGCTACAAATTCTACCTTGGATTGATTTGTTCTGGGTGTCTTATATTTTCTTCCCTCCCTCTCTCACCCCCCTTTTTCTCTTATGTATTCCTAATTACTACTCTAATTCGCTTCTAAAGATGTTTTTTAAACCCTCTGCCCTTCTCTGGGTTTAATACTAAGGAAGGCCGTACTGTCCAGAGTGGGGGGTGGTATTTCTTCTGTTGTCCTAAGAAATCTGTGCTTTTGTGCGAACTTTTCCGTTGTTTTTTTTTTTGTTTTTTGTTTTTTTTTTCCGTTTCCGCTAACATCTTCCCTTTGTGCTGGAAGTTTGCTCTCATTCAACCTGTCCCAAACAAGGGTGACCACTCTCAACCTTCCAACTATTGCCCAATTGCTCTCATATCTCCAACTCTAAAGTTTTGTAATCTATTCTTAATTTTCTCAAACATTTTATTTCCCATAATTTACTTTCAGATCGTCAGATTCCTTAACTCAAGAAGCACAATAGGCCTCACAGAATGGTCACCATAGTGAACGCGATAGGCCTGACAAAAGCAAGACCAAAAAAAAAAAAAAAAAAATACAAAACACCCCATAATGGCTCTCAAAATAAAGGAATATGTCATTAGGTGAAATAATACCCCTCTAGTACTTCTTACCACTCATCCTCATGTGTCTCAACATGTGTCTCTCCTTCCCCTCCCCCCCCCCCTTCCCCCTACTTAATTATCTGCTATTTTTCTTCATATTTCCCCATTTATCGGTTATTTTCGGCACAAATGTATCTCACACAGTTTCGTACACACCAGTGACTCACTTAGAGACTTTATACAACTCTGAGATCTCTACCGCGGCGAGCAGTGTGTTGCGAGAGGTTGTTAGGGGAGGATGTGTCTCTCTCCGCCTGCGGCCCTAACACCTAACCGGGCGACTAAAATATAAATTTTTCACCACCCAAATGCTTTTCCCACTGGTTTTATCGCTCTTCAAGATTCATATGTTCATCATATAAGTAAAATAACGCACGTGGAAAAAACAAAAATGCTTTCTATCGTAAATATAGCGAATTATGTCAGAATATAATGCTAGAATTACACAAATAACTACCCTGGCCCCTAGGGCAATTTCGCGTCCCTCGGGTTAAGGGCCGCTCTATTAGTGATCTTCTTTCTTATCTTACTAACTCTTGGTCATCCTCTTTTCGGGTCTTTGTGAAACCTTTTCCATTCACTAGACATATATCAAAAGCCTTCAATAGAGTCTGGTACAAATCCCCTGTTAGTAAACTACCATCCTCTGGTCTCTATCCGTCTGTCTGTATGTTTATCTCCAATTTCCTTTCTGACCGTTACATAATTACGGTTGTGGACGGCCAACGCTCAATTCCTAAATCTATTAACTCTTGTGTTCCTCAGGGTTCTGTCCTATCCTCGGTCCTATTTCTAATATTCATTATTTAGCTTCTCAACATTATTACTGTACTTCTAGTCCAATCCACGCATAAGCTTGTGAATCTGCCCTTCACTATTCAACCAGCTCTCCAAAGTGATCCCCCCATGCAGTCATTTCAAAACTAGACTAACTTCCATGTTTCTTACTTATTTCAATTTTTCTTTTGCATTCTGTCTTCCTTTGTTCTTTCTTACTCTGATTAATTCTCAATTCTTATATTAATTATCCTTCTTTGTTTCCAAATGTATCTGTTCATTTTCTATCTTCCTGTCTGTCATGCCTGTCTTCTTTCCTATTTTATTTACTTGCGTTTTTCTTTACTTCATGACTTCCTTATATTTGCGTTCCTCCCTTCCTTACTTAGTTACTCGCCGATTACTTCTTTCCTTCCTTTTACTTGCTTCTTTGGCTTGCGTTCTGTTCCTCCTTATTCCCTTGTTTATATCCTTCTTACCTTCCTTCTTTAATAAACAACTTCTTAGTTAAACACTCATACTTCAATCAATCCTTGCATCACTCTAAATCCCTTCAATATTTCTTACTTCGATCTTTCTTTGTTTCATGTATCTTTTGTCACCCCTTTTTTATCAGTTCCTATTTTAGTGTTCTTAATGCCTTACCGCATAGCTTGTCCATTCTCTCTCTCTCTCTCTCTCTCTCTCTCTCTCTCTCTAGGTATTAAAGGGACAATTTATGCATAGATAAGAAACTGGCTCACAAACAGAAGGCAGAGAGTTGTAATAAATGGAGTTGAATATGAGTGGGATCCTGTTTATGGTGGAATGCCTCATGGGTCGGTCCTGGGGCCAGTTTAATTTCTTACTTATATAGATGACGTCGATTTAGGTCTAACTAACACTGTCTTGAAATTCGCTGATGACACAAAGAAAGGAAATTCAGTATCTAACGAAGAAGACAGACCAAAGATGAAATCTGCTTTAGATACAATAGTTGAGTGGTCAGAAAAATGACAGATGCTATTTAACGTTGACAAATGCCAGGTCTTACAAATAGGTATTATTATAAAAAAATATGAATACAAGATGAAAGGCCAACCAATCAAACAAGTGCATTAGCTAAAGACCTGGGGGTTCTATTATCTGAAAACTAAAAGACCTCAAATCAATGTGCAGCAGCTGCGAACAAGGCCAATAGAGGATTGGGATATATCACAAGACATTTTACTTATTAAAATTAGAACATTATAGTTCCGTAATTTAAAATCATAGTGAGGCTCCATCTTGAATATGGCGTCCAATTTTGGTCTCCTTATCTTAAGAAGGACATTGAGAAACTCGAGTCAGTGCAGCGTAGAGCAACAAAGTTGATACCGTCACTGAGAAACAAAAGCATATATTGAAAGATTGAACAAATTTAATTTGTTTTCATTTAAGAAAAGTAGATTGCGAGGTCAATTAATTGAGTGTTGATATATGAAAGGACTTTGACAAAATTTATGTAAATTCACTGTTCAAATTCAATAGTAGTTCATCAACTCAGGTAAAAGTAATGACATTAAAAACCAGAAGGGCGAACCTTGATGTTACAAAGCACTTCTTCACCTACAGTGTGGTCAATGAGTGGAACAAACTGAGATAAAGTGACACAATGTAATACAATTGACACATTCAAAAGGAGTCTAGACATTTTGAGGAGGTTTGAGTAATATAGGTAACAACAAATAAAATCAAATATAAAAAGAGGTTAAGCATCAGTAGTATACAATCGTTATCAACTTCGTTCTTTACTGTGAATTTCCCAGTAGAAATGTTCTCATTCTGCTAGGGGCCTTGTTT
The DNA here is from genome assembly GCA_032716605.1 of Paralithodes platypus. Taxonomy (NCBI): domain Eukaryota; kingdom Metazoa; phylum Arthropoda; class Malacostraca; order Decapoda; family Lithodidae; genus Paralithodes; species Paralithodes platypus. The sequence goes on along the minus strand of CM064496.1, from coordinate 17,381,061 downwards.
CCCTCATGCCGACCCAAGGTCGGAGGGAGTGATGGGTGAGGGAGAGAGCCTTCTGCTTTGCTGTCTTTACCTTCCAAGTTGTAGCAAATTTTAATGTTTGCATTTAGTCCGGACTGCCTACTAGGGACCGCAAGCTCTGTGCACTTTGTGTGTCTATATAACTATGAAACTCTCTCTCACACAGTTTTCCCAGAGTCATGTGAGAAGTTTGTGAACACCCAATTTAGTGAAAATCTTCAATAAACTGTTAGAAACTGGAGAGGTACCCGAAGATGGAAGCTGGCCAATGTGTCCCCAGTCTTTAACCCTCAATTCACGGTGCCCGTCATATGACGGGAGAGAGAATATTGGCCACCCCTGCGGCGCCCCCTCATATGACGAGTCCCATTTTGAGGCCATTATGAGCCCTGAGAGAGAGAGATCGAGTGTTGGAGAGATGATAAGCGGCCTTGGACCTCTCTCCACGGCGGCGTGGAGTTCACTGAGATCCCTCCCAGACCTCTCTTTCTCAAACACCCTCCCTCGCACACAAAAAAACACCCAAATCCCCAATATTTACTAATTTTCCTCTTCCTTTACATGATCGTTGCAAGATAACCAGAAATCGTATAGGGATGATTAAGATCTCATTGGATAGATCTATCTTTGCACTTTCACGGATATATAATTATATTACGCTCTGGCTCTTGCTTATGCATGAAAAAGAGCATGAAATGAAGGTAATTTTCGGCAAATATACCAGTCAGGCGCTACCATGATACACCCTCTCCCCCCCACTCTTAGGGAGTTAAGAAAGGGGATCATGACTGCCCCCCAAAATATCAGCCAATTACCTTGACATTTATCACAGTACAATATTTGAAGATATACTTGTAGACAAGATAGTTAACCTAACGGCTGCGGTAATCCTCTCGAGAGGTTTTACTAGATGGAAATCCCAACATTATTTTTGGATTCCCAACATGACTTACCAACTACTTTCTGGATTTTTTTCCAGGAAATGGTGAATCATATGACAAAAGTAGAGCCATAGACATCCTTTACTTAGATTTTCAAAACACTTTTTGACAATGTGGCTACGGGCATTGATGATAGCAATTTGAGTGTGATCTCGTTAGTATGCAGGTGATAAATACTTGGAGTTAACTTGAACAATTCTAAATGAGTTGCACAACTTACAAAGATCCTTACATACTGGATGTTTGGTCTGAGACATGACAGATGCCACTAAACTTGGAGAAGTGCAAAATGATGCATATCGGCCAAACAGATCCCATATCAAATTATTCATTATTGGGAAAAAAATCTAGATGTGACTGATTTGGAAACAAGTTTGGGTGTTTTAATTAACAGTGACTTAACATTTCCAACCAGTTCACTGAAGTAGAGAAGAAACCCCATAAATTATTAGGGTATATTAAAACTTTCACTGCGGCCGACGTACCCATGCGTCTTATATAAAAAAGGTCTATTATGTGGACGACATACCCGTACATACTGGTATTACAGGTGGAGTTGGTTGGACCAACCTGCCTTACTTGTTGCCAGATGCTTCCAGGATGATCTCAGGTTGCCACCCATACTCAGATCAGTGCGCTCTATTGGGAAGTTTGACGGACCTCCCCTCTTAACCAAATAAAGAAAACCTCTTATTTGGTAGTAGTCTCGGAGTATCCAACGTAGGGCTTTAAGATCTCAGCCGCTACCAGAGCGGGCAAATTTATCGGTACTAGCGTGAAGTCCCAATAATCTCTAGAGTTTGCACCTCAATTCACTACTAGGCACGTTGTTACACACTCCGGGACGACTAAAGAAGGAAAAGAAATTAGGATAGCGAAGCAGAGAAATTTTGTGTAGTTACCCATTAAATCAACTGCTCTCCTCTGGCCATACTCTATTTTCTATGAGCCCGCGCCACTCTCTAGAACACCATCTAGGTATCAAGTAATCAGGTAGATTGGATGGGCAGGGGATCGGTGTGAGGGCGGGATACTCTGACGTTGGATACTCCGAGACTACTACCAAATAAGTGGTTTTCTTTATTTAGTTAAGAGGGAGATAGTCAAACTGCCCAACTTAGTAGTAGTCTTTATGTTTCCAACATAGGGCTTGAATCCCACATTGGAGGCGGACATCCAATAAACTACAAAACCAGGCCTTAGCATAAGTAGATGACCAAGAAAAGACACAAATAAACATGTAGTTTATTCAGAAAAAGTGCGTAACTGTATGGTGCATATTAAGACATTTCAGTCACATGTGCATCAGGCCTATAATGTACAGGCAGGTAAATGTAATAGGTCATGTCGACCATGGAAGGGCACACCAACATGGGAAAGTTGAAGTCTAATGTAAAGTATTTACAAAAAAACAGAAAGCATGGCATAGCTGGCTGATGACATCACGTGACATTCTTTATTTACATGATATGGGCATGAGGTATAGGCATACCAATACAGAATCCGTAGACAGTGTAGTCATAATGTAAAAACCGTAAGAGCTACATCCTTAATGCTAAACATACAGTATATACATGTATTGAAAGGAAAGTATTTGTACAAGCTTACAAACAATATCCTCCGGGCCCACCCCCCCCCCCCCCCCCACACACATTAGAGAAAGGAAGAAAATACAGTACAGGATGAATACAGTATGAATATATACTGTACAGGAAGGATGATGAATTATGTGACCCATTGGCCTAATGCAACACAAGCCGTACCCGGCCTGGTCGTGGACATGGAGAGGTACGATGAGACAAATGTGCTGTGGGAGGACCATAACCCTGTGTCGGGTATGTTTGTGATAGAGCTGGTATTTAAGAAGCCGCGTAGGAGCAGATATCATGAGCTGTGCCCTTCGTAAGAGGGTTACTGTCTCTAATTAATTTATGTAAATGTAGTCCCACAGCACGCTTGCCTAATCTCATCCCAGTCTTGGTGGCCAACCAGAGCGCTGTCCCCATCTTCAGCACAGTGGCGCACACATAAATATGCAGGGCGTGAACCGGACATAGTTTATGCTGCGCGCGCCCACATTTTAAAGCCAGTCCAGTGAACGGCATAAATATATGCGACTCACCATTAATTCTTGGCCACAAAATGAAAGGAAGGACCCAAAGTTACAGACCCGATGGAAGGTGAAAAACTCATGCAATTCGGTGCCCTCGACATGGCAGCTAACTCCGAGACTCTCTCTCCTGTTGCTAATGGAAGAAGAAACAATGTTTTGTCTAGCAGTTAACCTGGCAGCTGCGGGGAGACTCTTAAGAGGTTTTACTGGGCGACTTCGGGGAGACTCTTAAGATCCAGGTTTTTAAACGCATACCAAAACCACAGGCTTTCAGCCAGGCGGCTACAAATTTGTGTGGATGTAGTACCACTTGGCAACTCTCGATACCACCACCCCACACACTCGGGTCGCGCGCGCTCAAGCAGTACACAAGCACTTGTCATAGAGCCCACACGTCCCTCACCCGCGGCACCCTGATGACACAACCAGCCCTCTTTCTGGCGGTGTCAGCGGCCGTGGAAGGCAGAGAGTGGCTACCAGCAAACCTAGCTACCTCTACTTCTACGAGAGTAGCTCCGAGGATGAGGCCCCAGCACGTAAAGCACGTAAAACACGTGCAGACAAGGGCACGAAAGGCACAAGTGCACAGAGGTCATTGTCCTTCAGGGACACTGCCACCACCATCCAGGCAGCTGCTACCACCACTACCACTGAGGCAGGAGGCCACCCTGGGGCTGCAGGACTTGCATGGGCCACTGGGAAGAAAGGGAAGGGCACGGGTAAAAAAACTACTTGTACCTCTGCCACTACACCATGCCACCACCACGAGCCACCCCTGCCCCTGCCGCCGCCACCTCTGCCCCTGCCCCTGCCCGTGCCCGTGCCCATGGGAAGAAAAGTGAAGGGCAAGGCGACAGGGACAACAATGATATTGCCTGCTTCGAGCACCTCTGCCCCACTCACCACTGCTGGCCCTGCCGACGCCGCCCCTGCCGACGCCGCCTCTGCCCCTGCCCCTGTTCGTGCCCGTGGGAAGTGAAGGGCAAGGCAACAAAGGCGACAGGGACAACAATAATTTTGCCTGCTTCGAGCACCTCTGCCCCAACCACCACTGCTGCCCCTGCCTTCCCTGCCACCACCGCCCGTGATGGCCCTTCTGCCCCTGCCCACAGGACACTTGCGAGATTGAGACAGAGGAAGCCCCTTACTCCATCCAAATACAACGCCCTGCTGTTTCCTGATTCCCAGGATGGTGACAGCCAGGAATATGACTACGACGCCGACGCACGGGCGTGTGGGTGGGGGGGCGATGTCGATAGTGACAGTGAGTCCGAGCCAGGTGGAGAAAATGAGGAGGGGCTTTCTCCGAGTGAGGAGGGCGACGACCATATGCTATACCGTGATCATGACAGTGATTTGTCTGAAGGTGGCGCAGACGTAGACGACGTTCCAATCCAAGACGCTAATATTCATACGTTTGTATGATCTGAAGGGACCGATTTTGTGCCTGATTTGCACCAGTTTGATGCTGGTAGATCAGGTTCAACTGCTGACTGGCCCTGTGATGACAATTCGAACGAGATGGATTTCTTCCTCGCCTTTTTCGACTTGCGGCTAATGACATACATTGTTGCCCAATACATACATTGTTTGCCCAAACCAACGCCTACTATAGGTGGGTGAGGAGCAAAGTGGACGTCATTTCTCCAAGAGCGAGAATACGAGGCTGGGTAGATACGACTGTCAAGGAATTCATGACGCTCTTCGCATTGTTGATGCTCATGCCTCTTTGCAAGAAGCATGTGCTTCAACATTATTGGAAGCACAACCCCCTCATCGCCACCCCAACTTTCAATAAGTACATGACTCGTGACAGATTTTTGTTGCTGCTTAGATGTATGCACTTTGCAGACAATGAAAATCCTAACAGGATTGACAGAATATGGAAAGTTCGGGAGGTGTTCACCATGTTGATGGCGAGGAACAAGAAATACTTTTACCCCTTCAACAACTTGGTCTCGTGCTTTTCAAAGGTCGTCTTGTATTCAAACAGTATATCCCCTTGAAGAGGCACAGGTTTGGAATCAAGCTCTTTGCGTTGTGTGACTGTGAGACCGGCATAGTGCTTGACATGATCGTTTATACAGGAACTGATATAGACGTGACAAGAGACGGTGCGAATGACCCCATGGGCATGTCAGGGGCCATCGTAAAGAAAATTATGGCACCTTACATGGGCCATGGGCACGTATTGTACACTACATTGGTATACTTCTCCTGCTCTCTGCCAGTGTCTTCATGACAACCAAACAGGGTCATGTGGGACTGTCAGAAAGACAAAAAAGTCCATGCCAAACTTCGTCGGTCAAATCACTCCACTTCCGGATCCCTCCTCCAGTGACACACCTTCTGAAGATGAACTGGCCCAAGAACACCGCGAGAGGAAGGAACGACGAAGGCGGCGAAGGGGGCCCGGCAAGTACAAGATGATGGAGAAGTCCGGGAAAGTGGTGGCTCTGAAGTGGAAGGACAAACATTGAGGTTCATCTGCTTTCGACAGTCCACACAGGTGCCCAGGTCAACTCTGGTAAAGTCCACTACCGCACCAAGAAAGCCATTGAAAAACCCAACATGGTAGTGGACTACACCAAACACATGCGCTTGGTGGACAAGTCAGATTGTCAACTTGCAAGTGTTGAGTGTCTGAGGAAGACTGTGAAGTGGTATCACAAGCTCTTCCTTCACCTAGTCGACATAACGATGTTCAACGCCTACTACATGTGGCTGGTAAAGAAAGACATGGCTCCAAACCAGAAACTAAAGCTTCGGGAGTTCGTGTACAACGTCTCTTACCAACTCCTGGAAGAACATGGCACCCTCACTGAGAGGAATGTGGCATGGCGTGGTGATCACGTCCCTGACCGCATCCAGGTGGGGGTACAGAGACACTTTCCAGCCCATACGGAGCTCGTTGTCAATCGACGAAAGCAGATAAAGTGTCACGTTTGCAGCAACACCACCAGGAGACCCACGGCAACTCGAAAAGTCACCTCCTTGTGCAACGAGTGCAAGGTTGCACTCTGCTTGGGTGACTGCTTCCGGGACTACCACATGCTCAAGCACTATTGAGTGCCGCCCCCCTGCCCTGGACTCATGCCCTACCTGACCTGACCTGACCTACCTGATCACGCTTTTATGTCACTAAACATTTATGTTACCTCATCATTCACCATAGTACAATGTTATCCCTGTGATATTATGTTATATATCTCTTTTTTTTCCTAATATAAATATTTTTGTATGTTATTCTATTGTTATTTCAACCTGAAATATATTGTATGGTAAAAAAATAATTATATGTATACAATCCTATGTTCATCTTGCTTGTAAAATAATAATAAAAACAAAAAAATACAAGCTCATGTCATTGTATTCTTGCAATATGATATATTCTATGAATATTTTATATTGCTTGAATACAATGACATGGGCTTTAAAAAAAAAAAAAAAAATCAAAATTTTTCTAAACATTATAAAACCTTCCCCATAACCCCCTCCTGGATTCGCGGTAAAAATCGATACTCCTAGTGACTCTAGCGATATCCTAGTGATTCCTGTTAGACTCCCATTGACACCAAACCAGTCCCGGCCGATTGGCCCTGTCCGACAAAATGTTCACCGTGTTTAAGGTTCTCGCCGCGAATCGGACCACTCTCAGTGATTCCCAGTGATTCCCCAGTGACTCCCAGTGAGTCCTGGGGATTCTGGTATGAACTGAAACTGAAACCAAAAGCTGTCCGCGAATCAGATACGAAACACTGAGAATCACCAGGACTCACTGGGAGTCACTGGCGAATCACTGGGGATCACTGGGAATCAACTGGGAGTCACTGGGAATGGTCCGATTTGTTGGTAGAACTTTAAACACGGTGAACATTTTGTCGGACAGGGCCAATCGGCCGCGAGTGGTTTGGAGTCACTGGGAGTCTAACAGGAATCACTAGGATATCACTAGAGTCATTAGGAGTCATCGAATTTTCACCGCGAATAGGCCCAGGAATCCGAATTTTCAGCTACTCCTAGTGATTCTAGCTCGCATACGTGACTGTGTGAAGTACCCTTTAATAAATATATTATTCATATAAACCTGTAATACTTATCACGTGAAAGTATAATATACAGTATACAGGTAGTTAACTTTTCTTGGTCAAACATTATAAATAGGCTTAGTATTAACCTGTGTAAGTACAATTTCCCACAAGACATTGTATTCACCCAGTGATTGTGTGTAGAGAAGGAAATTACGGTAGTTGAGGTAATTAATAATGTGAACAATGTATGGTCAATGTTACAATACCATACTTGTAGTCTACAAGTTCTGCAACTCCCCTTACCTAACATAACGAGAATGGTGGATACGTGTTTGTATGTGTTTTGAAATGTCAAATACGCTTGGTGGTGGAGAGTGGAATTTGGATTACTACTTCGAGGGGCGTTGTAGTTGCCGGGGTAAACTTTGAGCCAGCGGAATCATGACTTGGTTGTTTAGGGGCCGTTGTAGTCGCCGGTTAATAATCTAGAAGTTCTGCAACTCCCCTGACCTAACTTAAGCAAACTAACACAACCTATAAGTGTAACCTATATTAGGTAATCGTATGAAATATTACAGAACTCGGTAACGAATGAAAAGGTGGGAATGATTAACTATCCACTATTTAGACAATAGTTTAAATATATTTGTTTCTTAAAGTATAGTAAGCATAAATATCATGACCTTACGGTACATAATAATACAGACTTATCGTATTATATTAATGTCTGCAATGATGTATAAATACAGTCATAATACTTAATGACGATATTAGAGGACTGTAGTTATAGTGTCCGTGGGTCGGTGGTGAGTGTGCATGTGGCTTGGCACAGCTTGGGGGCCCCTTATATAGGGGCTGTGCACAATGGGGGCCATGCCTGGCATACTCACATCTCATTCCTAACAAATCCCAGTGATGCCCGGTGACTCCCAGTGACTCCTATATAATTCCAGTGATTCATATATTACTCCTATCGACTCGTATATTACAGTAAAAATCCGAAATTTTCAAATTTTCAATCACTCGCACTTCATTCCTGGTTTTATCCAGGTGATTCCCAGTAACTCCCAGTGATTCAAAGGTACACTCCCACTGGTTCCTACGGTGTTGTGAGTCCACGGGGAATTGCAGACATTCGCGGTGTATTCCCAGGAATCACCAGGAATCATTACTCCTAGTGATTCTAGCTCACATTCCTGACTGTGTGAAGTACCCCTTACTGACTAGGCCACGGCAGCTCATACAATATATCACCCAAAACTTGGTCTGTACATTCGATCTTTCACTTGGTACAAATTTGTAGTTTTTATCCCACCAATTTACTTTCGTAGATTGATGGAATTATCAATCCTATCATGCAAAGGTAGGCCTATATAAAACTATCTCTCTCAAAAATAAATTTATTATAGGCCTACCTTTATTTGTATCAAAAATTGCCCAAACAATCACCTCTCTGTGTGACACCAGTCTTATCACACGGTCACTGATAATCCATTCCTTCACCCACCCACCCACCATCTCTCTCTGCCTTGGCCCCTACACTCTCGTATAACGGTGTTATTTATAATACAGCATGCATAAAATAACCTTCACAAATACATTTGTATTGTATAATCTTGTAAATAATGAAGGACAATGTGTTTGTGTCGAAAATTGCTCCACCATCCCTCTATATCTCGCCTATGCCCTTCCGCGCGTATATTCGATTGTATATAGTGATGCATATCATACAAAATACATCAAGTAAGTCTCGAATATACATTTCTATTGCATATTACTTGTAAATAACAAAATCCAACTGTTTCATATGACAATCTGCCTACCCTCTATCAAGCGTAATTGGACACCAGTCTAAATATAGCTCACTTTGTTGACACACAAAGATTACTTCTCTCCCTCCATATTCCCCTCCTCAAAGCTACTCTATAATATTGTACTTTATTACTGTCAATGGCCTACTTATTTGTGTGCACTCTTCACATAATTATGTCTAATGCAATGTCTGCTTGCATAAATGCAAGTATGAAAGTCATCTATACGAGCGACATAGGCAAAAGTTCAATGTAAACCCCCCTCACTCTCTCCTCCCCATTATCCCTACCGTCTCTCGGGCAATAACAAACAGCTGTACTAGGCCGGGCTATAAGGGTGAGAATCCCATGACATCCATGCCTCGGGCGCCTCCACCCTCCTACACTTCTCCCTTCTTCCCACCCACCTCTTTCCACCCACCTCTTCCTTCCCGCCTCTAAACACATTCATAATTCGCCTATATATTGCATAATTGGTCTATTTGCGGTATATTCCTTGTTATATGGGTTGCCTACATACGTACACGTAGTTTATATAGCATGACAGTGCTGAAAATATGATATATATTTGTGATATTATGGCCACACAGCCTCCCCTCCCCTTGTTTCCCGCCTAAACTCAATCACCTCTTCTTTCCCGCCTCTAAACTCATTCATAATTCGCCTATATATCGCATATTTTGTCTATATGCGGCATATTCCTTGTTATATGGGTCGCCTACATACGTACACATACGTACACATACTTTATATAGCATGAAAGTGCTAAAAATAGGATAAATACGCGATATTGCGCCTAACCCACCCTCCCTTCCCTCTGGTTCTACCCCCTGGGCACGCGGATATTCGCCCGGGAAATCTTGCCGCGCGATGACAATCTCGCCACGCGATGCCATTCGCTCCACATTTTTCAACTGCGGACTGTTCCACCCCCCCTCCCCAAGACATTTTTTGGGGGGTCAAATATATATGGCTCGATGCGCACAAACATTCCCTACACGCTGATGTAGTTTTCATCGATATATGCAAGGGTCGTCCAAATCGTCATACCTGCGCACAGGGGTGTGGTGTATACTATAGGGGCTGCGCAGCGGAGAGGTTAAACAGGTGTTGGGTTAGAGGTGTAGGTGGGTGAGGTAAGGAGCCCTAGAGCCTTCACCAGAAACTATTGAGGCGGTATCTGGCGTAGGGGCGGCCGGAGTCTAAACCAGGCTTTCATCAATAAAAGATAGTTCCTTGTGAGGAAGCACCATCCCCGTTAAGGCCTCAAAGGACTCCCTAATAGCAGACAGGAGGTTCCTAATGGTGTTGTACATGTAGGCGCATGTCCCAAACAAGTGATTAAGGTAATGGAATACCAAATCAACTGATGGAACTGTTTGTTCAGTGTCATTGATCCAGTTAGTGAAACTATTCCAATGAGACTCGTAAGTCTTCCATGAAGCCTTAGTTCAGTGCTGATTAAGCATATCAGTCAAGCTTCATCCAAAAGTCGGCAACCACCCTGCCTCACAAACATCTACGATGCGAATGCCAACGAGGTCTCTAGGTCTCCAATCTGCCCCAAGTGGAAGCTTGAGACAGACAGGGGAACGGGACTCGGGCACCATCGCTTCAGCTGAGCGTACCAAGCTTGGGCCGGCCAGAGGGGCATGATCAACCAAACCTTGCCCCGGTACTCTCTCAGCCTGTGTAGGACTTTGAACATGAGCAGTGCGTCGGGCGGAGGAAAAGCGTATATCTACCGCCACCTGCTCCAGTCCACATTTAAGTACGAGTCCAGCGAGGTAGTAGTTCATCTCAGAGAAGCTGAACAAGTCCACCTGCGGAGTGCCCCCGGAGGCTGTGAGGTCGTCGAAAACGCTTTGTCTGAACAACCACTCTACCTGGGTGTTCTGTCCCCTTGACAGAGCAGCCCCCCACGGATTGGCAGTACCGGGCAGGTAAGTCGCATGCAGGGTTATGCTGTGATGATCGGCTAGGTAAAACAATTTCTCCGCCAGGTCTTGGAGGACCACAGACCTGGAGGAGCCCTGCTTTTGGATACATTGAACCGAAGACATGTTGTCCATCCTGAAGGCCACCGACATGCCTGCTAAGGCATTCCGTGATCTCATAGGAAGAACAACGTTACCAACAGTTCCAGGGCATTGATGTGTAAGTGTGATAGGCCCGACCAGCTGTTGTGGTGTTAATGTCCCATGTCCGATTGGTAGCCCCACCCCACCTCGTTCGACGCATCTGTGTCTATCCAGATAGAGGGGAGCAGTCCAGGGCACAGCTGCAGCGAGTGTGCCCCAAGCGACCCAGTGTGACAGTCTGAGATGTATAGAGTGCAGTACAGGCCATAACCAGTAAGGGGCGAGATAGGGAAATTCCTCTTGCTCAACTGAATGTGGCGTTTGAGCCTGAGCTGGCCCAAGGGTACGGTCAGGGTCGCCCAATTTAAAGATCCCAGTAGGGACTCCCAGAGCTTTCTCGAGATCGAGATTGAGTGCAACACGACAAAAAGCTTCTTGCGAAGTTTTGCTGCATTCACCTGACTCTGGGTAACAGTGGCACTTTGTAGATCCCAGTCTAAGCCCACACATGTCACTCTTTGTGACGACGTGAGGCACGACTTGGAAATGTTTAGTTTAAACCCCAGGATTGTGATGTGTTCGACTACTGTAAGTGTGTCCTGTACATAATTTGTGGGATAGTCTGTGGAGATGAGCCAATCGTCCAGGTAAAACAGTATCTACTGTAAATCCCTTGGTGGAGCAATGGAGTCAGAGCCTGTTTTACCAGTTTCGTGAAAACCCGTGGTGCTATGTTGAGGCCGAATGGTAGTCTGTCGAATTGGAACACCTGTTGGCCCAACTGCAGCGCCAGGTAACCCTGGAACCGAGGAGCCATTGGTACATTCCAATAAGCATCCTTCAGATCCAGGGTCACCACCCAAGACAAGAGCTTCAGCGTAATGCGCACCTAGCTGACAGTCAACATTCGGAAACGGGTGTTCACAATTGTGGGTGTTGAGAACTGACAGATCTACCACCGGACCATAGCATTGCAGTCCTTCATGGGGACCAGAAAAACATGAGAGAAAAAATACCTTTTGTGTAGAAGATATTTCCTTGACGATGCCTCCTTCGTGCATGGACTTGATCATTTCGACCATTTCCTGAGACAACTGGTCGATGTCGGAAAGGGCGCCTGAGAGGAGGCCGGGACCTCCAGACCAGACCCTTCTTCACCACCCAACGAGCCCACGTCCGGCGGGGCCAGTGCCGGTAGTGGGGGTGGAAGAAACCAGTGTGGGCGCCTTTTGTGAGGCCCATCACCGTTTCGACGAGACAGTCGGGTGAGGGGAGAGGGTACCGGCCAGGAGGAACTACGGGGATTTTTACGCATAGCCCCCCTTGGACTTGTTGTGGTGGGACGAACCACCATGGCCTCAACCCCGAAATGGTGGACGGGCCTCGCGCTCCAGCCTATCCTCCTCCTGCCTGGGCCTGGGAGCGTAGGACGAAACCCCCGGATCTTGCCAGCGTCGCTCACCTTCTTGACGGGGACGGCGATTAGGGGACCTACGGCCACGGAAGGCGGGTACACCACGCCCCCCGTGGGCCTTTCCTCTGACCAAGCCCTTCGACTTGCGCCCCTTGCCGGCAATGGACTTGCCCCCGCATCCGTGGGTAGAGGAGGATGACGCGGGCTTCGCCACGACCTTACATTGTGCAAAGTAGGTGTCACTCTGTGACAGTAACAAAGCCTGCCGCCAAGCCTCTTCCAGGAACATTCTGGGATCAGAAGGTCTGTCAGTAGAAGGTGGTTGCGGACGTCATCAGGGGCTTTCTTGCAGAAAGCCACCCGAATCTGTTGATGGCAAAGGGTGGCTTCATGGAGGGTGTGGTGGCGAATGTCCTGTACCGGGTTGAGGGTGAGCTGCTCAAATCCCTGGCGATGGTCTCCAAACTCCAGGGACTAGATCAGGCGCAGGTTGACTCGCACCAGCTCTAAATGGGCCAGAATCGCTGCCTGAACTTGAAGTCTCGTTCTACCTGGGACATCTCCAGCGCCGTGAAAAATGTGCATGGGAGTGGGCCCACCGACAGCTTGGGAGCATTAAGCCACTCTCAAACGGCCGTAGGTAACCCTGAGGAGCAAAGCAGCAGGCCCAACACAAAGGTGGAGTCTATGACGGGGATGGTCGCCGAACCCTCAGTTGTAGTCTGGCCAAACTCAACCGCCTCACGGACCCAATCCCCTCAGGGAATCATACTGTGGTGCGGCAGCTCCAGCATCAAGACCCCGTCCCGTTCTCGTACATTCCTCAAGTACAGTGTCCCGCATGGCAGAGAGGGAGTGGACATCCGCCGAGAAGTCATGGCGGGAGTAGTCTGCCCAGGGTTTGGTGACAGTGGAAGGCGACGAGAGACGGTAGGAGAAGTATTGCATTTCCTGCCGGCACGGGTACACCCTCACATCAACCTCCGGGACCAGACATTTTGCATTGATGGCCCGAAATATATTCTTGTTGTTCACCTGGATGGCCCAATCCTCTGGCACCGGCCGCTCCCCGTGCAGCAGGCAGATCGCTCTCTCAGGGTTGGAAGGGACCACAGCCCTCCAAGCCACAGAATCTCCATAGAGCGATGGCATCTTGAATCTGGGAATCTTAAAACTTGGAGAGCGGCAGCATGGAGAGAGGCTGGGAGACCAACCCCAGGCCCTGGCCCGGGATGACAATAGTCCAGAGAGGAGTGGCAGGTAGTGGCAGAGACGTAGGCGACAAATATGACGATGGCAACGGTTCCGGGACTGGGACAGCCGGCTTGGATGGAATGTGTTCCGACACAGGTGGAAGAGGAGCCACAACCGGGGTTTGCGGTGGGATCGGGTTCGTCGTCATAAAAAGACGACTGCCTCAATGGCCGCCGTGACGGAGGACAGGATGTCAGCCTTATTCGAGGACATCTACTGTCGCATGGCGGTCAACTCCACCCAAATCTCCATCTCAGCAGTAGTAGGGATGGACGTGGGCGGTGGAGAGAGAGATCCAACATCACCGCATCGCTGGTCACCATGGTCCGAGAGCGGGGAGAAAGCAGGGGAAGGCAAAAAACGGTCTTCCTTGATGCTACCATCCCCTCCCGAATCAGAGGCCCCCTCAGAAGACAACTCATCTTCCTTCTCCTTCCCATCATCCTCAACTCTGTCGAAGTCAGCAACATCCACCTCGAGGACATTATTGAGACGGAACGGGGAATGGGGAATGGAGAATGGCCACTGGTCAAAGGCAAATCGTCAGAAGACCCTATAGGTGGGGGAAGAGTGGAGGGCACCATCGCAGGGACCACCGGAGCAAGGGCCACCATAGGGAAGAGGCACGTACCCTTGGTAGGCTGGGAGGCAGGAAGAGGCATGACCTCCACCCCACCAGTGGCAAAAGATGGGGTCGGAGCAAAATCCTCCTCCTGGGCAGGCGGAGTCCCTTGGGGCGGTTGAGAGGCGGAAGATGACAGCAGGAGTACAGGATGTCGAATCGCCCTGTAGGTTGTGGTACCCTGGGACTTCTTCAGGGAGCTCTCCGGCAGGCGAGGGGAAGCAGTGCGCGGTCGGCGAACATCAGGAGATCCAGAGCGGGAACAGTGCCGCTTCCGTCCGCCAGTCGCTTCAGAGACCACCTACCGGTCATACGCCGGCACCCAAGGTTCATGGTGTCGGGGGGGCCTCTCCCTGGGTTAGCGCCTATCAGACGTACTCGAACTCCGGGTTGGGGAGACACGAATTGCAGTAGGAGAGTGGGAGGAACGTGCAGCAGGGAAACGGGAACGGCGTGCAGCAGCGAAAGTAGGCCGTATCCCCAACAGGACCCGGACATCATCATCTCAATAGGGGCTCTGTGCAGGACCACTTGCACGTAATGGGATATGGTCTCCCAAGAGTGTCGGAGAGACATTTTAACCTGTCGCCTGTAGGGCGAGATTCCAGTAATTGAAGGGCAGAGAGGTAAACCCCACAACGGCAGGGATCGTAGACATCCTTGCCGTACCAGGCCGTGTGGAGGCAGTGCTCCCGATGGCCTAGAATGACGGTATGATCGCAGTTTGGGCGGAGGCAGTTAAGAGACGGCATCATGGCACTGTAAAAAGGGGAGCGTTACTCACCAGTGGAGGTGAGATAGGTCAAAAGTATGAGGCAGTATAGACAAAATAGCATATGATGCACCATAGGAAGACAATATCCATGAATACACCAAGTAGCAGATATAACAAGGAAAGTCAAGGAAAAAACCCCCACATAGTAGACCTCAAACACCAGGGCTGGAACAAGCCCCTTAGCAAGACGCAACCCTAGGGAACAGGCCCAATCCCTTTGGCGAAAAGAGTACCCCATCCAAAGAAATACAAGTGAGCCCTCTGGAAGAGCAAAGGTAAGAGGTGGCGCAGCGGCGATGGGCCAGGTACGGCCGGCGGTAGAGCGTGCACAAGCTGTAAGAAAAAAAGTTGAGTGTGAGCTTCTCAACGTCACCTTATCGGTAGAAATAGAAGGGGAAATCCAATATACTCAGGAAAATTGCTGCGTGAGCGGAGTCCTGGGACTTTTCAGCAGGTCTCTGGGTCCATCTAGTTGCAATTGGCCGTTTGTAGAGTGGAAACTCGGCACAGAAGGAGGACACAGAGGAAACTAAAAAGGGGGAAAACCAGCTAAGCAGCCGTTTCCTGGTTGCAAATGAATGCAAAGGGAGGAGGCTGTAGGCACCAGCCGAACTCTCGGGGAGTGCTGGGTGGTTGATAAGGACAGCTGGAACTCATGTTTCACCATCTAGCCTCCCTGGCTGATCCTTTCTGTGCCTCATCAATATTGAGGGCAACCCCAGCCGGCCCTCCAAAACACCTTCTCCCCCTATCATTACATTATACTACAAACACCTTACATACTACACTATCTCTTAAATAATCCTGATGACGAATACTCGAGCCACCTCAGACTCCCCAGCGGGTCGGGGGGCGGGGGACCAGAAATGCCCCTGGAACAGACTCGCCAAAATGCTATGGACCACTTCCTTCTACTCTCATTTGTGGCCTTTCCTATAACTTCCACTCTGTGGAACACCACCTCTCCTCTGCCAACCCTGATCTTCTCTTTCTCACCGAAACTCAGTTGTCTGGGTCTACTTACAGCAAACCCTTCTCTGTATTCTCCTACTATCTCTATCCTCAGTTTCAAGACAAAGGTGGATGTTGCGTCTATATACGCAACAATCTTGCTTTCTCTCATGTTCCCAACTAGGATTCTTCTGAATCCTCAACTCTCTGGCTAAAGCTTTGTTGTCACTCAAACTAAATTATTCTGTGCTGTTTTATCTCACCCCTAATTATACTGACTATCCAACATTTTTTGACTATCTAAATTCTAAAGTGGAAAACATTCTATCCATCTCTCTTTCGCAGAAATCTCCATCTTAGGAGATTTCAACGTTCACCACCACCAATGGCTCTCATTTGTTTCCACTGACCAACCTGGTGAACAAGCCTACATATTTTCTATCCTAAACGAGCTAGAGCAGTTAGTCCAGGAACCACCCCGCATCCCGGATTGCTTCAGAGATCAGCCCAACATTCTGTATTTATTTCTAACCTCTAACCCTTCTGCTTATACTGTAAATCTTTTATCTCCTTTGGGTTCCTCCGACCATAAACTTATTTCTGTCACCTGTCCTATCTCTCTGGTACGGCCACGCAATCCTCCCAACAGGCGGAGCTTGTGGCACTTTGGAACTGCCGACTGGGAGGCTCTTCGGCAGTACTTCTTTGATTTCCCATGGAATGACTTTTGCTTTCGTGGTCGGGGACCCTCGGAGAGTGCTGAGCGCATTCCTGAGGTAATTCTCTCGGGCATGGAAGTATACATTCCATTTTCTTTCTCTCAGTTTAATGCAAAACAAATCATGGTTTACTCACGCTTGTTCTACTGCTGTCCCCAACAAGGAGGAAGCATTCAAACGGTACCGACACCTTAAAACTCAAGAATCTCATTCTTCCTATGTTTCTGCCTGGAATCAAGCCAAATCTGTTGTTGTTGTTCCCCAAGCTGCCTGGCCGAACAGCCCCAAGGCCCCGAGCTAGGCCAAGGCCATAACCGGGCGCCCCCACAGAACCCTCCCTGCCGACCACAATAAAGCATGGGTGACCGAAGCCACTCCATGGCGGGGAGTTGAGGAGGGTGCGGAAACGTCCGAAAACCAAAGCCCCACCCAGGGCCCTGTGCCCCTAAGCAATTATGAAGAGAAAGTTGAGGGGCAAAGGAAAAATGTGACGCTTAGGCTTCCAATATTGGTAGATTGGGAGGTCAATCCACGGAAGAGACGCCGTCACTTGAGATCTAGAAAATATATAAGTAAAAGGAACAGTGAGAGTAAGCTATGGGTATGGCAGAGATCGCTCAGTTCTCACTCTGATAGACCAGCCCATCACCATCTGTTCTTCGATTTACCAAACCGTCTTTCATCAATAATAAATGTACTGACCTATCCAACTCTAGCTCTTCTCAAGCTTTCTGGCGTCTACCCAAAAACATTTCTAAAAAAATATCTTCCTCGTCTTTCCCTCTCCTTTGCAACTGTGATGGCACAACCATCACTTCTTCCTCTGACAAAGCTGAATTCTTCGCTCAAACCTTTGCTAGAAACTCCACCTTGGAAGATTCCGGTGCTATTTCTCCCTCTCCTACTTATGCCGTATTTCCTAATCTCTTCTAAAGATGTAGCTTCTACTCTCTCTGGGCTTAATACTAAGAAGGCGTTCGGTCAGGACAGTGTTCCTCCTGTTGTACTCAAAAACTGTGCTTCTATGCTGACTCCCTGCCTAGGCAAACTCTTTTGTCTCTGTCTCTCCTCTAACGTCTTGCCTTCTTGCTGGAAATTTGCTCTCATTCAACCTATTCCAAAAAAGGGTGACCGCTCTCAACCCTCCAGCTATCATCCAATTGTTCTCATCTCTTGCATCTCTAAAGTTTTTAAACTATTGTTACTTCCAAATTTCTTAAGCATTTCTCTTCTCATAATCTACTCTCAGATCGCCAGATGGCTTTCTTAACCTCTGGACTGCGGCCAGACTCTTAAGAGGTTCTACTGGGCGAATGCGGCAAGACTCTTAACCTGGGAACGGCGAGGAGACTCTTAAGAGGTTTTGGTGGTGGAAGGCGAAGGGATTCTTAAGATCCAAGGCCTAAAAATAGCCTTTTAAAAGACCTTAATAGCAGTCAAACAAAAGGAATATGTGATTAAGTGAGATAATTCCCCTCCATACCTTCTATCACTCCTCCACATGTGTCAAAACCCCCTCCTTCCCCCCTTTAATGATCACCTATTTTTTTTTTTTATTCCCTTGTTTATTGGTTATTATATCGCGCCAATATCTCCAACCCTCCGCTCTACTGGTGATCTTCTTTCATATCTTACTAACTCTTGGTCATCCTCCTTTCGGGACTTCGGTGAGACTTTTTCTATTGCACTAGACATATCGAAAGCCTTCGATAGAGTCTGGCACAAATCTTTAATTTCTAAACTACCCTCCTTCGGTTTCTATCCCTCCATCTGTGCCTTTGTCTCTAATTTCCTTTCCGGCCGTTCCATAGCCGCGGTTGTGGACGGCTTTTGTTCACTTCATCACCCTATAAACTCTGGTGTTCCTCAGGGCTCTGTCCTATCTCCTATTCTCTTTCTAATTTTTATAAATGATCTCCTCAACTGTACCTCAATTCCCATCCATTCATACGCAGACAACTCAACCTTGCACTACTCCATTAGTTTTTCAGAACGCCCCAGCCAGCAATCCCTCAACGACAAACGTAATGAAGCCATAGAACTCTTAAATTCTGATCTAAATACTATCTCCAATTGGGGCAGAGAAAACCTTGTTACCTTTAATGCTTCCAACACCCAATTTCTCCATCTATCTACCCGTACGGAACTCCCAGCGGACTATCCCTTATTCTTCAACAATACAAAATCAATCCTTCATCTTGTCTCAATATTCTTGGTGTCTCTTTTTCTTCTGCTCTCAGTTGGAAGGACCATATTACCAGTCTTGCTATGGCACCCTCCCAGAAGCTGGGTGTGCTCAACCGCCTTAGGGGGTTCTTTTCCCCTGCACAGCTTCTTGCTCTGTACAGGGGCATAGGGAGTCCTTGTATTGAGTATTGTTCACATGTGTGGGGAGGTTCCTCTCACACCGCTCTTCTAGACAAAGTTGAAAGGAAGGCCTTTCGTATCATTAACTCCCGTCCACTCACCAACTCTCTGCAATCTCTCTCTCTCTCCGCTGCAATGTTGCATCTCTCGCTATTCTATCGCTTCTATAATAATCAGTGTTCCTCAGAGCTTTCCCAGTGTATAGCACCTCCTTTACTTAGGGCACGTGGTACCTGTCTTGCAACTCAATCCCACCCCTACTCTGTGCAACTCTCCAACCCAAGAGTGAAACGTTATTCTCAAACTTACTTCTACTCAACAGCTGAGCTCTGGAACTCTCTCCTAGAATCAGTCTTTCCCTCTTCCTATGACTTAAATTGCTTCAAACTCTGTGTGTCCAGGCATTTTGGCTCCAACGTCCCTTGATTTTGGCCTTGTCACTAATTCAACTATGGGGGAGGCACTCGCTATAGGCAGTTCTGCCTTTTGCCTCCCTCAATCACATAGAAAAAAAAAAAAAAAAAAAAACGGTTCCAAGGTCGTCTAGTGTGCATATTGAGAGCGTGGGAAGAGAAAGAAAGCGAGAGAGAGACATCAGTCTGCCTTCAGGCCTCGAAAAAGGAGGACATACGTCTCGTTCGCCTCTCGCCTCATGACTGCATGGTCGACAATATTTCGTCCTTTTCACCCTCCAAATACTATTCCTACTTGTTTTAATGCTGTTACATGCTAATATCTTCATATTAAATGTAAAATAGGCGCATATGAATAAGTAATAACGATATTTATGGTAAAATGACAAATTTAGGCGGGAATAAACCAAAATATTAGGCCTCGCTTGGTGGGAGGGTTTTGAACTACCAATGGCGCGTCGTTCTCGGGTTAAGATCCAAGACCTAACAAAACACTTTTAACCCTTGTCTAGCGGCGCGCGACTTATGTCGAGTTAAAAAAACTGGCAAAAAACGGGTGAAAAATAGAGTGAAAATGGGTGGAACAGTAATGAACCATACGTCCGACATCTGTGGTCTCCCGGCCCACACTAACTCCAGTTCCCCCACCGCACGGGAGGATGACAGTGTGACCAATAGTTCGCTAAAAGTGAACAATGTAGCAAAATCCGCTAAACTTCCATCTTTGAGGTAACACTGTCAGGGCTCCACGAGTGCTACGTAGCTGTATGTGGTGTCACTGTGTAGCGATTTCCGCCTAGTTTTCGGCACAATACAGTTCCTTTCATGCTGATGGTTGATATAGCAGTCAGAATGGCCTGAAAAGGCCCAAAACGGCCACAGACCCCCCGCTAGACAAGGGTTAAAACACCCCAGTGGCACTCAAAACAAAGCAATTTGTTATTAGATGTGATAATTCCCTTCCATTACTTACTAGCACTCCTACACATGTGTCCCCCATCCCCTCTTCAATTATCAGGTATTTTCAATATTATTGTAAAGTTTCTATTTTAAGGATTCCCACACTATTCACACAATGGAGGCCAAAGGTAAACACAAACGAAAATTATATACATTTATTTACAAAAGAACAAATAGATTCATAAAGGTAATTAAATTCCCAGAGACACTTCCCAGGTCACAATAATCCCATAACTCCTAATTATGTAAAGAATTTTAAGGTTACTCCCCAGTAATATAGAGGTTGAAGCTAGGTGGCGCAATTGCTAGGGGACCACAGGATCGCCACGGAACGTCAAGGCGGTGGAGCCCCTGGACACACATAGAACAGGGAAGGGGACAACCTGGGAAGCCTCTTGATAGTGGGGTGGTTGGATGCCTCTCTAGTCCGGCCCTTGACGAGAGTAGGATCCCTTATCAAAGAAAGGGAAAGGTATTAATAACACATAGAACCAGACTATTACCCGCATCCCCAAAATAAAGACTAAACAAAAATAAAGAAAATAATTATGTGCTTCACAGAACAGTAAAAGCTATATTTATTTATAGTTATACTTAACTGCACTGAAATAATTTTATATACTCACTAAAGAAAAGGAATGCACAGAAATCCTTACGTAAGCAATTTAAAAGAACCGAAGAAAATCATATAAATAATTAGAATGATAATTACACACAAGTATTAGAGTTACAATTAATAAAACCCCGCTAATACAGAACATTGCTTAAAGCTTATATATTTTGTCCTCGTCTTTACTACGATACGTAAGAAAAGAGGTTAAGTAATTACCTTAGTTCTGATAGCTGTCCTATAGTAGAGTGACGAAACCCCCTCACTTGGCCCCTTATAATGGTTCTAGTGAAGCCTCAGACAAGTAATGAGATAGCGAAAATAATATATTCAACTCCTATGAAACTACAAAAGGCACAACTAATACTTTTATAAATGAAACACCTAAACTCAAATGATACGAAACAGCACCAAAGAAATTAACTTTACTTTAATGCAACAACAAGACAGCAAAAGATATGAATGAAGCTTTAAATGAAGCAACAACTGAAAAGATATAGGATACCAAGGGGAGGTAAGGTACAGTTACAGCCGTAACATAGAAACAGAGCACTAGATGGAGCTAGGTACATTCACATCTGCTGATATCCCTTCCTGTATTATTATTGTTACGACTGGGGTTTAAATATATCAGGGCTCTTATTCATTGGACTAGTAATGGCATAAATGCTACAACGGAAAGCGCTAGCTCCAAACTCTGATGTATATTAAAATGCCCCAGAACGAGAAGCCCACCACAGAAGCCACGAACGAACACCACACAGAAACACCCAAAGGAAAGGTCCACAGAACGAAAGGACCAGCTGACCGAGCCAGCCATTTCAGACAGGCCCAAGCCCGCAGGGCTAAGCAGCTCCAGGCTGCACCCATTTACCTTTTATAAACTGACCATTTTCCACACCTCACGTACACTAACCCCCTTGTGTCCTACACTCCTAACTACAAAGATGATGAACAGGAATATACATTCATATTAAAAACACCCATGCCCTGTCCCGACGTTGAGCCAATGCCAACACATCAGATAGTCATAATTATATCTATGTATGTTCTTACATCCGAGAAGTAGATGTTATATATCTTAGAAGTTAAAACACCCACGCTTGTCCCTAGACCTCGTATATCATTTCCCATGACGAGTATAGATATATGTAACCCGTGCTCAGTCGCCCCTTGCATTGTTCCTCTAGTAACTAAGTCTATAATATTAACTGCCACCAGCATTGATACGACATAGCGGCACAGTCCTTGTGTCGTATTGTGCCAAGTACAGATCAACCAGGTTTCATCACCTTATTAGGACGACGACTATAATGTCATCGTTCATCGATGTATGCAATCCTTAGTTTAAGTATTAATATTAACATTCCCTAACATCTTGTCTTGCCAGACTAAGCTTCTGAAGACCCATCGCCCCATAAATCTATGTATTCAATCTTCAGGTTAAGTATTTTATCCGCCATTGTGTTCACCTTTTCCATTTACTTTCCCACAATTGTCATACGTCTTCCCCTTGCCTCCTTCGTATCCACAGTCCACACTACGCCAATTTATTTTGTGTCTTACACCTCTTACCCCAACCAGAGATTGTATAAGATAACCTGGTTACCAGTATCTGTCATAAGTACCTCGAAACAATAACTAAGTACCCCTACGAACTGCCGCTGTTGTTGGTATATTTATATTTAATAGAAAACGCAGTTCCCAGGGCCAACTAATAGTATCCATAACCCTCGGACTGATCACATAACTCTATCTTTTCCAGACTCATATACCACCCCATAGTTGCATTCCCCGGTAGCATTTGGCTAACGTATTCTACTGCCTTTTCAAACTTCCATATCAATTGTAGCCTAATGCCACCCCCACGCCAGGGACCTTAGGGACAAAATTTCCCTGTGGCCCTTGAACTCCCCCCCCCCTCATTAAGACACCCGCGCTACTCGACTCTTGTCCGACCTAGCCTCTCTCTCATACCTCTTGAAGATCCGTGAATTGTCCGTTGCTAACGCTCTCCAACCTTTTATATATATACTCCTATCCAGCCTACCTTCACTTAGTAGGCCAGAACAACATTAGAACTTTACTAGCCCCTTGCTTGCCATCTATTCTCTTACAACCCATTAACAACCCGGCACCCAATGGTCGTCGGTGCGAGGCTAGCCACCCCGCCAGTAACTAACTTCTATTGCCATACTTCCAGATAAATGTGGCAGAGTTAGCAACCCAGTCTCCACCACATCCAGCAAACTCTACAATTAACCTCTGAAGTGCGCATGGGGGTAATTGGAAACGTCCCCCTGTGCTGACGTATTTGAGGTGTTTCCGTCACTAAAATATTCATTGTGCCATTAATAGCATTAATATTTATCCATATGCGCCTATTATGGGTTTGAGTGAAAACCGTTGATGGTCAGATTCGATATAGCCGCGAGTTGTATAATGTATGGGTGAGGCAATCTGCTTTCCCGCCAATTTCCCCCAAGGCCACTGAGACACAGTCGATCGATACTCTCTCTCTCTCTTGCACTCGCTTGCTATCAGTGATGACCACACCCTCGCTTGTGCTTTCTACGGTTAGCACGAAAATATACCTCAGAATAAGGGAATAACAGGGAAAATAGGTGATAACTGAAGGAGAGGAGGAAAGTGGGGAAGGAGGGGAGGTAGAGGACTGAGATTTTGCATGGCCCAGGGGCCAAAAAAAAATAAAAAAATAAAAAAAAAAAAAATATAAAAAAATATTTTTTTTCGATGTCAAAAGTTGATTTTTATTTTCTCTGACTCTTAAGAGTCTTCCCGCAGTGCGCCGGGGGAACTCTTAAGAGTCTCCCCGCAGCTCCCGGGTTTAACAACCAGCCGAGTAAAACCAGCTAGCTAAGGCACCTTCGGTTTTGGTATTAAGGACACCCACATCTGTCTCATACACAGAGGGTTATTACAAACACTGGTGATATGGCAAGCCCCTAGCCACAGCCGCCGGACGACTATCACAGAGAGAGGGCGCCCAGCTCCCCCTTTTTGCCCACCCGAGGAGGGAGACTCCCACCCCCGCGGAGGTATACCTGGCCCCTGTTTTGACTTCCGAGTCATTGCCAGGTAGCACAGGAATTCTTCCTATCAATGAACTAACCATGCATGACTAACACCTTTACTAACCTCTATTAACTCACAATAAACCATTTACCTTTCCTGCATGCTCTGATCACTAAATTAGCACCTCAGCTATACCATAGAATGAAGATTGAACAATCTAGAGAGACGCTCCTATCACAGCTGTCCCCATCCTCCTCGCAAAGTAGATCCAGTCTCTCTCCCCTAAATACTTCCAGTATAGCCAAAATAGTACCTCTTACTAAGGCTCAGTTATATGAAAATATAAAGGCTTCCTATAGCCATGTGCCACAACAGTAAATACCATCTTACCTAGTCTCCATATCTATTGAGAGCTCAAATAAGTCCATAAGACTCGAGATCCCTACTGTCTACAGGGTCCAGAACCGAGCCTATAAATCTAGCTCCCGCCCCCAGTCAAATCAGTTGAAAGCTAGACACCAACCAGGGGTCACTACCCTGCAGTTAACTTCTAGCTCTGCCCTTGTGTTATTCAGGAGTGAGATTCCAGAGCCGGCAGACTCCGTGGCAGATTTGGATAGAAGGACCTGCCCACATATTTGAGAACTTCACACATATGGGCCCCCTGGACGGCCGCGGAACCAGTCGTTAGCCCCCAACATCATGGACGCAAGATAACCAGGACCAGACCCATCAGACACTACCCAAGATTCCCTTTATCAGTACTACATATTACTGTGCTGTTTAGAGATTCACTAATTAATATTTCTACGAAGTGGCTATCTTTTTGCCCCAGTATAATTCATATAACCATTCAATTAGGAAGCGCTAAGCGTATCAGTGTTCATTATTTAACAGGCGATACTAACTCTCGTAATCAACCATATGCCCAGATATTATTACCTAGAAGGAAACCCTAGTGATATCTGAAGGTTCGCCCACTGATTTGCGTTCTATGTATTTCTGAGACAAGAATATAAAGCTTAGATCAGTACCCCCTGAGGTTACTAGAATTCCTGTGCTCTAAAATATGCGTGTCTAATCTAGTCTGTGAACTACTACTTGTGCACCAGAGCTACCAGTAATAAATCTAACAGTGAATATGAATCTATAAGTAACATTGATGGTCTTCGGTATATAAACCTGTGGAATCAAAGCCAGTGATCAGAAGATTAATACCTGAACGTTGGAAATGGGAGACTAGGCTCCATCCAGATCCACTTATGCTAGTGTTGTTCAATTCTATTATATTGTCTTACACAAGTATTCTGCAGTGGTATATCAATAAACGTGATCGTGTAACTTGCTACCATGTGTTTTCTTTGTGTTCTCTATTCCTCATATCTTGTATTGTGCATGCAGCCTTATATACCCAGTCCATTAGAACTCACATTACCCAAGTTAACACCTTACGAGCGGCCTATGCGGTTTATTTATATGTACCGCCCAGCGGGGTGTTTTTAGCCAAAATAGGGCTGTTTACGTGATCATTTTCATGCCTAAATAAGACCCAGAACGTAAAACAAGTACCTATCCCTGAAAGGGCATAAACAGAGCTTTCGAATGACACCATAACGATCCTTTTATGATGGCTAGTTTTCTTGCAATAACCGTGCAACGCGAGTGCAAAAAGCATGTAATTCGGTACTTTCCCCATATAATTCAGTATGTAGCGAGTGAGAGAGGGAGGAGGGAGCTGAGATTCGTGTCAGTAGGTTCGCCGCGGTGGTCTGGAGCAGTCATACGCTCGCTAGTCTCCTTCCACCTCTTGTCTCTCTCTCTCAGCAACATTACGTGCTGAAATTGCCACTCGACCTATGTCGAGCGCCGCCACATAGTCCAGCTTTATTTAACTCGACTTATGTGGTGAGCTGCTAATTAAGGGTTAAACCTGTAGAAAAACAGGGTATAACATTGGCGGCAGCGGTGGTTCTTGATTCGGATAAAAGGTTGCATTACACTGCAAGTTTGGAACAGTAGAAGCATGGCAACATCGCGAAATTGGCAGTCACTCACACACATTCCCAAGTATGATGTAAACACGTATGATATTGCCACTTACTTAGACATAATAAAACCAGTGTTAGATGTGGCACTTCAAAATGACTGCGAAAAAATCGCCGTTGCATTATCGCAAATTATGCAGTTGGGAAAAGCCGTTTCCCAAATTGCTAAACAGGTAACGCCAGAGAGTACCTGGAACCAGTTTCGATCCCTCGTGATCCGGACCTTAGGGCCACTTTTGGGTTGCCTCATCTCCCCAAAATAATACAAATCGACGAGATCAAGTATGAAGGGGATATAAATGTGACCCTCATACAACTCTACAGATACGTGAGGACCACGTATAGCTATGAAGATTACGACCAACAAAATGAACTCTTATTCACCGCATTGCTAAACATCCTCCCACCCCACATCACCGCCCATCTCGACCCGTATGGCTTATTCGAAGAACATATGCTCTCCATCAGAGAAGAATGCCTACGCAGTTCGATGAATCCCCTATCCAACCCTTCAGCCCCTATCCAAGACTCCGTGCACCTTTCCAAAATGACTTCCGGTGAAAGTCCAACCCCAGTGCACTCTTCCTTACCTCTATCCTCTCTGACCATCCCTAAATTTTCCCCTGCCCAGCCATCCACCAACGATCATCTTCCATCAATTGTGTTACCCCATAAACCCCATCGTTTTTCTATGCATGTCAAACAAACCCACCAACCCCAGATAACCTCTAACCAGACCGTGACTGCCACCAAGAAGATTCCCAAAATTCGTCCTGTTAACAACCCCAAGTCAATACATCAGTCCTCTACCAATAACCCCTGTTCTACACCTAACTCTTCCCCCACCAACCTTCCGCAGCCCCCCCAACAAGCCCCGTATTCTAGCTATGCCTACCTATGTAGGCCTACCACAACATATTTTCCCCATGACCCCAGAAATGTTCAGCTATTCCCCCACCAACAAAATTTCCCTTGTGACAGTTTTCCGTCGGTAGCTTGTGACAGTTTTCAGTCAGTAGCTCCCTTCCACCCCCACACAATTCACACCCCTAGAAAACTTCGAAACCCCACAGTTGACTCGCCCTCTCATGTCAAACAAACTCACCAGTCCCAGATAACCTCTAACCAGACCGAGACTGCCACCAAGAAAATTCCCCAAACTCGTCCTGTTAACAACCCCAAATCAGTACATCACTCCTCCCTCAATAACCCATGTCCTATGCCTAACTCTGCCCCCACTAATCCTCCCCAGTCCCACATAACCTTTAACCAGACCGAGACTGACACCAAGAAAATT
Organism: Paralithodes platypus; assembly: GCA_032716605.1. Taxonomy (NCBI): domain Eukaryota; kingdom Metazoa; phylum Arthropoda; class Malacostraca; order Decapoda; family Lithodidae; genus Paralithodes; species Paralithodes platypus. The sequence goes on along the minus strand of CM064496.1, from coordinate 17,353,603 downwards.
CCCCAAATTCGTCCTGTTAACAACCCCAAATCAATACATCAGTCCTCTACCAATAACCCCTGTTCTACACCTAACTCTTCCCCCACCAACCCGCCGCAGTCCCCCCAACAAATCCCGTTTCCTAACTCGCTCACCTCTCACCACCCTGACCCTCCCACACGCGCCGTTAATCCTCCCCTCACGCGTGACGACCTAGGGACCCAACTATGTTCCCCCCCTTCCCCCAGAAATGCTCAGCTATTTCCCCACCAACAAAATTTCCCTTGTGACAGTTTTCCGTCAGTAGCTCCCTTCCACCCCCCCCCCCACAATTCACACCCCTAATATACTTCCAAACCCCACACTTGACTCACCCCCTCATGACAGACAAACCCACCAATCCCACATAACCTCTAACCAAACCGTCACTGCCACCGACACACCCCACCACTCTGATCCTCCCACACGCGCCGTTAATCCTCCCCTCACGCGTGACGACCTAGGGACCCAACCATGTTCCCCCCCTTCCCCCAGAAATGCTCAGCTATTCCCCCACCAACAAAATTTCCCTTGTGACAGTTTTCCGTCAGTAGCTCCCTTCCACCCCCCCACAATTCACACCCCTAATAAACTTCAAAACCCCACACTTGACTCACCCCCTCATGACAGACAAACCCACCAACCCCAGATAACCTCTAAACAAACCGTCACTGCCACCGACACACCCCACCACTCTGATCCTCCCACACGCGCCGTTAATCCCCCCCTCACGCGTGACCCCCACCAAAGTGATTTCCCCCCCCTCATGCGTACCGAACACCTACTCACCAGTCGGTCCCCCACCATCATGAGCCCAGCTAAACTTTCAACCTCCCCCTCTTCACCGTTACCCCACCCGCCCCAAATTCCACCCCCAAAGATCCCGCTCGACAAAATACCACTCCCATCCCAATCCAACCACAAAACTTTTTCCACCTTGGCTAAACCCCAAAATACTCTCTCTCTCGCCCCAAACAACATAATCAACCTCTCAACTTCAACCACTCCTCGAAATCCCATCCATGTCTCTCCCGAAAATAAAAATCAGTCCAAATTCAACCCCTCTCAAACCACAACCCTGCCTGCCCAGCCCCCCCCCCCCCCACCATCTCCCTATCAAATCCCCACACCCCAAACCTCCAAACCACCCGATCATAGTAAACTCTCAACCTTCAGCCTTACTCACCCTTCCCCAAACCCCACTCACGACCACAACTCTCTACACAATTCAACCCCTCCCCAGCACCAACCTCTTCCGCAACAACAACCCCGACTCGACCTGCCCGTTTCATCTTTAAAACCCCCCTATCACTACCCCCGACCGAAACCACTTAGACCCCCCTCCAAAACTGGCCCCGGGCCAGCTCGCCCCCAGACCCACATTCCTAACGACAAGAACTAACGGTATATCCACCCCGCCCTTCCAAAGTGAAAGTGAACCACCACCCCCTATTACCAGACCATCACCCAGACTAACGGCGACCCTAAATAACCCCCCCTGATGATGATGAGGATCAACAGAATTTTATATCCCCCCCCGCCCCTTGTCAAACCTCCTTCACCCCAACAACAGAGAGGCACCCATTCCAATATTCACTTAAAATCAGGATTGGTAGAGGAGGTGGGTCATGCCGGCTCGTCCACAGTCCAGCCTCCCTACCACTCTTGACCTAGATTCCTAGCTTCACTTCCCATTAAAATGTATAATTTCACAGACAAAGTACAAGACAACAACCTTTTAACGTAACTTCTTACATTGTTAAACACTTTACCTCTTCTTAATTTCCTGTGTTCTTAATTATCTGTTCTTTCTTAAATTTACATGTTTTCCATATACTATATATTATATTTTTTCCCTTAGTCATACTACTTTTCTTGTTAACCTACACTTTTCTGACTATGCTTCTTTTTACTTCACCCTTGAGGCTGGAGGACGAGCCTATAATGAAGGAGAGGGAAGTAAAATGCCCCAGAACGAGAAGCCCACCACAGAAGCCACGAACGAACACCACACAGAAACACCCAAAGGAAAGGTCCACAGAACGAAAGGACCAGCTGACCGAGCCAGCCATTTCAGACAGGCCCAAGCCCGCAGGGCTAAGCAGCTCCAGGCTGCACCCATTTACCTTTTCTAAACTGACCATTTTCCACACCTCACATACACTAACCACCTCGTGTCCTACACTCCTAACTACAAAGATGATGAACAGGAATATACATTCATATTAAAAACACCCATGCCCTGTCCCCCGACGTTGAGCCAATGCCAACACATCAGACAGCCATAATTATATCTATGTATGTTCTTACATCCGAGAAGTAGATGTTATATATCTTAGAAGTTAAAACACCCACGCTTGTCCCTAGACCTCGTATATCATTTCCCATGACGAGTATAGATATATGTAACCCGTGCTCAGTCGCCCCTTGCATTGTTCCTCTAGTAACTAAGTCTATAATATTAACTGCCACCAGCATTGATATGACATAGCGGCACTGTCCTTGTGTCGTATTGTGCCAAGTACAGATCAACCAGGTTTCATCACCTTATTAGGACGACGACTATAATGTCATCGTTCATCGATGTATGCAATCCTTAGTTTAAGTATTAATATTAACATTCCCTAACATCTTGTCTTGCCAGACTAAGCTTCTGAAGACCCATCGCCCCATAAATCTATGTATTCAATCCTTAGGTTAAGTATTTTTATCCGCCATTGTGTTCACCTTTTTCCATTTACTTTCCCACAATTGTCATACGTCTTCCCCTTGGCCTCCTTCGTATCCACAGTCCACACTACGCCAATTTACTTCGTGTCTTACACCTCTTACCCCAACCAGAGATTGTATAAGATAACCTGGTTACCAGTATCTGTCATAAGTACCCCGAAACAATAACTAAGTACCCCTACGAACTGCCGCTGTTGTTGGTATATTTATATTTAATAGAAAACGCAGTTCCCAGGGCCAACTAATAGTATCCATAACCCTCGGACTGATCACATAACTCTATCTTTTCCAGACTCATATACCACCCCATAGTTGCATTCCCCGGTAGCATTTGGCTAACGTATTCTACTGCCTTTTCAAACTTCCATATCAATTGTAGCCTAATGCCACCCCCACGCCCAGGGACCTTAGGGACAAAATTTCCCTGTAGCCCTTGAACTCTCCCCTCCCCTCTCATTAAGACACCCGCGCTTCTCGACTCTTGCCCGACCTAGCCTCTCTCTCATACCTCTTGAAGATCCGTGAATTGTCCGTTGCTAACGCTCTCCAACCTTTTATATATATACTCCTATCCAGCCTACGTTCACTTAGTAGGCCAGAACAACATTAGAACTTTACTAGCCCCTTGCATGCCATCTCTTACAACCCATTCACAACCCGGCACCCAATGGTCGTCGGTGCGAGGCTAGCCGCCCCGCCAGTAACTAACTTCTATTGCCATACTTCCAGATAAATGTGGCAGAGTTAGCAACCCAGTCTCCACCACATCCAGCAAACCCTACAATTAACAACCAGCCGAGTAAAACCAGCTAGCTAAGGCACCTTCGGTTTTGGTATTAAGGACACCCACATCTGTCTCATACACAGAGGGTTATTACAAACACTGGTGATATGGCAAGCCCCTAGCCACAGCCGCCGGACGACTATCACAGAGAGAGGGCGCCCAGCTCCCCCTTTTTGCCCACCCGAGGAGGGAGACCCCCACCCCCGCGGAGGTATACCTGGCCCCTGTTTTGACTTCCGAGTCATTGCCAGGTAGCACAGGAATTCTTCCTATCAATGAACTAACCATGCATGACTAACACCTTTACTAACCTCTATTAACTTACAATAAACCATTTACCTTTCTTGCATGCTCTGATCACTAAATTAGCACCTCAGCTATACCATAGAATGAAGATTGAACAATCTAGAGAGACGCTCCTATCACAGCTGTCCCCATCCTCCTCGCAAAGTAGATCCAGTCTCTCTCCCCTAAATACTTCCAGTATAGCCAAAATAGTACCTCTTACTAAGGCTCAGTTATATGAAAATATAAAGGCTTCCTATAGCCATGTGCCACAACAGTAAATACCATCTTACCTAGTCTCCATATCTATTGAGAGCTCAAATAAGTCCATAAGACTCGAGATCCCTACTGTCTACAGGGTCCAGAACCGAGCCTATAAATCTAGCTCCCGCCCCCAGTCAAATCAGTTGAAAGCTAGACACCAACCAGGGGTCACTACCCTGCAGTTAACTTCTAGCTCTGCCCTTGTGTTGTTCAGGAGTGAGATTCCAGAGCCGGCAGACTCCGTGGCAGATTTGGATAGAAGGACCTGCCCACGTATTTGAGAACTTCACACATATGGGCCCCCTGGACGGCCGCGGAACCAGTCGTTAGCCCCCAACATCATGGACGCAAGATAACCAGGACCAGACCCATCAGACACTACCCAAGATTCCCTTTAGCAGTACTACATATTACTGTGCTGTTTAGAGATTCACTAATTAATATTTCTACGAAGTGGCTATCTTTTTGCCTCAGTATAATTCATATAACCATTCAATTAGGAAGTGCTAAGCGTATCAGTGTTCATTATTTAACAGGCGATACTAACTCTCGTAATCAACCATATGCCCAGATATTATTACCTAGAAGGAAACCCTAGTGATATCTGAAGGTTCGCCCACTGATTTGCGTTCTATGTATTTCTGAGACAAGAATATAAAGCTTAGATCAGTACCCCCTGAGGTTACTAGAATTCCCGTGCTCTAAAATACGCGTGTCTAATCTAGTCTGTGAACTACTACTTGTGCACCAGAGCTACCAGTAATAAATCTAACAGTGAATATGAATCTATAAGTAACATTGATGGTCTTCGGTATATAAACCTGTGGAATCAAAGCCAGTGATCAGAAGATTAATACCTGAACGTTGGAAGTGGGAGACTAGGCTCCATCCAGATCCACTTATGCTAGTGTTGTTCAATTCTATTATATTGTCTTACACAAGTATTCTGCAGTGGTATATCAATAAACGTGATCGTGTAACTTGCTACCATGTGTTTTCTTTGTGTTCTCTATTCCTCGTATCTTGTATTGTGCATGCAGCCTTATATACCCAGTCAATTAGAACTCACATTACCCAAGTTAAACCTGTAGAAAAACAGGGCATAACATATATTCCCAGTGAACAAAGAACACAAATACTCTACAGAGTTCTATATGCAATAATAGGCTATCAAACTCTCAATAAATGTGCATCTACTCTAGGCTTAATGTTATGTGAAAACAGCCTATTACTACCTATAACCGAAGGTGCTTGGTTATGGTATGCAAAGTAAGGTGGTAAGAGAAGTTACAGCTTACGTTACTTTAATCAATAAATGTCAGGCACTCCTGCATGAAAGAAAGTGCACTAAAGTCCTTCAACACTAACAAGGAATCTTCTTTAAGTGTTAGATGCTATAAAGATGCTCGTATCGGAAATGGAACCCAAAAGGCAGGCAGCGGAACAATGCTCGTGCAGGCTATGCACACAAAAAGGCAGAATATATAATGCCGTCGGAGCCAAGAATATCCTAAACACTACAACAATAATAATAATCGCCACGACAATGCAGTATTCCTATCAACAAAAAGAGCCTAAGTCGTTTGTGTCTCCATACATCAAACTAGGCTGCGAAATGCTTGTGTAATAATAAATGGGTATGCATAAAAAGAGTAATTGGTTTAATATACTTAATGTCTACTATGATTGATAAAGTCTAGCTAGAGTCAATGATACGAGATACTGGTGCGCATGGCATGCCGCATAGCCTAGTGTAAATCTCCAGTCTGTGCGTCAAATATTACGTTATAGGGAAGGGTAGCTCTCTTGAGAAACCTTAATACCGAAGTATTAAGCATTCTCCTGGCGTACCTCAAAGACAAACAACGAGCTTAGAACAGTGCAGAATGGTATAGGCAAAAAGCCCTCATTCGTGCATGCTCTACTCTCAATGGCACACAGACTAGAATTTACTCAATCAACTCCAGTTCTCAGGTATGTCGTGCAGCTTTTAACTAAAGCCAGCACTCATAGGAAACAATACCTTATAATATCAGACTCCTAGTCTAGCATTATCTAATCCAGCAGAACACTAATAATTATAGGATGCGGTACTTAAACAATATAAATGCCAACCAATGCTTCGTGATCCACTTATCTTAACAACTAACATACATGGGTTATATCAGACCTTAACGCACAATACAACTGGCCAGCATGAAGCTGATTTGGCAGAGTTAACCAGAGGGGATATAATATTAATAAAAGGTGGTGAAAGATATGAAAAAAGAGAGAGGTAGGCAGAGGAAAAGATTCTCAGGTGCGAGCGGGGACAGGTAGTAAGGGATGAGATAGATGCGTTCTAGAAACCAGATCTGAGGGAGAGAGTGGCGAGGAACTGTATATATACTCGCACTAGCTCGAGGCGCGTGGGAAAAAAGCGGTTACAAGTCCTCTAGCCACTAGCAAGGGAGCTAACAGCATGGTAAGGACCTCTCTTAACCAACCCCCACGAGGCAGCCAGCCGTGACGTCATCGAGCGGGACAAAACACTGCGCGCTCCCTCTCACTCTGTTCTACTCTCTCTCTCTCTCCCAGATCCCATCATTACTAGTTAATGATAAAACATATACTTTACAATTAAATATATAAAGCCTTGACATGGGTGAAAACAACGAGCCTTTCTGGACTGCCCATGACACAAGCTTTCATGTGAAATAAAGCACACTCTAATACATAAACTGTAGCCCCATCCACTGCCCTGGCAATCCTAGCGAGTCACTGTAGGACAAGCCATGCGGTTCTAACGGAGTGGTTAACGTCACACCCCCCCCCAAGATTTTTCTCAGAGGCCCCAAGGCTCACAAAAATCTGATGGTTAGAACCCATGCTATATCTCCACTTCCCATCACCCAGCGGCAGTAAAATATCTGGCACAGTTCTTCAACAAAACATTTGTCAAAATTATAACCCTCCCCAACACCATAGGTTAAATTATATGTAGTTATGCTCCTCAAGAGCGAGCTTCTCTAGCCCAGCATTCTGAGAGGAGTGCAACTCAGAATTACTGCTATAACATACTAAAAAATTCAACTATCAAAGAAAGAGTTTTTATTTGATTTTTATGTTTATAATTTGTTTATTTCGGCTGCACTATAGGGGCAAACCTAGTTTTTTCTTCTATACCAAATGCTCAACTCCTGCTTTACGACCCAATACGCTGGGCTACAACCGCGAGCCAACAAGCACCAAGCGCAAAATACTATTCAAACTAAAGCAGGAGGCTACCCGTGTGTCAATCTACCCAGGATCATATACCCTTGAACGACCATCTGCAACCACGTTGTCACAACCGGCAATATGGCGTATGTCCAGGTTATATACCAATAACCTTAGTGACCAGCTGGTCAGCCTCATATTCCGATTGTGAAACTGGTCCAAGAACTTGAGAGGGTGATGATCTGGGTAAACTACAACGACCGGACCATAGGATGGAACATAGACCTCGAAATGCCCCAGCGCAAGCACAACCGCTAGCAGCTCATCCTCGACAACAGAGCAGCTCCCCTGGGCCGAATTGTACTTCTCCGAGCAGAAACTAACAGGATGCTCCAGCCCATCATCGTCCTTTTCCACAAGGACGGCACCAGCCCCCACACCACTAGCCTCCGTTGCTAGTTGGAAAGGTAGGCTAAAGTCAGGGGCCCTGAGGATCGGGTGAGTGCACAACAGGTGTTTTACTTCTCTAAACACCTTCTCACACTCAGGCGCCCATTTGAACTTCTTATCCTTCCAGTTATCCTCCACCTGAGCTTGACTGTCCCGTTCTCCTTCTCCACCTTGACTGCTAAACGTCATCACAGGCACAGTGAGAGGCTCAGGGGGGTGCCTCCCATACTCCTTCATGGGATTAACATGACATAACTGATTGCGCTTCCGTCTGTCTGGAGTGGCTACCAAGTAATCCAGGTCTGATAGCTCCTCCACCACCCTATAAGGACCAGCGTACTTCGCGGATAAGGGGTGACCTACAAGGGGCAGTAGAATCAACACCTCCTGACCCACGTGAAACTCCCTGAGTTCAACCTTGAGGTCGTACCTGTCCTTCCTGAGGGCCTGAGAGCTAGTCAAATTACGGCCAGCCAACTCCAGACTGCGCAACATCCGTTCTCGACTGTTGAGGACACAATTGAGCATAGAACAAGGTTTTTCTGCGCCCTCCCATACTTCTTCAACCATATGGAGAGGCCCTCTGACACGGTGTCCAAAGACGAGCTCATTAGGGCTGAATCCCAAACTCTCCCCAGGTACCTCCCACACAGCAAACAAAACACATGGCAGGCCAAGATCCCAATCCCTCCCACTCTCAAAGCAACAACAACGAAGCACAGATTTCAAGGCTGAGTGCCATCGCTCTAACACACCCTGGCTCTCCGGATGATACGCAGATGACACAACCCCAACAATCTCATGCTGCGGCATTGCTTGAACCAAGAGGCTAGAAGTGAAGTTGGGTCCCTGGACTGACTGAATCCCCTGCGGGTAACCATACCGGGAAAAATACACTAGCAAGCTTCGGACCACCGTCTTCGCCGACCCATTTCTAATAGGGTACGCGTCAGGGTACCTTGTTGCTACATCTCCCGACTGTGCATCACTGTCCTCCTTCAACTCTTTCGTCTTTTTAAGCCCATCCTCTGCCCCTTCAGGAACAGTTACTGGGTCTTCTCCAGACTCGAAATGTGGTCCTAATACTGAGTCCCCGAGAAGGGCCGTTGATACTAAACTCTCAACCGCATCAACTTCCAACCCCTTCTCGGTACCCTTCCTCCGCTGATCTAAAGATTGTTGACCAGAATGTGACTCCCTGGATGCAGGATCTCCGGTGACAACACACGCCATAGGCTGCACCGGACACTTCTCAACCCACTCCTGCTCCTCCCTACTCACGTCGGCCGGCTTCTCGGCAACGACCAAGGGTGGAGCCTCAAAAGTAGGTCCCGCAAAGTCGTTGCCGAGAAGGAGGTCGACGCCCCCAACAGGTAACTTCTCCACAATTCCTACATCCAGGTCCCGAGTCACACCATCAACTTCCACCTTCATACTTACAAGCGGGTATGACCTTGTCGCATTAACTCCCTGAACCACAACCACCCGCGCCGTATTGACAGGTTTACCAGTGAAATTTCTCAACAGTGTTTGCGATGCCCCAGTGTCACGCAAAATTCTCACCTCATGTCTTCTACCCCCCCACTCCACACAACCGAGTCCCCTGTGGTCACTAAAGGCATCACGGACAGGGAATAAGCCTTCCGGATCCTTCTGCACTGGCAGTGTATTTACCTCGGAAGAAATGCCTCTAACAAACTCCGATGTCCTCTTGAACACTCCAATGCCGTGAGCAAAAGACACGGCTGCCGGAGGAGGTCGACTAGGGCACTCATTTGCCTTATGACCCTCCTGGTGGCAACTAAAACACATAAATTTCGGTTTCGGCTTATACTTTGATGTAAAAGGCCCCTGACTTTTCACATACGGTGTGGTGTAAGGTTTGGATTCAGTTTTAGTTTCATGGCTCTTCTGTTTAAATGTGTCATTGTTACGGGGAGGGGGAGGATAACGGTCCTTAGCACTTACATCGTACTTCTGTGAGGACCCGCAACCCCGAATCAACGACAGCCGTCGATCAGCCATTTCTGCTGCTTCGACTAGAGTTCTTGGGTTTTTCTCCTTCAAGTTCAAAGTTAGATCACCGCCCGTGCTCTTAAAGAACTGCTCCAACATCATTAACTGCTTAATTTCATCAAATGTTGTGACCTTCTCAGATCGGAGCCAGTTCCCCAGAGCATCGGACAAGTCCCGGGCGTGTTCCAAAAAGGTGCTATCTCTTCCCTTAGTTACACCCCGGAACTTCAAACGGTATGTTTCTGGTTGCAGTTCGTAAGCCCTCAGGACAGCCTCCTTGAGATCCTCATACACAATACTTGACTCCAAAGGTAACGCCTCATAGGCTTTAAGACCCTTGCCTCCCAATCTACAGGATACAAGTGCTGCCCATTTATTCTCTGGCCACTGGTGTTCCTGGCACTTCTTCTCAAAGCGTGCAAAATATTCTGTTACCCCACTCTCATCAAACACCGGAACCAGTTTCAATAAATGCGAGATAGATTGATCAGGAGCACGGCTACCAAGTCGCTGTCCTGTTGTCTCCCCTCGCGACTTCTCTACGTCCATGTCGGCACAGTACCTAGTCGACTCTAAATCATCTTTGATTTTTGCTAGCTTGGCTCTCACTTCTATCTGGGCTAATTCTAATTTCTGCTGAAGCTCACCTGCCCTTCGTTGCTGTTGAATCTTAGCTAATTCGAGCCGGAACAATAATTCTGGAGATAACCCTTGAGGAGGTGAAGGTGCTACAATGTTTGAAATTACCGGTGGTCCCCCCAGGGGCAACCCACCCTGCCAGCCACCACCCAACTGTGGAAGCGTACCCGGGGTCGGCAAACCACTGGGATGGCTGGGAGTCGAGTGTAGGGGAAGCATGGCCGAAGGGCTCTGAGCACTCAACCCATCTCGCTCACCAGTCACCCTGCCCAGTACACATGTTATCAAGTTATCCCTGGTCATGCTGCTAGTAACCGTGTGACCGATAGCTGTGGCCAGGCATTGAAGACCGTACCGATCCATACCCTCCAACCGCTCGGCAGTAACAGGCCATTGCAAAAATATCCTAGCATCCTCCTCACAGTTCACCCGATTAACCCTTTCATCATTCTACTGTTCCTCAGTTTCGACATTACGTACTGTGTCTCCATTCTCCTCTGATCCGGTATAAGACATGATGCTCACAACAATTTCTCACCACAATATTCAGAAAAGAAGCACCCCAAACTCTTATACCTCGATATACACACAAAAATTCTCGGAAATACTCAAGGGCTATACTATGTTGCAAAAAAAAAATATTCTTGCTGATCCCCGCAAAATATTCCCCAAACCAACAAATGTTCCCTGCTAATAAATGTAGGTTCACCAAATCCTAGGTAAGGTCGCCATTTCTTACGACTGGGGTTTAAATATATCAGGGCTCTTATTCATTGGACTAGTAATGGCATAAATGCTACAACGGAAAGCGCTAGCTCCAACCTCTGATGTATATTCCAAGTGAACAAAGAACACAAATACTCTACAGAGTTCTATATGCAATAATAGGCTATCAAACTCTCAATAAATGTGCGTCTACTCTAGGCTTAATGTTATGTGAAAACAGCCTATTACTACCTATAACCGAAGGTGCTTGGTTATGGTATCCAAAGTAAGGTGGTAAGAGAAGTTACAGCTTACGTTACTTTAATCAATAAATGTCAGGCACTCCTGCATGAAAGAAAGTGCACTAAAGTCCTTCAACACTAACAAGGAATCTTCTTTAAATGTTAGATGCTATAAAGATGCTCGTATCGGAAATGGAACCCAAAAAGGCAGGCAGCGGAACAATGCTCGTGCAGGCTATGCACACAAAAAGGCAGAATATATAATGCCGTCGGAGCCAAGAATATCCTAAACACTACAACAATAATAATAATCGCCACGACAATGCAGTATTCCTATCAACAAAAAGAGCCTAAGTCGTTTGTGTCTCCATACATCAAACTAGGCTGCGAAATGCTTGTGTAACAATAAATGGGTATGCATAAAAAGAGTAATTGGTTTAATATACTTAATGTCTACTATGATTGATAAAGTCTAGCAAGAGTCAATGATACGATATACTGGTGCGCATGGCATGCCGCATAGCCTAGTGTAAATCTCAAGTCTGTGCGTCAAATATTACGTTATAGGGAAGGGTAGCTCTCTTGAGAAACCTTAATACCGAAGTATTAAGCGTTCTCTTGGCGTACCTCAAAGACAAACAACGAGCTTAGAACAGTGCAGAATGGTATAGGCAAAAAGGCCTCATTCGTGCATGCTCTACTCTCAATGGCACACAGACTAGAATTTACTCAATCAACTCCAGTTCTCAGGTATGTCGTGCAGCTTTTAACTAAAGCCAGCACTCATAGGAAACAATACCTTATAATATCAGACTCCTAGTCTAGCATTATCTAATCCAGCAGAACACTAATAATTATAGGATGCGGTACTTAAACAATATAAATGCCAACCAATGCTTCGTGATCGACTTATCTTAACAACTAACATACATGGGTTATATCAGACCTTAACGCACAATACAACTGGCCAGCATGAAGCTGATTTTGCAGAGTTAACCAAAGGGGATATAATATTAATAAAAGGTGGTGAAAGATATGAAAAAAGAGAGAGGTAGGTAGAGGAAAAGATTCTCAGGTGCGAGCGGGGGACAGGTAGCAAGGGATGAGATTGATGCGTTCTAGAAACCAGATCTGAGGGAGAGAGTGGCGAGGAACTGTATATATACTCGCACTAGCTCGAGGCGCGTGGGAAACAAGCGGTTACAAGTCCTCTAGCCACTAGCAAGGGAGCTAACAGCATGGTAAGGACCTCTCTTAACCAACCCCCACGAGGCTGCCAGCCGTGACGTCATCGAACGGGACAAAAACACTGCGCGCTCCCTCTCACTCTGTTCTACTCTCTCTCTCTCTCCCAGATCCCATCATTACTAGTTAATGATAAAACATATACTTTACAATTAAATATATAAAGCCTTGACATGGGTGAAAACAAAGAGCCTTTCTGGACTGCCCATGACACAAGCTTTCATATGAAATAAAGCACACTCTAATACATAAACTGTAGCCCCATCCACTGCCCTGGCGATCCTAGCGAGTCACTGTAGGACAAGCCATGCGGTTCTAACGGAGTTGTTAACGTCACATTATTATGCCTTTACAATTATTCCTGATATTTATCGAGTATTTTCATGTAGGGATGGTTGGGAGAGAGGAGGGTGGATGGAGGAGTGTATCTCCAACCCTCTAAATCAATCTAAGAGCTCCCCTTGTGCTCAGTACCATCCGAGACAAGAGAGAGTGAGGGTGTTTCTCTCGCTGGTCAAGGTCAGATTACGACCGCGGGGCTAAAATTTACAATTTTCACCCGCTCACTGCTTTCAAATGTTCATATGTTCATATTAAAAGTAAGATAGGCGCATATGGATAAGTATTAATTATATATTTGGTAAATTGACGATTTTAGTCAGGATTGAATCAGAATACCTTCGCATGGCCGGCACTTTCAAATACCATAGCTGTGCAGCTTATGAGTTAAGGGTCGCTCTACTGCTGATCTTCTTTCATATCTTACTACCTCTTGGTCATCCTCCTTTCGGGACTTCGGTGAGACCTTTTCTATTGCACCAGACATATCGAAGGCCTTTGATAGAGTCTGGCACAAATATGTGGATCACATATATGCTTTAATTGATTTAATTAGGGGTGTTTGGTGTTGTGGTGAAATGAATAAAATATAGAATATCTAAACTATCCTCCTACCACAGGGTACATCCGAAAGTAGAAAATTCGCCTGTGTAGCGGATTTCTAGAGATATATGAAGAGGCAGAGGACACCAGGAGACCCCCGCCTGTGTGGCAGTAAACGTGTGTAAACACAACATCGAGTCAAGGCCTTAGCCTCCCTGTGAGCGGGACCCCGACACTGTTTCCAGGACCCTCCCACCACTCTGACCGAATAAAATCAGATAGAGGAAGACCAGAAACAGCACGTAAACATAAGAAAGGTAAGAATTTAACAAGCGCCACAAGACCGCATCCCCCATGTCGGTGTAGACATGAAGAATGAGCAGGAAAGGACCTGTATGGACCATTCCGACGGCGGCCCACTCAAGGTAAACATTCGACCTAGCTTAGCTACACAAATACATTAAAAAGAGAAAACACTAAGGCAGTGTCAATCCCTGAGTGAAAGAACCTATGTAACAAAGCTAAACACTCCCCCCCAAAAAAACATAATTACGTTAAAGAAAGCAAAAACAAAAAGTACGCAAGTTCTGTAGACCCGGGGAAACGAGAAGGAACTGGCAACAGTGTGTGAGCAAGGCGACGAATTACAAGAGAACCAACTATGGGCTTGACCAAAAAACAAGTCAGAAGGGCTATAGAGGTCAAGTGAAGATAAAAATAAGCATGCTTGTAAGAGAATAAAGGTTGTTTGCCTCACGCACTCACAGAAAAGGAATCCGAAGAAACAACATGCCCAAGTCTCATAAAACATTGACACACAGTCATACGAATAACTAATAAACAAAAACCACGAAAAGAGAAAAGAAACACAATGCATCACGCGGAAATGCATACATCCCACCCAACTTAACCCTCTCACCACGGAAGGGCTCTTGAACGCCCATAAAAAAGCATATAACAGGTACCCGGAAGGCCTCTTGAACGCCCAGTGGTTGAAAGCCTATGAGCTTCGTGTGCGAGGCGTCGGTCCGACGCATGTAAACAACAGCCGGCTGGACCGACGCCCCGCATCTCCGGCCACAAGAAGGAGAGCGTCGCTTGTTCGTGTGTGCCTGTATGTTGTTGTTAAGTATCGAAAAGTGGTGTAAAGTGGCTGTTTTGACCATAAAGTTATCTCCAATGAAATCATCATCACAGCTCAACCAGTTGACTTAGAGAGCTCTACTTAATGCCATTCTACAGGTAAATAACACAGCTACGCTTGGGGATGTGCGGGAATGCGGGAAGCAGTCTGATTAACGAATATACGGTAGCCTAGCCTAGACGTTTTTCGGCCAAAACACCCGGGTTTCGAGGAATATATATATAATACATAGCCGGGGCTGGAGGGTTAAGTTAAGGACGACTAAAAAGTTTAAAAAAAAAAAAAAATATATAGGGTAGAAATAGTGCACTCAATGACCGCTACGCGGCGCTGAGGACCATCCACCCCTGAAGTAAACAATGAAATTCAAACGTCTCCAGCACTAAGCGCACACCTAAAACATGCCATCAAACACGAAAAAGTGCTGCCTACATCACTGAAATATCCTTCTAAAACCTCAACAGCCTGAAAAGGCTCACACTCAAATTTTTTTTTTTTTTTTTTAAAGAGACAATGAACGGAGGAAGGAAAAACACAGATAAAACAAAAAGGTCCATGTGCCTAAAGGCATTCCTCCATTCATAAAATGTTTGTAACAACAATATTTAAACTTTTGTAGATTGTAAGTTTGTGGAAAGCAACTCGAGGGATGTGAATTCCAAAGAGTAGTAGTTCTAGGGATAAATGAATTTTGATAAGCAGAAGTTCTGCATTGTGGAGGAGAAAGTGTAAATTCATGAGCGCTCTCAGCTGCCCTAGTTCTACGGGGAAAGATGTGGAGAGGCGGCACAA
Source organism: Paralithodes platypus (assembly GCA_032716605.1). Lineage (NCBI taxonomy): Eukaryota > Metazoa > Arthropoda > Malacostraca > Decapoda > Lithodidae > Paralithodes > Paralithodes platypus. Next base: position 17,338,209 of record CM064496.1, on the reverse strand, counting down.
TTGAAGCAAGTTCCTCGGAACAATTGCTGTGAAAATATCTGTAGAAAAATGCAAGGGATGCAACGTTTCTTCGTATGGATAATGTAGGAAGGTCCTGTGTGATTGCAGGGTTATTGATTAATCTAATAGCTTTATTTTGAATTTTGTCCAACTGCCTCAATGCAACCACTCCACTTCCACTCCACAGAGGTAAACAGTAATCCATCTGAGAACGCACATGACTTTTATATATTACGGCCAACTGCTCGTCAGTGAAGAATTCTCGAACTCTGTACAGGACTCCCAGTTTTTTAGAGGCATTCTTAGCAATGCTTCTAACATAATGTGTCCAGCTCAAGTTAGTAGTTAATGTTACACCGAGAATGTCAATACTAGGGTAAGTGGCAATATTTACATCATTAAAAAATATATGGGATTCAGTGAGACTCTGTCGGTTAGAAAATTGAATGTACTTGGTTTTCTGTGCATTAAAGGAAACTAGATTCTTTTGTCCCCATTCATTAATCCTAGAAAGTCCCTGGTTCAGAGAAATTGCAGTGTTTATTTTTGAATTTATAAGATCGGGTTGGGTGAAAGAATTGGTAATTGTGAAGGAACTGTGGAGTGTTGAGTCATCTGCGTAGGAATGTATTGGAGTATGAGTGGTAGATATGAGATCATTGATATGAATGAGGAACAGAGTTGGGGCCAAAACTGATCCCTGGGGAACACCAGCATTTATTGAGTGAAATTGAGAATAAAGGCCATCTACCATTACACATATTTTTCTGTTATGAAGATAAGAAGAAATTAGTGGAACTAATGATGCAAGGCCGTAGTGTGACATCTTCGACAATAAGGATTGATGCCAGACTCTATCAAATGCCTTTGATATATCCAGTGCTATTGTATGTGTTTCACCATGTTGGTCTGTAGCTTGGTTGATTTGATGCGTAAGAAGGCAAAGAATGTCTGCAGTTGATCGACATCGTCTAAAACCATATTGCCTATCACTGATTAATTTATTATTCTCAAGATGCTTAATTATGTGATTATTTGATATAATTTCAAAGACTTTACCAAGAGTGGAAGTTATAGCTATTGGTCTGTAGTTTGATGGATCTGAAGAGGCACCTTTTTTAGGAACTGGATGGATGTTTGCTTCTTTCCAGGGTACTGGGAAGCATGAGGTATGAGTACACAGACGGAAATATTTTGCCAATACAGGAGCGAGCACCAAGGAGCAATTCTTAAGTACTAATGGAGGAATTTCATCTGGACCAGGAGCCTTATCTACTGAGAGATTCTGCAAAATAGTTTTGACATGTCTGGTGTGGATCTTAAGTGAGGGAATTACAGGCGAATCAAAATTAAGTACAGGGACATCTTGATTTATTTCATCTAAGGTTGAGTTGGTGGAGAAAATATCCGCAAGAAGGTTAGCTTTACCTCGTGGGTCACTTACAAGATTGCCAGTCAGAGATTTTAATGGTGGAATGGATGAAGCAGTAGTGAAGTTGGATTTGAATGAGTTAAGAGTAGACCCAAAATATTTTATTATCATTTGAATTATTTAGAAGTTTATTTGCCTGCTTGTGGAGAAAGTTTGATTTAGTTAGGTTTAATACAGTTTTGGCATGATTTCTGATGTTTCTAAAGTAATTAAAGGCTTCATGTGTTTTTGATCTTGTGTATGCATTGTAGCCTATTGCTTTTTGTTCAGTTACTCTAGCACAATTATGGTCAAACCATTTTGGTGAATTAGATCTTTTACTGTACTTTTGATGAGGAATAAAAGTTTCCATTCCAATTTTTACAAAATCTTGTATGTGGCTCAAGGTGGAGTGTGCATCATTAGAAAAGAAAGAGGTCCAGAAATATTAATAAAGAAACCTTGAAGACCCTCCCAGTCTGCCCTATCGTGATGCCATTTAGTCACCAAAACAGGTTCAGAGTGGGAAGGTGTGGTAGGTGATAGACAGGTGGCCTGTATCAGACAGTGATCAGAAGATCCAAGCGGGGACCTCACTGTAACATCGTAATTTTCTGAATTGGTTGTTAAAAATAAGTCCAGTAGGTGGGAATTATGATTAGGATTATCTGGTACACGGGTGGGTTGGTTGACTAGTTGAGTGAGATTAAATGAGTCTGCAAATAGCTCACATTCAAGACCAGCATCATCAGTCCTGGCTGAATGAGTGAGCCATTTAACATTATGGACATTAACTCCTTGCGACATTTTATGTTCAAGTAAGTCCGAGGAGGTGCTTGACAAGTATTTTGGGTCTTGAATTTGGCTCATGAGTGTTGTTGAAGCCTTACATTTTTCGCGATTTCCATCCACCAGAATGCTGTTTATTGTGATGTATCATATATCAATGGAAAGAGGAATATTTATAGTACATGATAAAACAAACAAAAATGTAAATAAATCGAAATATGAAAGTGTAAATGAGTCCGGAATACAATTATTTCCCATGCAATTGTCTTCACACCGTTCTAGCTCTAAATTGTGAGTGATGACCATATATTTGTTTTGCTCAAATAATAGTATTTTTTCTCCTCTTTCCAAATCTGAAAACAGAAATTGTTTATCTTCAATAGTTCTCAAGCAGTGACCGAACAAATAAAATATATGATTTTAATATATATGGTTTATAACATTTTCGATTTATTTCGTTGCTACGAAGTGTATGGTTTTAAATTTAGGCTGTAAGAAAAATACGGCAAATAATGCTGATGAGCATAAAACAAACTAGAAGTTCCTAGGACAAATACTTTTTGCGCTATGAATATTTGAAATGAAGAGCCAAAATGCGAATATTTACGCTTCACCCATCTCTGTTCCGGCGATGCTAGCCGGGTTCCGAGCTGTTCCCCACCTCGTGGTTGCGTTATTTGCTCGGATACGTATATAACTGTATATATCACCGGAATCGGAAAATTGTGCTCTTTCCAATGGTGAAAACAAAAATAATATAGCGTAATTGGTTCGTGAGCTATGCGCAATTGTTTCCATGCATTGTTATTGTTATGAAAATATATGAGAATGTTTATACAGTTGTATATCTTTGCCACAATATACAACACTTTTATATAATTTTCGTTGCCAATCATTGTATAATGTTCATAGAAGACATGTCAGTCATGAAGGTTGTCAATTTTACTTACCTGGTAGGGCCACAACCCTTTCCAACGAGAAGGGAAATGGCTCCTGGGTTGACACTGAAAAAACAAAATAAGAAAGCCAGGTTATCTTCAGGTAATAAATTCAGAAATAATTCTATTGTACACATAAATAAAATAGAGTAATGTATATATATATATATATATATATATATATATATATATATATATATACAAGGTGTCAAACAAAATATAAAGAATGGTAAATGGTAATTTGGTAATGTATGTGTGTGGATATATTTATATATATATTATATATATATATATATATATATATATATATATATATATATATATATATACAAGGTGTCAAAATAAATAATGGTAAAATCAATGTGTGATTGTGTGTGTATATATATATATATATATATATATATATATATATACAAGGTGTCAAAATAAATAATGGTAAATATATATATATATATATATATATATGGTGTCAAACCAGAGAAATATGTGCAAATTTCCAAGCCACCCAAAGAGGTACTGCACTGGACTCGTTATTTTTTTAGAGTGGTTTCCCCAGGAGGCCTATATCCACTGTAGTGCAAATTGTAGTAGATTTTTTTTTTTTTTTTTTTTTATTTTTTTTTTTTTGTTGATGATGATGATGGTGATGATGATGGGTGAATGAAGGTGGGTGAATGAAGGTGGGCCCCGAACCTCGGAAGTGATGATTGAATGAATGAATGAATTATTGAATGATTGAATGACTGAATGAAAGGGTGATGAAGGTGAATTATTGATGATGATGATGATGACGATGGTGAATGAAGGTGGGTGAATGAAGGTGGGCCCCGAACCTCGGAAGTGATGATTGAATGAATGAATGAATTATTGAATGATTGAATGACTGAATGAAAGGGTGATGAAGATGAATGCAAGGGTGATGAAGGTGAATTATTGATGATGATGATGATGATGGGTGAATGAAGGTGGGTGAATGAAGGTGGGCCCCGAACCTCGGAAGTGATGATTGAATGAATGAATGAATTATTGAATGATTGAATGACTGAATGAAAGGGTGATGAAGGTGAATGGAAGAATGCATAAAGACTGAATGAATGAATGGGTGATAATGACTGGAAAGGAATAATGAAGGTGAATAGGAGAATGCATAAATGAATGAATGAATCGTGCAAAGGTCCTGGCTATAGGACATCTGCATCGAGTTGATGGTACTTGTTGAAGCAACCATTGACATCGATGCAGAGGCTAACGAGGCATGACTTGCATCGAAAGCTTGTGTCCTTGCGAATTTGGCTCCTATAACACACACGGCACCGCTTTCGCTTTCCGTCTGGGATCATCTCGAGAACGTGTTCCAAGTTCCTGTTGTACCGGTCATGGTCCAGTACAACAGGACGTGGCTTGGAACCCTGTCCTCTTCGAGGACCTCTCCGACGGCCTCTTGGTGCCTGAGCCCTAGCTTGAACGTCCATTACTAGTTGAACCCAGTCGGCATCCATGACGGGTGCTGCCCGAGCGCCAGCAGCAGCAGCAGCTGCACCCGGTACTACTGGTGCGGGGGGGTCAAGTGGTAGGTCATCCACTTCCTCCTCATCATCAGTAGCATCGTCCGAGTCCGATACTGGTGCCTCCTGTGGTGCATTCTCAGCGAGTGCTCCCCCGATGGCAACAGCAGCAGCAGCAGCATCTGGACCTGGTGAGGGGGGGGGGGGGGTCATGAAAGACTGCTCCCCCAATGCCTCCACCAGCAGCAGGAGCACCAGGAGGAGTGCCAGGATCATCAGCAGGAGCGGCTGGGGAGTCTGGATTGTCGTCCGCTGAGGGCGATCCAGCTGAGCTTCCGGAGGATTGCCGCCGACGCCGCCTGCCTCGCCTGAGACGGGTGCATGGCTCGTACTGACCTTCTGGCAAATCCTGTGCACGCCGGATGCGTCTCCCCGACAAAGGCCACTCTGCAGGGTTGAAGTGCAACAAGGAACGGACTACGCTTTCCTGGAACGCCAGCATAGTCATCTTCCTGCGGGGGTTGCACTTCTTGAAGAGTACGAAGGCATTGAAGAGGGCCCTTTGGATGAAGTAGAATACGATCTTCTTCGTCCATTTGACCGTTCTTCGCTGGATGGGGTAGTACTGGATCATCTGATCGAAATGATCCACCCCACCCATGTGGCGGTTGTAGTCGTCAACACAAACGGGCTTCATGATGTTCTTCCGAGTCCGCTGCCACCTGCCTTGTACCTTCTTCTTGACAAAGGACTGCTTTGGAATGGTGCTCTGGTCGTGGAAGGTGGACACCATGTTGACAATCCGTTTGTCTTTCCAAAGTATCACTAGGGTTGTGCCGTTGTTCATCGCCTCAATTGCATCGTCTTCCAGTGTCGATGCACAAGCAATGTCGCGCAACCGCTTCGGAGCCCCTCGTGCAAGCCTCAGGGTGCCACACACATAGATCTGGTGGTGTGTGAGCATGTGGTGGCACAGGTCAACTGAGTTGTAAAAGTTGTCCATGAACAACTTGTAACCCATGCCTTGCAGGGACTCCGTTAAACCCTCAACCGTTTTCTGGAGAGTTTGACCAATACCAGTGTAGACTTGAAAGTCATACACGAAACCAGTCGTGGACTCTGCCAGGATGTACAGCTTGATGGCGTACTTCTTCGGCTTCATCGGGTTGTAGCACTTGAATGAAAGGCGACCCTTCCACCCAAGGCAGCCTTCGTCGATGGACACCTTCCTCTCCGGGATGTAAGCAAGCTTGAAGCCAGCAAGCAGGTAGCGCATCACCGTGCGGATCTTCACTAGCCTGTCTTTGGTCTGCTTGATGACTGCTTTGCTGTTGAACGTGTGGAAATTGCTCAGCAAGGCTTGGAACTTGGTAACCTGCATGGTCGTGCGAAACGTTGGATAATTATGGACTCCATCATTTAACCAGTAGTGACGCACAGTGGGGAGTTTGTTCACACCCATGAGGAAGTACAGGCCAAGGAATTTGGCCATGTCCTCCTCACTGAATGATGTCCACAGAGAACCAACGAATAAGGCATACGCGTTGGTCTCATTCACCAGGAACCTGAGCAGTTCTCTTGTAAAGAAGAGCTGGAAGAACTGCAGTGGTGTCACTGGTGCTGGAACCCGCAAGCCAGGGGTTCCAGTGAAAGGATCAACGTTGGGTGTGAACGGGTCTGACATCCACTCGTGATCCTCAGCATACACGGTGGGGGGGGGCGTGGAGGTGCATGTGCTGGGAGAGCACCACGTCGTCTGCCTGGACGACGTATGTAACCTCTGCGGCCCCTGGGCCTACCACCTCGGCCCTTCATGGGCCCAGATTTTCGGCGGGGAGGGGGAGGGGGTGGGGGGTCGTCTTCTGCGGAAGACGAAGGGGGTGGGGGTGATGGTGGATGTGATGAGGGTGATGGAGAAGGTGGTGTGGTGGAGTCAGGGCATGTGGGTGTTGGTGGATGTGATGAGGGTGATGGAAAAGGTGCTGTGGGTGGATGAAGTGGGGCAGGAGGAAGCCTCTGTGGAAGCTCCTCATCGATTGCCGCAGCAATCTCATCGTGCATGATTTGGCGATGTTCAGGCGGAACAAACGCCATGTAGCGCGCCTCGCTGCCCCCGCTGTTACCCAAGGAGATCAGTGAGGGGGAGGCTACGTTGGGAGACAGGACATGTGATGGTGGGGTGTTCAGACTACCCACCGGCAGGAGTGGAGCCAGGATGCGGGGGCTGTCTGAAATGTTGCTGGCCGGTGATTCTACGTGAGGTAACAAGGGACCGCCATGCAGGGTGTGTCGTGAAGCAGGAGAAGAAAAAGAATAGAATGTGTGGAAGTCCGGGAATGGTAGTGGTGTGAAGACATGAGAGGATGTTGATGGTTGTGGTGAGAGTACATGAGTGGATGTTGATGGTAGGATGGGTGCTGGTAGGACGGGTGGGGATGGATGAGGTGGGGTGATGTACGGGCTAGGTGGACGGGTGGTGATGAGAAGTGGCGAGGTAGGGCGACGGGTGATGATGAGCAGTGGCGAGATGGTGTGGTGTGGAGTGATGTACGGGCTAGGGGGACGGGTGATGATGAGCAGTGGCGAGATGGGGTGGTGTGGAGTGATGTACGGGCTAGGGGGACGGGTGGTGATGAGAAGTGGCGAGGTAGGGCGATGGGTGATGATGAGCAGTGGCGATGAAGGGGGACGGGTGTTGCCGAGACGTGGCGAGGTTGGGCGACGACTGGAGTTTCTGGAGGTGGAGGTGGAGGTGGAGTTTGTAGAGGTGGAGGAAGAGCTGGAGTTTGTGGAGTTGGTGGAGGAGGTGGAGGTGGAGCTGGAGTTTGAGGAGGTGGAGCGGGAGTTTCTGGAGGTGCTGAAGTGATAATCCTCCTCCTCTTCCCCCTGGGCGGTGGAGAATGGGTCAAACCATCATCTTCATCCGTCTCACCTGCCTCATCCGTCCTCTCCTCTTCCTCGCTCCCCATGTCGTCCTCGCTCTCGCTCTCACTACTGGACATGTCCAGGATGGTATTAAGGACGGAGGCCAGCTGGTCCTCCGGGATGGGGCGTTTTCTATCCATGGCTGGCTAACCGACTAGATGTGTAACGGATCTGTAATGGAGGGGGGGGGGGGGGGGGGGGGGGGGGGGGGGATAAAAACAAATGCACAACAGAAAAAAAAAATATATATATATGTATATATATATACAGGTATATATATATATCAATCTACAATTAGACAAAAATAAAAAATAAATAAAAAAATAACCCTCCACCCAAAAAAAAAAAAATATATATATATATATATATATGGGGGGAGGGGGAGGAGGGAGGGGAGGAGTATAATAATATATAATAAATAGATACTAGCCTAGTAATATTTATATGAGGGGCAGGGGGAAGAGGGGGGGGGGGGGGGAGGGGGAGGAGTAGAATAATAATATTTAATAAATAGATACTAGCCTAATAATAATATATATTTAGGCTATATGGGGGAAGAGGGGTAGGGGGTATAATGTGGGAAGAGGGGGTGGGGGTATAATGGGGGAGGGAGGGGATGGGGTCAAAATAGATAAATACATAAATACGAATGATATTATATATATATATGGGGGGAGGGGGAGGGGGTATAATGGGGGGGGGAGGGTGTAAAGGGGGGGAGGGAGGGGGCATAACTTAGATAAATACATAAATACGAATGATATATATATATATATATATATATTATATCAATCTACAGTTAGAAAAATAAAATAAAATAAAAATAAAACAAAAAAAAAACAAATATATATATATATATATATATATATATATATATATATATATATATATATATATATATGGGGGGAGGGGGAGGGGGAGGGAGGGGAGGAGTATAATAATAATATATAATAAATAGATACTAGCCTAGTAATATTTATATGGGGGGTAGGGGGAAGGGGGCGCAAAGGGGAGGGGGGGGGGGAGGGGGAAGGGGGAGGGAGTATAATAATATATAATAAATAGATACTACCCTAGTAATATTATGAGGGGTAGGGGGAAGAGGGGGGGGAGGAGGGGAGGAGGGGGGGAGGGGAGGAGTAGAATAATAATATATAATAAATAGATACTAGCCTAATAATAATATATATTGTAGGCTATATGGGGGAAGAGGGGGAGGGGGTATAATGGGGGAGGGAGGGGGAGTGGGGTATAATGGGGGAGGGATGGAGGGGGTATAATGGGGAGGGAGGGAGGGGGTATAATGGGGGAGGGAGGGGGAGGGGGTAAAATTGGGGAGGGGGAGAGGGGGTAATTGGGGGAGGGAGGGGGAGGTGGGTATAATGGGGGAGGAGGGGGGGGAGGGGGTATAATGGGGAGGGAGGGGGAGGGGATATAATGGGGGAGGAGGGGAGGGGGATAATGGGGGAGGGAGGGGGAGCGAGCATAACATACATATAAATACATAAACACGAATTATATTATATATATATATTATATCAATCTACAATTAGAAACAAAAATAAAAAAAAAACCCTCCCTCCTCCAATTGTTTTATATATAATATATATATATATATGGGGGGGAGGGGGAGGGGGAGGGAGGGGAGGAGTATAATAATAATATATAATAAATAGATACTAGCCTAATAATATATATTGTAGGTATATGGGGGAAGAGGGGAGGGGTATAATGGGGGAGGGAGGAGGAGGGTATAATGGGGGGGGGGGGAGGGGGGTATAATGGGAGAGGGGGTATAATTGGGGAGGGAGGGGGAGGGGGGTATAATGGGGGAGGGAGGTATAAGGGGGGAGGGAGGGGGAGGGGGTATAATGGGGGAGGGAGGGGGAGGGGGTATAATGGGGGAGGGAGGGGGAGGGGGGCATAATGGGGAAGGGGGGGTAAATGGGGGCGGGAGGGGGAGGGAGCATAACATACATATAAATACATTAACACGAATTATATTATATATATGTGGTGGGAGGGGGAGGGGGCATAACATACATAAATACATAAACATGAATTATATTATATTATATATATATATATATATATATATATATATATATATATATATTATATATATATAATATATATATATGGGGGGAGGGGGAGGGGGGAGTAGAATAATAATATATAATAAATAGATACTATCCTAATAATATATATATGGGGAGCAGGGGGAAGAGGGGGGAGGGGGTATAATGGGGAAGGGGGGCATAATAATAAAAAATAAAAAAACATAGTATATACAAGAGATCAAGTGTCTGACTGGGAAGGGTCACTCAGGTCCAGGTATCCTATTGGGAGGTGTGAAGCCAAGGGAGTGGTATTCGAAGGTGTGAAAACCACCACAACTACCATCACCACCACCACAACTCATCACCACCACCACAACTACCATCACCACCACCACACCTAACACCACCACCACAACTACCATCACCACCACCACAACTACCATCACCACCACCACAACTACCATCACCACCACACCTACACCACCACAACTACCATCACCACCACCACAACTACCATCACCACCACCACACCTAACACCACCACCACAACTACCACACCTAACACCACCACCACAACTACCATCACCACCACCACAACTACCATCTCCACCACCACCACCCCGACCATCACCACCACCACCACCATCACCACCACCACAACCATTACCACCACCACCATCACCACCACCACGACCATCACCACCACCACCATCACCACGACCACCACCATCACCACCACCACCACCACCACCATCACCACCACCACGTCCACCTACTCGTGGCCGCCACCACCACCACCACCACCAAAAATGTTGACTGTACTTACTCACACTGCTGAGATTCCCTCGTGGCCACCAAGCCGTATATGTAGAGTGCTTTTGCCAATAAAAAACTTACCTCCCAAGCACTTTCCACCAATAAATTATCGAGCAATAATGCAAGCACTTTCCACCACTAAATTATCGAGCAAAAATGCACAGGACTGAGGGAGCATGGCGACATATGCTCGACCAGTAATGAAAGTTTTTTCACTAAGAAACACTAATACAAGGTAAGATACACTACTTGAACTGATAAATAGCAATATAATTGACTGATATTTATATGAAAGAGATCCACAAACAAGCAAAACGTATAGGCAAAAAGCATGGCCCCTCGTGGGCTCCACCACCTTGGTCACGTAGCCTACACCAGAGAATGCTCGACCAGTAATAAAAGTGTTTTCACTAAGAAACACTAATACAAGTAAGATACACTACTTGAACTGATAAATAGCAATATAATTGACTCGATATGGTATGAAAGTGATCCACAAACAAGCGAAACCATGGCCCCTCGTGGAGCCCACCTTGGTCACGTACACCAGACTAGCAAAACACATCACTAACATGGTTATTATACCCTAAATAAGAATAACACAATAATCCATCGATAACCCAACGATATAGCACTTCGTTTGGGTTATATTAGGGCGGTAATACCAGCCAGGCTGGGCAAAATGGAGGCCCCTTGGTTTAAAGGGCCGCGCACACCCACCTAGTAGACTGCCTGCTGGGAAGAGACTAACTCTCTCTAGCACCGCGGGGCCCTCACAGGGACGCTAGGGGGTTGCTAGATGTTTCCACATGTACATCTAACTTATCGGACTTACCAGCCAAAAGACCGGCTCAATTGCGTCATAAACTTATTTTCTGGCAATATAATAAGTCAATATGACACGGTCGCGTCATATGTGTTTTTGGTTCACTCTGCCATATGACGCGATCGCGTCATATATGTCTGAAGGAGTTAAAATCACCCAACACAGAGATTTCAGAAGAAGCATTTAAGTTGAGGACACTGAGTTGTGAGGACAGAGAATCAAAAAGAATTTGCTCTGGAGGAGTATTTGGGGAACGGTAGATGCAACATATGTATTTAAATTTACCAGCAGCAATTAATTTGTATATAGAATAATCAAAATAGGGACAATTGAAACTAGTAACCTCCTCCAGGGCGATTTCAGATTTTGCGAAGCAACATACACCTCCTTTAGGTCTGAAATTTTGGAGCAGTTGATAACCTGGAAAATTAAATCTAGACGTGTCAGATGTGGATGTTACTTGAGTCTCTGTCAAAAATAGGAGAGTAGGGGATTCTGCTTGAAGAAATTGGTGTACAGAATTGATGTTAGAGTGAAGTCCCCTTATATTGCTAAAGAAAAAGCTGCACCGACGAGCAGCTTTGGGACGTTGCAATGCTCTTGACACAGTCGCATGCTGACGACCGGGAGGGCCCTGTGTCAATGACCCAACCCTGCCGGGGGTGGATATCCGAGGGACCAACAGGTTTGCTCTTAACAATTGTACTGCCATATTTATTAGGTAGGTGTATGGTGTTACATGTATGATATGTAGTGGGAAGAGTAGTGTTTTATGGATAGAGGATAGTGATGTAGGGCAATGTCGTGAAGTTGGATGTGTATGTTATATAAAGAGGGTTTTCCTGATACCCCTGATGTGTGAGGCAGAAAGATATGTATCCAGCTACCAAGGCCTGGGAGAGAAAATGGAGTTCAGGCTATTCCCTGAGTCTCCCGAAACCTTGGCGGTAGTACTTCCCTGGGCGGGGCTGCCTACCCCTACTACCTACCATGTAAGTTGTAATGTAAGTTGAAGCGAAGGGGCAGAAATACAAGCACTCGCGGAACACAGAAAAGGTGTGTATCATCGACGGCATGCGCGAAGTGACTGGTGGTGTTCTAGAGAGTTGCGCGGGCTCATAGAAAATGGAACATGGCCAGAGGAGAGCACCTAGATTTAATAGGTAACTATAACATTTTTCTCTCCTTCGCTCTCCTAATTTATTTTACTTCTGTAGTCATCTCGGAGTATGTACAACGACGTGCCTAGTAGTGATTTGAGGTGCAACTTTAGAAATTATTGGGGCTTCACGCTAGTACCGATAAATCGGCCCGCTCTGGTAGCGGCTGAGATCTTAGAGCCCTACGTTGGCAATGTAGAAACTACTACTAAATACATTTGTTGCAGGAGGGTGTGTGTCCAAGCAAAACATGTTTTAGAAGCTGCCATACACCAAAAACAGTACTAATTCTACATTTATTTGTGACAGCTATATAACAGGTACGAACGTGAGATTTATTTCATGTTACAAAACATCACTCATACTGCATAACAAACGCATTAGTTGCTAAAATTACTAGTTATATCATCGAACTATCAAGAGTGTAAGGATATAAAAGAGGCAGGCAGAAAAGGTTATAATATGCTTTATGAGTGGCTGCTCGCTGGGAAGGAAGGAGGAAAGTGTAGCTCGATATTTCCAAGGTCACAAGAGGGAAAATGTATTGCTGAAGACTTTTATAGCGAGTTATCAACCCAATTTGTTCATTGGAACTTGTTTTTATTTCGGTCAGGGCTAAAGGTATTTTATTTTTGTATATTGTGTCTTCTATTTGGATGAGTCTCCAGCAATTATGAAAGATATAGAGAAACTAGAAAAAGTCTAAGCTAGAGGTACATAGCTTATTCCATCGATAAAATGACTGAGCTATGTGCGGTTGATAGTCTTTGTCTCTTATCGTTGGAAACGTTTAGAATACGAGGTCAGCTCATTGAAGTCTTTAAAATACTTAACGGGCTTGATAACGTGATTTATAGCATAATGCTTATTCTCAATAGCAATAAAATACACAACCATGGCTGGAAGTAAAAATTTGAAGAGGTTCAGCATTGTTGCAAGTGGAAACGTTTTTGCATATATGATCTGTTCTACCTGGAACAAACTACCCTCTGAAGCTGTAAATAGTTCTACAGTAGAGGAGTTCAAGAAAAGAGTTCATTGCCCTACACAGTATATGTCTTTGGACTTCGAATATCTCCCTGGATTAAACCGCAAGGTCCAAAACACTAACTATTCCTTGTAACTCCTTATAGCTCACTCTCACTCTCAATGAAAACATAAACATGTAGAGGTTTATGTGAACGTGGAAACTTGAAAATAATTATTTGGGATTCACTTGTATATTTCTCTCTCTCACTCTCTCTCTCTTTCTCTCTCTCTAATTGCCCCGTGTGGCTGACATTAATAACATCAAAGGCACCGTCCTTTACATCCAAAATAACTTTTAACCCCTTGCCAAATTTTTTTTTAAATTCGTGTTGAGCTGTAAGCATTAGAGAGAGAGACAGCGGACAAGGAATAGTTAGTATCTCAGAGATCTTGCGGTCCATTCCAGGGAGATACTCAAAGTGAAAAGAGATATACTGTTTAGACTCATTACAGAGTGTGCAAAATAATGTGTACTCTCTTCTTTAACTGTTCTACTGAAGAACTGTTTACAACTTTTGAGGAAAATTTGTCCCAGGTAGAACAGATCTTATATGTGAAAACGTTTCCACAAGTACTAGTGCAGAACCTCTTCAATTCTAATTTCCAGCAAAGGTTGCGTGTTGTATTCATTATTGAGGCTAAACATTTTGTGCTTTAATCCACATTGTCAAACCCATTAAGTATTTTAAAAACTTCAATGAGATGACCTCGTAGTCAACGTGTCTCAATCAAGAGCTCTCAACTGGTCCTCATGGCTCAGTCTTCTCATCGATGAAATAAGCTTTGTGGCCCTAGCTTGTATTCTTTCCAGTCGCTCTATATCTTTCCTGAGTGTTAGAGACCAGAATTGAACAGCATACTCCAAGAGAGGCCGCATCACAGTGATGTAGAGTGTGAGGACTATTACCTTGTTTTATACTTAAATTGCCTCTTAATATAGCCCAATAATTTCTGAGCTTTCTTCTCTACTTCAATGCACTGTTTGGAAAACTTTAGGTCACTGTTAATCATAACATCCTAATCCTTTCCCAAGTCAGTCACTTCCAGTGGCATTTCCAATAGCAAATAGCCTGCCTTGGTGTTTGCTTGGCCGATATGCATCACCTTGCACTTTCCAAGTGTCTCCGACCATTCACCCAGTCTGTTGAGGTCCATCCTGATCTGTTCAACCCCCTTTTTTTTTTTTTTTTTTTTCTATGTGATTGAGGGAGGCAAAAGGCAGAACTGCCAATAGCGAGTGCCTCCCCCATAGTTGAAAGAATGACAGGGCCAAAATCAAGGGACGTTCGAGCCAAAATGCCTGGACACACGGAGTTTGAAGCAATTTTAGTAATAGGAAGAGGGAAAGACTGATTCTGGGAGAGAGTTCCAGAGCTCAGCTGTTGAGTAGAAGAAAGTTTGAGAGTAACATTCATTCCAAGCTTTATGTCATCTGCAAACGTGGAGATCACACTCAACAGACCAATATCGAATTATCGATGTTATTGACATATATGATGAACATAAGTGGGCCAAGGACAGATCCCTGTGAAACTCCAGAAGTGACTGGAGCCCACTGAGAGAGAGAGAGAGAGTGTGTGAGAGTGAGAGAGTGAGTTAGTGTTATAAGGAGTTGCAAGGAATAGTTAGTATCTCAAAGCCCTTGCAGTCCATTCCGTAGAGTAGAACGAGAGAGACTGTTTAGTGCTCTACACTTATTACAGAGTGTAAAATACTATCTACTCTCTTCCTTAGCTGCTCTACTGAAGAATTGCTTACAACCTCTGAGGGAAGTTTGTTTCAGATAGAACAAATCTCATATGTGAAAACGTTTCCACAAATACTAGTGCTGAACCTTTTCAATCCTAGCTTCCTGCAATAATTGTGTGTTGTATTCATAATGGGGCTAAGCATTTTGCTATAATCCACATTGTCGAACCCAATAAGTATTTTAAAAACTTCAATGAGCTAGCGTGTTTCCAACAAAAAGAGATCAAGAGCTCTTAAACGGTCCTCATACCTCAGTCATTTAATCAATGTAATTAGCTTTGTAGCCTTAGCTGGTACTCTTTCCAGTCACTCTATATCTTTCCTGAGTGCTAGAGACGATAATTGAACAGCACACTCCAGGAGAGGCTGTTTCAGAGCATTGTAGAGTATGAGGAATATTACCTTATTTCTATACTTAAAATGCCTCTTAATATAGCCCAATACTTTCTGAGTTTTCTTCTCTACTTCAATCCACTGCTTGCAAAACATTAGGTCACAGCTACTCAGAACACTCAAATCCTTTTCCAAGTCAGTCACTTCCAGAAGCATTACCAACAGCAAATTGTCTGACCTGGGGTTTGCTTTGCCGAAATGCATCCTCTTGTACTTATCCAAGTTTAGTGACTTCTACCATGTCTCAAACGATTCACCCCGTCTGTTAACCCTTTCACGCATTTATGACGCAGAGGTTGCCAGATTAGCAATAAGAAATAGAGTTCTCTCAATCTTATAATTACCTCTCCAAAATTAGTTTTCTGTCCACAGCTAACTCAAACACAACTGCAGAGGTTGAAGTAACTAAACTAAAGGTTTCTAAATACCCCTGATGGTAACAAAGGCTTTAAAGTATCCCCAATAGGCTCAAAATCGCGTCATATGTCGGAGAGGGTTAACCTCTAAGCTGCGACATTACTCTAGGAATGGTTTACTGGGCGAATGCGACATTCCTTCTGGAAGATGGCACTTAACCTTTAAACGGTGAAGCTATAGTAGTTCAAAGGGTACTGCCATCCGAAGGTATTTGGTTATATTCTGACGAAAATCTTCATATTTACAATACCTATATAATTAATACTTATCTATACGTACCTACTTTACTTTTAATATGAACCATAGACTACAGTAGATCTGAACTGGACACAAAAATGGAACTTTGTAGTAAGGGACCCAAAATCAGAGAATGAAACCTCATGTTCGAACCTCGAAACCACGAATATGTGATATTTTCGCGGGTTCGAGGTTCGAACTTGGGGGTTCGTTCTCCAATTTTGGGTCCCTTACTGCAAAGTTCCATTTTCGTGTCCAGTCCAGATCTACTGTAGTCTATGTATGAACTTATGAACATTGAAAAGCAATAAAACAAGTGGTAACAGCAATTGTCTGGTCAAAAACTTATATTTTAGCCCCGCGGTCGTAATCTGACCCAGACCGGCGAGAGAAAGACATCCTCCCTCTCTCCTGTCTCGCATGGCACTGAGAGACAAGGGGAGGTCTGCGACTGGCTTAGCGGGTTGGAGAAAGACTCCCTCATCCTCCCCCCTCTTTCCCTGCCATCCTCGCGTGAAAATACTTGATAAATATCGGGAATAATAGGGAAAATAGCGGATAATTGAGGAGGGGGAAAAAGAGGGAGGAAGGGTGGGGGAGGACACATATGGAGGAGTGGTAGAAAGTAATGGAAGGGAATTATCTCACCTAATCACAAATTGCTTTGTTTTGAGTGCTACTGAGGTATTTTTAAAGTGTTTTTTTATGCTCTGGCTCTATTGAGGACAGTCGCATTAAAAACTTCAATAGAGGATGGTCGTAATTTATGGGTTAAAAACAAAAACAATTTCCCAGTGCCGGTGATATAGAAGCATAATGTGATTAGGTGGCATGTCTCCTTACTACCAATTCCTGTCTTCCCCTTACATGTGTAAGATCCATCCTGAGCTGTTCAACTCCTTTAGGGTCCTTCACATTCACACCAAAATATATGTCATATGCAAACTTGGAGACCAATATAAATTTTATTGACATACTGTATATGATTATTAGTAGTGGGCCAAGGATAGATCCCAGTGCAACTCCAAAAGTAACTGGAGTTCACTCAGAAGAAACACCATTGATTACCTCCCATTGCTGTTTATCTGTTAACCAACTTTCTATCCAATTTGTGACTTCTGTATTAATACCTAGCGCACTCACTTTTGACATAAGCCTAGAACAAGGCAGTTTGACAGATTGTTTTTGAAAATATATGTAAAGGATGTCTACTATTGGCATACTCACTTAGCATTTCTTGGAAAAATTACAACTAATTGGTAGGATATGATCGATGTGGGAATATATATTAGTTGTGGACTTCCAGGTGGTTAACTGACTTGTTTACTAGTATCCCTTCTAAAAGATTTACTATGATAGAAGTCAAGCTAATTGACGTAAAATTCTTTGGACACTCATTATCCCCTTTCTTAAAGATTGTCCGGTAAGTTGAAGTCTCCAGCCAGCCATTTGTTCTTGGAGGGATCAATTTTAGATAAAGATTCGTCAAGGTACTGCAGGTAATCTACGTTACTGTTAGGGGGCCGGTAAAATGATCCTATATAAAGTGTTCTGCAGCCCTGTATCTGTGTCTTAATCCATATAATTTCTGCGTCTGCACTAATTTCGGTGGCTGGTGTTATGACTAATCCCGGCTTCGTTGCTATCATGACTCCACCGTGGTCTCCGTTCTGTCTATCTTTTCTATGTAAGGTCATGGTACAGGGACTGTCCGTCGGGAAGACTTCACTGTCCAAAATGTCAGGATTGAGCCAAGTCTCTGTCCCTATAACAATGACAGGGTCGTAAGTCTCAAGGGTATGGTGAAAAGTGGCTCTTTTGTTGATGATGTTACAGAAGATGATGATGAGGGTTCTGAGGGTGGAAGGCTCCCTGTTAGGGGAGTTTTCGGAGATGATTGTGGTAGAAGGATGGCTTAGGGTAATAAAGGAGGTGGGTGGTGTTAAGGATGTTATTGAGAATTGGGGCTTATAGGTAGGATGGTTTGGTGTGGAGTGGTATGGTTGTTCATGCGTCGGGGAGGTCGGGTCATGCAGTCTGTTGTGTGTTGGGGAGGAATAGTCAAGGTCGCCTTGCCTAAGTCTCGGGATGGTCGCTAAGGGTGAGATGGAATGGTATGATCTTGTTGGTGGTTGTGGAGGGGAAGATGTAATTTCCAGGAAACAAAATCTATTGGAAGTTGGTATGGATTAAAAGAATGGGAGGAACTGTAATTTGGGTCTCCGCATTCCCAGCAGATCCATGACAGACTTTGGCCAACCAACCCGTCGAACGCCGCCGTGAAGCCTCCGACACAGCTGATACGATACCAGCCCTGGTGGACGGAAGCTTCACAGCAGCGGTCGCACTGGATGGCCCGTTGCCCCCACTTTACCGCACGCCGACAAATTTAGCATAGGCAGGGGTTGACCTAAGTCCCAGTGTCACCACCCACAAATAGTAGCAGCATAAGGCCTCGAAAGTTCGATTTATTCTTAAATTTAGTTCTGGCTGGCCCTAGGCTACTCAACAAGTGTGTGTGTGTTTCTGTACATGTAGGTGTCAGGCAATAGTGATTGTGAAATTTGTATGTGCTCGCAGGCAGTCACAGCCATGGTATTTAGTGTTGTTTGTGTTGTCGAGTAGGAAAATTATGTAGAATATGTATAAGATTGTAGCTATACTTGTGTAAATGTTGTCTTGTGAGTGTGAGAGTACATTGTTTTTGACACAGACATAATAGGCATCATAGTTATCCCCTGTACTATTATAAATTGTCTAACTACTGTATTAAAAGAAACTACTATGTAAGACTACTGTGGTGAATTATTAATACTGAAACCTACAACGTCAGGTTGTCATTAAACCGGCAGCTGCAGGGAGACTCTTAAGAGGTTTTACTGGGCGACTGCGGGGAGACTCTTAAGATCCTAGGCCTAAAAAAAACTTTTAAAAGGCCCCAGCAGCACTTGTAACATTTTGTTTTCCTTTTTCCCTCCATACCTCATATAATTTCTCCACATCTGTCAAAGTCCCCCCCTCCCCCCTTCAATTATCACCTATTTTTCTCTTATTCCTGTAATTATCGGTTTATTTATGGCGCCAAAAATCCCCACCCGATTCCAAGGTGGAAAGGGAGGGGTGTGGAAGGAGGAGAGAGGGAGAGTAGTAGCCCAGCTACCTCCAGTCTCTCACCAGACCTCGCGAGAGGTGGGGTTGCTTCGCTCTGCTCCACATTTCATGACTGGACCGCTCCGTATTTATTCGCGATTTTGACCATCTAAACACTATTCCCACTTGTTTTATTGTTGTAACATGTTACTATCTTCATATTAAACGTAAAATAGGCGCATATGGATAAGTATTAATTATATTTATGGAAAATTAACGATTTTAGTGAGGAATATATCTAAATACCTACGCACAGGGGTATGGTGTATACTTCAGGGGCTGCGCAGCTGAGAGGTTAAGGGTTAAATAAAGATTAATAGAAGTTAATAATTTTTGGAGTACCACCAAGACAAAATAAATCCTGGTATGAAAAGTAAAGTAAAGTTAGGCGATTAACCTATATTAACTCCCTAAAATCGGGCATGCTTGTATACATGACCGTATTGCTGGGCGGGTGTATATACCGAAAATGAGCTTTATTCCATGCTCTTTTTCATGCATAAAAAAGAGCCAAAAATTAATACAATTATATATCCGTGAAAGGGCGATAATAGAGCTTTCCAATGACACCTAAATCATCCTTGTACGACCACGGGTTATCTTGCAGCGATCGCGTAACCGGAGATGAAAATACCCCAAAATAAAGTAATTTTCGTGGTTTTTTCCTTGTCTCGCGAGGTACGGTGGTGGGGATGAGGACGTGTCAGTGATGGCCCAGAGGTGGTGCCAAGCGGTCCAAGTCCAGCTATCGTCCTCCCAATGCGCGGACTCTCTCTCAGAGCTCATAACGTCCTCAAAATGGCACCCATCATATGAAGGGCACCGCAGGGGTGGCCAATATTCTCTCTCCCATCATATGATGTTCAACGTCTGTTGAGGGTTAAGAAATACATATAACATAACTCACCTATCGCCTCAATATTATGTCTCTCTAGGCTAGACGAGGTAATATCCCTAGCCGCATCTTAACTCTAGAACTACCCTAAAAATTGTATACATGGCCATATATAGTAAGACTTAGCTTAGTGGAGATCTAGGTTGAGTCCTTTATTGGATGCCAACTATGAAAGTAGAGTTCCTGGCT
Source organism: Paralithodes platypus (assembly GCA_032716605.1). Lineage (NCBI taxonomy): Eukaryota > Metazoa > Arthropoda > Malacostraca > Decapoda > Lithodidae > Paralithodes > Paralithodes platypus. Next base: position 17,317,720 of record CM064496.1, on the reverse strand, counting down.
GGGCGTTGAATAGAGTTGCAGAATCGTTGGGTTGGCCTGCACTGTTCAGATCTAAAAAGCGTCTGGTCGGCATTGTAATTTTCCGACTCTAAGTAAAATATATACTAACTTTGTTACCAAGGGTTCATTCCCTCTTCACTTAATCATATGCATTACAATACGCTTATTATTAAAATAAGCTTATTTATATAAATTTCGTTTTACAACCATTAAATAAACATGTTATCCATGGGTCCACAACAAATCATGGATCCCCTAAACTCTCCCGCAATCGCGGGAACTCTAGCCTAATCCCAAATACAGTACCTCTTATTTTATTTATACAAGGTTTTATGACCTAATTAGCTTAGAAAAAGTAATATTATACAGTTCTAAATGATTTAATATTAATTAGTCTTTACAATATTTACAATCACCAGGTTCTGGTAGGAAATGGTGCACTCTAATGAGGTTACCCTAAACGAAGGTTATTGCTAGCACTTCGCAGATACCAGTGTAGTCAAATTATTTCTCACAACTACACAAGAAAAAAAAGGGTAGATAAAAGTTTAAAAACAAACCTTGGCCGGTTGCCCCACCAAAACAAACCAGGGGACACCAGTTGTTCTGTTATTGGGGCAACGTGCTTTAAAATAACTAATATGCTAATTAATAATATTCTAAAAAGTAGATAAAACTAAAAATAATAATACTCAGTTTGATGACATGAGTGAGGTGCGATGTGAAGAGGAAAAGAGATCAAGGAGAAGGAAAGGTGGAACACGGATGGACACGTCCGTCTCCCATGGGTGCACATAACATTATACCCCCTTAACTTGCTATAAACCATTGTGGCAGTAATTATCATCAAACCAAAAATTTTATTAACAGAGATTTAGCCAGAAATTAAAGCTATAATACTCCCATTAAAACAAGTATGACAAAATAGCATAAATAATAAAACATGGGTTCCTCACACCGCACCGTCAGTGGCGAAACGACCATAATACCACAACAATGAGAGTTGCTGGTGGTCCGCCGTCGCGGCAAGTCGTCCCGGTGCCTGGCAAATATTCGGCTTTATTTGGGAGAACTTCCGTTGGTCCCGGTGATTGACTGCCGCGTCAATGGTTCAGCGGCCTCTCCCCCCGGCTTCATGCTGCCCTGCTCTGCCTTCGTCATCCTCTGATCATCCGACTGTGCCAGCTTCAGTCTGCGCCATCTTTATTCCTTTCTGGTTGGGGGGGCCGGTGCTTCCATGGACCTGTGACACGTGGCTTGCCCGCTGGAGGGACACGGCAAACACAGCGGTCGGCTCTGGGGTTCCTTTGTGGGTCCTAACTCCCCGTCGGTGTCAGGGGCGCCTTCAGCCTATGGGGTTCGTGTTGGTCCCACCGTCCTCACCTATTTACTTCACCACGTGTCTTCTTCCTGCCGGGTGCCATCGTTCATCACTTCATCTTCCCTTTTATTCTCGTGTCCTGGGAGTGTTGTTGCCCTTCCGCAGCCCTTCCTGGGTCCCTGACGCTTGAGCCTCCTTACTGGGAGGCCACTGTGGCTTTGAACAACACCGTGTCAGGGTTAATAGGGCTTTGCCCTCACTGCCCTAAAATCAAGAATCAAGATCAAGATCTACCACAACAATCTTCAACTCTAACTCCATACCTACAACAACAATCACCAACTCATCATCTCCATCAACGAACATCTCCAACACTGCCATCTAGCAAAAACTATATTCTGCAAGCAAAATATTAACCTTCAAGCCGCTTGCAACGACACCGAGACACCGCCAGAGGACGGAAGGACCGGCACCTCCAGCTACCTGCGCAGTGCAGTGAGCGTAAGTCGACCACACGCTGCCTGCCCCCAGGGCTGCCAACATTACCTCTACTCCTCTTCACCACCTCCCAGAACTTCCAGAACTCCAAGAACTTCCAACACGACACTGACCTCTACAGAATGGGTAGAATCTGCTCAGTACAACGCCGATCAACACCAACTGCCCTGCCTGCAATCTGTTGTGGGGGACTATATCGAATGCTTTACTGAAATCTAAATATATTACATCATATGTTTTGTCATTGTCTACTGCTTCGTATACTTGGGAAAAGAATGTCAATAAATTAGTGAGGCAGGACCAACCCTTCATGAATCCAAGCTGGGAATCTTTAATTAATTGGTGACGTTTTACTGTATGCGCTCTCTGAGTTTGCGCGCAACAAATGACTCTAATAGTTTACCTTCAACTGATGTCAAACTAATTGGACGATAATTTGAAGCAATCCTAGAATTATCACCTTTTTTAAAATACCACATTTCCAAGTTTCCACTCATCAGAGACTAGATCCGAATTAAGAGAATTATTAAATAATGATGTTAAAGGGTAACTGATTCCTTCTTTACATTCTTTTAATATTCTAGGGTATATGGTGTTGGGCCTAGGTGACTTTTGTGTTTTAGCTTGTCAAACTGCTCAAGTACATAATGTCTTCTTATGTTTATTTTACTTAAAATATTATATAAATGTCTTGATAGCGTAATGCATAAGTGCGCGGAATTTCGATGTGAGTATCCTAGGTTCGAGTCCTTGGAGTGCCACATGTATTTGTTGATTTCATTAATTGAGTTTAGAGGTGAAGTTGGTTGGTGGAAAAAACATAATAATATACTTCCATCATAAATTGGATGGACCTCCGGTATCAGCGCTAATTCCTCATTCGTGAATAGAGAGAAAATAATTGTTTAGGGTTTTACATATATCTACCTCGCTATCAATGAGAATTCCTGTCTCTGTTTTAAGATGGCCTATTTTGTCTCTAACTTTGGTTTTATATAACTGGAAGAAACCCTTGGGGTTCATTTTCGATTCCCTAGCAATTTTTATTTCGTAATTACGCTTATCTTTCCGAATATCAGCTTTAACTTTTCTTCTAAGATTTGCATAATAATTTCTTAAATGTTCTTCATCTCTCTTTATTTCCTACATATACCTTTCTTTAAACCTAGTGTACGTTTGATTGCATTATTCATCCATCTAGCATCGTTATTTTGAGATCTGAAGCGCTCTGTAGGGATACAATTTATGTACCTTGGGCATCTTAATGGTCTCATTAACTATTTTTGTGCGTAAACAAATACCCTGGGTTGACTGATTTGCACCTAAGTCGATAATTTGATTCCCTGCTATCCTTAATCCTCTATTGGAGTCGCATTTCTCCAAACACACCTGCCAGGTGTTCCCTTAACCCGTGAAATTTTGTTAATCTGAAATTAGGAACTAGAGTTAAGTTTATTATTAATTCATTTTTCCATTCTAGATTGAATCTAATTTCGTCATGGTCCAAGGCTTCCTCCGATAACTAAATTACTAATTAGATTTTCTTTATTACTGAAGACTAAATCGAGTATATTATTCCCTCTAGTTGGCTCAGTTACATGTTGCGTCAAGAAACAGTCCTGAACTAATTACAGAAATTAATTTGATTTCATGTCTCCTGTATTTTCTACCCAATTTGTTCTGCTAAAATTAAAAGCTCCTGCAATACAAACTTTACTAGACTGACAGGCTTGGGCAATTTCCTCCCAGAATATGTTAGCATCTATTCTACTAAGATTTGGTGGTCTGTATATAAGGCCAATTACAACACTGTCATGGTTGTCTTTTATTTCTAACCATACACTTTCACTTTTTCTTTCTCATTTTGTATCTGACCTAGTGCAGTAATTTATCGAATTGGAGAACAACATTACTACACCCCCTCCTTTTCTCCCTTGACGATCTACGTTATACACACTAAATCCGTGTATTTGATACTCTGCAATTAAATATCGTGTGTCCGTGTTCATCCACGTTTCTGTAATCATGATAATATCAATATTTTCAGTAGAAACTATTGCTTTAAATTCATTTATTTTATTCCGTAAACTCCTACACAATGATTGTGAGTACATTACTGGTTTAATATCGCCTATTTCTCCCTTATTACACGCAACCATGTTCTCTACAGTTAAACCATTCGAAACCACACATATTAGTATTATTACTAGATCACAAAACAACCAAAATACAGTAATGATCAAATTAGCCCAGGACAAGCGAAAAACCACGGCACCACACCCAATTCTCAACCCACAAACCCATTCACACCCCAATCTATTCCAAGCCCAACCACAAAACCCACCATAGCTCCCCCACCTCCAATTCAGTAGAATGAGGATATCCAAGACTGAATTAATCTCCGAAAGCCTCATTCTGATCGAAGGAGAGTGTCCTTCAGTCAACTCCCTGACACAAATGTCTATCAATATTAATTAGGCCCTCATCTAAGGCCTTTTCTACCACTACTGTTCTTGAATGGGAAACGGACTGGGATCCAAATGTCATGAGTCCGAACACAATTCCCTACCAAAAGTGCCCACTTACACATGACCATCTCTGATCAACCTAGGCCTAACCAAAATCAAGCACAAAATCTTAACCCTAGCCACTCACAGGGCTACCTGAATTTTCCCCCTAACATATATAATCACACAAAATTCCCTCCCCTAGGCCTACACCAGCCTTAAATTGTTCAAGCACCTGCTATGGAAGTCATTCACCAAATTCTCCCAAAACATTGGCTTTGAAAATAATCTACTCTATATTTTGTTTTATATGTGAATGAGGGACACAAAAGGCATAACTGCCTGCAGCGAGTGCCTCCCCCAGATTTCAAAGATTGACAGGGCCGAAATCAAGGGACGTTCGAGCTAAAATGCCTGGACACACAGAGTTTGAAGCAATTTAAGTCATAGGAAGAGGGAAAGACTGATTCTGGGAGAGATTTCCAGAGCTCAGCAGTTGAATAGAAGAAAGTCTGTGAATAGCGTATGTCACGACCGGCACTACGAAATAAACAAGGGCACTTAATAATGGACTAGATGATAGGCTATATCTGCAACAACGGTACGCTAATTCCAAACCCTCGAACTATTACGCCGGTGAACAAAACACTTAAAACCCTCCAGAGTTAATCTACTGGATAACGGGGTCTCAATTAACTCGGTTTTAGTGCACTTCTACAAAGGCTTTCCGGTGACGGCAAAGCCAACTCACAACAGGAGTACTTAAGTTACGAAAATGCTCTTAAGTAATAACAATGCTTGAATAAACTATCATAAGATTTAATAAAGGAATATATGCTTACGTTAACTTTAGTGTGAGTCTGTACTCAACACTAAACTCTTCAATGCTCTATGAAAACACTGGAAGTCTAGTCCTACAGCCATCAGGTATGGAATCTTCTGAAAAGGTCTGATGCTCTAAGATGCTCGTCAATATAGAACAGAAATAATGCAGGTGCGGGTCACCAAAGCGTGTATCTTAAATACACCAATAAGTAGGATACATATATATAACAAGGGAGCGCAACAACTCAGTGACAGCACTAATAAAAACCACTCAAAAACAGTACTTCCTTAGCCAACGTAACAGCCAAACTGGGTTGTGCACTATGCATCAACCTAGGCTAAAATAAGGCGTGAATAATTCCTAAAGCATACACAATTAAAGTTAATAAACACAATGCTGTCTTTCTCACTAATAAAGTCTAGCAGTGGCATAAAAGGTATCAGGAAACTAGGCAGAGCGAAAGCATGCTCGTAGCCTACTGTCTCCCCTTGAACAGATTTCCCTTATGTTACGTTAAGTGACTTGGAGGCTCTCTTGGTAAGTCCAGATCTCAAGTATCTGGTCTTACCCTGGCGCTCCACAAAGGTCAACAAAATGAGGTAGCAAGCATACAGGTAAGAGTAGGCAAAAGCCCTTCACCTGTATACTGCTACACTCGCAAAGGAAAAAATGCACAAGGGTTGCAGGCTACCTAGCTTCGTCGAAGTCGTACAGGCTCTGACTTGCCACATACATAACTCAGATAACGACTAAAGATACCCTCCACTGTCTAGCATTAAATAGTAGGAAAGAACAACTCAATAATTAGAAGCACCCCAATACTATGATACATGTGACTGTGACTCTAATAATCCCTAAAGCTAGTGCAAACATATATGGAGAACTGGTGCTGGTAATACGACTGGCCGACTATGGAAGTCGTATGCAGAACCAGAAGGGATAAGTAATTGAATAAAGAGAGAAGTATGAACGGGAATAAGTTCAGAGAGAGAAACAGTAGTACAGGGGGTTAGATGGGAGGACAGATTGCAAAGGACATGTAGGACCAAGCACGCTGTGCCAAGCTCTGCAGGAGAAATGCGGGCAGGAGCCCCCCAGCACTAACAAAGGCAGCGGCACCCAATCACAGACGACTACGTCATGAGGATCAGGCGTCATATGACGCGCCAGGCCCGCCAGCCAATCACGAGCGTGGGAAACTCCTCCGAGCGAGGGAGGCACACGTACATACACACGCACATATTACCACCACGCTGCTCGCTCTCTTTCTCCCTACAACTTCACACAACACATCTTATATTCTATCAATGATATCAAATACTTCCAAGTGTCACAGACAAGAATAAAGACCACCACTGATCTGTCTGTGACAACATGAACTCTATGAAAGAAAGAACATCGTTCTACGATTATTGTAGCCCATTTCACTGCCCTGGCGAGTGCTAGCGAGTTACGAGTGCATTCTGGCAAGCTGGCCAGCGTAACACCCCTCCCAAGATGTGGGACGTTTCAGCCTCAGGTGAATTCCACATCTGACCAGACAGAATGCCCACCAACCCCGCATCACCCAGCTACTCTCCCAAGTTGTGAAAACAAGGCACGATCACAAACATAAAACACTGCATTATAAAAAAAAATCTGCACAACACTTCCCCAAAATAATAGCATCATAAACATTATATCACGCTCAACGAGCAAGCTGTACCAAGAATATCCTACTAAGACAACAACTCAGAGTGTCTTAGATTCTTGCTTTGATATACTGGACTTATATACTATCAAAAAGAAAGAGTTTTTATGTGAGGTTTTTATATTTTTAATAGTGTTTTTGGCGGCGTTGCACTACACGGGCAAGCCTAATTTTTCTCCACTCCACCAAACACACCTGTGGTGATCTACCCTGGGTCCTCCACCCTGGACAAACAGTCAGCTATCACATTGTCACAACCGGCAATATGGAGAATGTCCAGATTATACTCCTGCAACATTACAGACCATCTGGTTAGCCTCATATTCCGGTTGTGGAACTGATTAAAAAACTTCAAAGGGTGGTGGTCAGTGTAAATCACTACGACTGGGCCAAAAGCGGGAACATACACCTCAAAGTGCCTGAGCGCCAGCACAATGGCCAGAAGCTCCTTCTCTACTACTGAATAGTTATTTTGTGCTGAGTTGAACTTTTTTGAAAAGAAGCTTACTGGGTGTTCCACACCTTCTGTGTCTGTCTGCAACAAGACGGCACCAGCCCCTACGCCGCTAGCATCTGTCGCTAGCTGAAAAGGTCTTGAGAAGTCGGGGGCCCTGAGTATGGGGTGAGTGCACAACAGATGCTTCACCAGTGAGAAAGCCTTCTCACACTCAGGTGCCCACCCAAACTTTTTTGTCTTTGCAAACACAGAGGAGTATCCGCGGATGAATCTGCGGTAATACCCAATCATGCCCAAGAACCTCATGATCTGTCTTTTGGTGGTCGGCCTGGGGAACTGGTTAATAGCCTGTATCTTGGTAAGGGGGGGGGGGGGGGGGGGGGGGGCACAACGGGCCTAACCCTACCACAAACCCCAGATACTGCACAGTTGCCCGAACAAAATCACATTTGCCCAGATTGACCACCAAATGAGCCTCACTCAGCTTCCTGAACAGTGCCCCGATGTGCTCGCAATGGCTCTCAAAGTCATCATCGTAAATTATCACATCATCTAGATAAACGGTGCAGTTAGGGATCTCCGCCACTAACTCGTTCATCAGGCATTGGAAAGTTGCAGGTGCATTCTTCAGCCCATACGGCATAACGTTGCAACGGTAAGTATTCCCATCCACCACAAACCTGCACACCTGCTTCGTCCGCTCAGACAACGGCACCTGCCAGTAACCCTTGACAAGATCTACCTTGGTGAGGTAACGTGCACACCCGATCTTGTCAACACTGTCATCTACGCGGGGAAGAGGGTAGGCATTGGTGGGAGTTAAGCCGTTCAACCGCCTGAAGTCAATGCAAAACCTGACCTTGCCGTCTGGTTTAGGCTGCAGAGTGACGGGAGATGTCCACCTAACCGCCCCAATTTCTATCAGGCCCCTCTCCAACATGTAGCCTAACTCCGCTCGGAGAGCCGGAAGTTTAATGGGAGGTACACGATAGGGCACTGATTTAAAGGGGGGATGGTCTCCAACGTCCACATCATGCACCGCATGAGTCGTGAGGCCTGGGTGCTCGGCAAACACAGTGGGGTATAACCTAAACAGGTGCTGGATCGCTGCACGCTGTTGCTCAGGCAGGTGCTCTAGCGTTTCCACAGCCACCTGGTTCGTGTTCCCCGCCCACTGATCCGCCGAGACATGACAATCCCAACTCTCCTCCACCTCTGCCTCACTGCCCCCCTCTCCTTCTCCACCTTGGCCGCTGCAGACCAACACAGGGACAGTAGGTTGCACAGGTGGGCGCCTCACAAACTCTTTTAACAGGTTCACATGACAGAGCTGATTTTTCTTCTGCCTATCCGGAGTAGCCACAAGGTAATCTAGGTCAGACAACTTCCGCACGACCTTGTAAGGACCGACAAACTTGGCCGACAGGGGATTCAATTCAATTCAATTCAATTCAATTCAAATATATTTATTTAGCCTTCAGATATACAATTAGTTCAGAATTTAAATACATGGAAGTCAACTGGCTAAGCCTTATGAGAGAAAACTCTCTTTAAGGCACCTTGATTTAACCCGAATTAATTTTCATTTTTACATACATATAATATAAGCTCTTTCAATTCGCACCCATAAACTTACACCACATAAACAAACATACTCAGCACAAAAGTAACTTACAATTTGACGGATGTTTTAATATTTACTCAATAAAAATGATTTGAGGGACATCTTAAAACTAGACAGGGAGGGTTTATCCAGAATATGCCGAGGCAGTGCATTCCAGACCTTTACATCATGATAATGAATCGATTTTTGAGATTTATTTGATGCCAATAATGGAATTTCTAAATCTCTTGTGTTTCTTAAGGTATATCTTTCATTTAAACGAAAATTAAATATATTTATGGGATTGTAATAATTAATGGCTTTATAAACAAAGATAGCAGTGCAATATATGTTTATGTCTTCCCATTTTAAAAGCCTTAGAGATTTAAATAATTCATTTGTGTGATCATATTTTCTTTTGAATGTGATTGTCCTAATAATTTTCTTTTGCGCTAGTTTGACTCTCTCTATCTTTTTTTTTTTTTTTTTAAAAAGACCTCCGTCTACGTATTGTGAAAAACCTGTTATCCTCCGGCAAATTGTGGGGTTGAGTGAGTGAAGGGGGGGGACAGTGAATGAAGGAGGATGCATGTTTTTCATAATACGTGTTGCTAGCCCCAAACGCGAGCAACTGTGGCTTTCAACCATCCGACACATCCCCTTTTATTAATGTGCATCACACATGTTACATACAAATAAGGTTTATGTTTTGTTTTACCCTACTGTGGAAAGACTACGGATACACCACTCCTGCGGCCTCACGCAGTGGCATGACTCAGTCCTGTCGAACTGAGCTCATGACACTGGTGGCATTGCCCCGGAGGATAGCCATCCCTAGTCTTTGCTTGAGCCAGAGGGTTTTCCCGGGGTTCTCCTGAAACTTCTCTGATTTTACGGCCTATTTCATTCACCATCTTAAGGTGGTGGGGCCGAAGACTCCTGAAGTTTCGAATGCCAGGGGCTCGAACTGATGAATTCTGGCGATGGCTTGATATTTTTCTCGCTTTTTATTTTCTACTATCCGGGCGGCTTCACCTGCTTCGTCGGCGTTTCTGGCGGCGTTGGTTGTGGAGAAAGTGTCAACACATGTGGCATCCCACACGAGGCACCGGCCATTCTTGTAAGGGAAAGTGGTCATCCCATCTGGCCGTTTGCCGTCTTCTCTGTGAAGTCCATGTGGTTCGAGGATTGATGCACAGTTAGCACTCTGCAGGGCCCGTTTTATGACATTATTTAGTGCAGAGTGTCTTGGCAGGCGGCCTGCGTTGTAATTACATGACAAGGCATGGTGACCTTGAGCATCCATCCTCCCATCACACTCTCTATCTTAGTTTTACCTGCGGTTGCCCAAACTGTGTGACAGTATGAAAAGTAAGGGTACACCAAGGAGTAGTAAAGTTGTTTAAGTACTTCCGAAGGAAAGCAGTTACGAGTTAGATATAATATACCACATTGTTTATTTATCTTGTTTGTTAATCTTTGTATATGTGACTGCCAAGTCAATTGCCTATCCACTACAACACCAAGACATTTTATATTTTGCTCTTCTATTAACATTGAATTTCCTATTTTAATGGAATCTACATTTGGAGGAACATTCTTTTTTCTGTGATGAATAATATATTTTGTTTTGTCGATATTTAAGGTTAGCTTATTTGCGGTCATCCAACAATAGACATTATTTAGTTCATTATTCACTGATTGCACTAGAGTATTTAAATTGCTGTGACTGCGCAAAAGTGTTGTATCGTCTGCAAACATAATTGTTTTAAATAGTACATTTGTGTTAATTAAATCATTCACATATAAAATAAACAATAATGGGCCCAGTATGGACTCCTGTGGAACTCCAAAGGCTAAAGATTGTTCACTAGATTTAATATTATTATATTCTACATATTGTTTACGGACCTTAAGGTAAGATTCAAACCACCTGAATGTAGTATTTCTTATACCATAAAGTTTGAGTTTCTCTAATAGAATGTGGTGGTCAACTGTGTCAAAGGCTTTTGACAGATCTAAAAATACACTAATTGTAAACAGTCTATCATCAAAGGCTGCAAGTACGTCATTACTAAATTTTATTAGCGCAGTTTCCGTTGATTTTCCACACCTAAATCCATACTGGGCATAAGAAATTATACGGTTCGATAAACAAAATTCATTTAGTCTATTATACATTAGTTTCTCTAATATTTTGCTCATAACAGGTAAAACTGATATGGGCCGGTGATTATTAAATAGCGTCTTATCCCCAGATTTATATATTGGTAACACCTTCGCAATTTTAAGATGATCGGGAAAAATACCCGTGAAAAAGGACATATTACAGAGGTATAAAACAACTTGTGACATAGAAGGCATCACGATTCGTAATATTTTCATAGGTATCCCATGACAGCCTGGAGAGGAATCCCGCAGTTGGCTAACTGTATTTAGTAATTCTTCTGTAGTAACTGGAGGCATTAAGAATGTTGATGCTTGTGGATTAGTTAAGTATGAATTAAAGGAAATATTTGACTCTCTGATGTTTTCAGCTAGATTTTTCCCGACTTTGACAAAGTATGAATTAAACTGGTGTGCTATTACATCTGGTTCTTTAATTTCATTGTTGTTATGAATAAATGTATCACTTAATTTGCTGTATTTTTGTCTTCCTAGAACTGAGTTAATTATATTCCAAGCCTTTTTACCGTCACCAGCAGCTTCTTCCAACTTTTGTTTATGGTAGTTTCCTTTGGCTGTTCGTATAGAGGTCGTAACTTGATTACGAAGCCTACGGTATCTCTCTCCAAACGTGATAGGTTTTATGGCATATTTTTTCGCTAATTTATTTTGTTCTTTGATCATCTTTTGTATTTCCGGTGTTATATAAGGCTTATATAGATGATTTACCTTAATTCGTTTTGTAATAATAGGCAAATGTGTTTTAAACAAAGCTGTAAATATTGTCATAAGATTACTATATATTACATTGGGGTTATTTGAACTATAAACTATTTCCCATGAAACCTCTTCTATTGCTTCTTTAAATTGGTTAATGTTATCAGTACTGTAGTTTCTATAGGTAATATCTTGTTCTTCTTTTTCAGCTTGCTCTAGTGATGATTTTGTACTAGTATGGAAACATGCAAATACTGGAAAGTGATCTGTTATTCTAGAATAAACTATGCCACTCATTATGTGCTGGCTGAAATTGTTTGACCATAGACTGTTGGTCTATAATAGTAGCCGTTGTTGACGTCACTCTTGTAGGTTTAATAATTGAATTAAAGAACAATTTTGAATGAGATAGGGAAATTAAATTGTCTACACAATTATCATTTGCGTTCTTCAATAAGTCAAGGTTATAATCACCTGCAATATAACACAGTTTATCCTCTTCACTCACCTTTGAAAGAATAGTGTTATATTTATCTAAAAAACTACCAAAATCAGTATGGGGCTTTCTGTATATAATACCAATAACAGTATTTTTGTAATCCTTATTATGAATTTCAATGAACACAGTTTCAATGCTATCGTACTGAAAAGTTAAATCGTTTCTTATGGTATATTTATATCCCGTTTTTATAAACATCGCCGGATGGCCTACTAAGGGCAATAAGACCAAAACCTCCTGTCCAACCACAAACTCCCGGAGCTTTGCTTTAATGTCATACCGATCCTTCATCAAGGCCTGATTATCTACCAAATTTCTCCCTGCCAACTCCAGGCTTTTCAGCATCCTGTCTCTACTCTCGAGGACATACTTAATTAGAGAACATGGCTGCACAGTCCCTTCCCAGATCTCTCTCACCTTGCTCAGAGGACCTCTAACCTGATGCCCGAAAACTAACTCGTTGGGGCTAAACCCAAGGCTCTCCCCCGGTACCTCTCTTGCCGCAAACAAAACGTACGGTAGCCCTAGGTCCCAATCCTTGCCGTTCTCCAAACAGTAGCATCGCAACATGCTTTTCAAAGTGGAATGCCATCTTTCCAAAACCCCTTGACTCTCTGGGTGATAAGCTGAAGAGACAACCGTACTGATCCCATGCTGCTGCATGGTCTGTTTGAAGAGTGTGGACGTGAAATTCGACCCTTGGTCCGACTGAATTTCTTGCGGGTACACGTATCTCGAGCAATACAACAGCAAGTTTCGCACAACAGTTTTAGACTTGCCATTTCTCATAGGGTATGCATCAGGGTAGCGAGTGGAGACATCCATGAGGGTTAGCAAAAACCTGTTACCTGCACGAGTGGGAGGCAGAGGACCTACCACGTCGATAATAACCTTGCTGAAGGGCGGACCAATAGCAGGCACTGGGTGCAACGAAGCCTTAGGTATGCTCTGATTCGGCTTTCCCACCCTCTGGCAGGTACCACACATCGCCACCCAGGCCGAAACTTGGGCTTTAATACCTGGCCACCAGAACAACCTAGATAACGAAGCCAACGTTTTTTTCACACCCAAGTGACCTGCCAATGGAACATCGTGCGCCAACCGCAACAGGCTATCACGGCACTTCTCAGGGACCACCAACTGGTCAACCACTCATGCCCCACCATCCCAACTACGTCTGGGATCCAAAAAACGGCGGTACAGGATTCCCCCAACATGAACAAAATCTCCCTGCTTTGCATCCCCGTGCTCGTCGAGTTCAATAGCCCCGTTCCCACAACTCTCAAGCCCAGGATCTTCTGCTTGCAACCGACATATATCCGAGGGTGCTAACCTATCTAATGCTCTAAATGCTCCTGAAGCAACTTGTGGCCACCCCCAATACTGGGCTGCTCAAGCCTTGCCTGCTTCGCCTTGGAACGTTTCTGTCGCGGAGTGCTATCACGCCCTACCATGTCACTAGGGGGAACAGGTTCTGGGGCCACTCCGGACCTCATAATGGGTGCAAGTACCGAGTCACCAAGGAGTGTCGCTGGATCCAAACTCTCAACCCGACCAGCCTTGACTTTCTCCTTCCGACCCTTCCTCCGCTGGTCTAGAACTTGGGTACAAGGCTGTGACACCTGAGCGGACTGAGAGCTGGTAACATCACACGCCATCTGCGGCATCTGGCACCTCTCAAGCCACTCATACCCCTCCCTACTCGTGTCGGCCGCCCTCTCGGCAACGACTAAGGGTGGAACCTCGGAAGTAGGCACCGCAAAGTCGTTGCCGAGAAGGAGGTCGACCCCCTCAACTGGCAATTTCTCCACCACACCCACATCCAACTCCTGTGTCACACCGTCCACCTCAAGCTCCACTCTAACCAGTGGGTAAGACCGCATAGCATTGATGCCTTGAACCACCACAACCCAAGCCGCGTTAATAGGCTTGCCAGTGAAATTCTTAACAAGTGTCTGGGAAGCGCCCGTATCACGCAGCAACTCAAGCCTATGCTTCACACCAGCCCACCTCACAGTGCCGTGCCCCCTATGACCACAAAAAACATCTCGGACGGCTGACGAGCCCTCCTGCTGCTTCTGCACCGGCGATGACTTCGCAACCGACTGTTTACCCCGGGCAAACGCGGAAGACCTCAAAGACACGCCGATGTTGCTCACTAGTGACACCACTGCTGTAGGCGGTGCGCTCGGACATGAGCGCGCAATATGCCCCTTCTTATGACACTTGAAACATTCCACTTCACTCTTGGACTTCCCCTGAGGTGGGTAAGGGCCCTGACCTTTCTTTAACGGGAAGGGTTTCGACTTGGGATCATAATTGGCAACAGTACTCTTAAATGGATAATTATTTGTGTCATTAATTCGGGGGGGGTGGGGTGGTACGCCCCTTGTTACCTGCCTCAGCTCTCTGTGCAGACCCGCACCCACGAATCAATGACAACCTGAGGTCAGCCAGCTCAGCCGCCTCTTGCAGAGTTTTCGGTCGCTTTTCTTTCAGGTTAAGAGTCAAGTCACTGCCAGTACATTTAAAAAATTGTTCCAGCAACACTAATTGTTTTACTGAATCAAAAGTAGTTGCCTTCTCTGACCTCAACCAATTTTCAAATGCATCTGACAGCTCTCTAGCGTGTTCCTGGAAAGTACTCTCCTTTCTTTTTGGAACCACCCTAAACTTCAGCCTATAGGTCTCTGGCTGTAGCTCATACGTCTACTGCTAACAATGCGAGAAATAAATTCAACCCCAAATGGCAATAAGATTTCTCCAAAAAAAAATGCAATATCCGGTTCACTATATACTGGTCTAAGGGCGCCATTTGTTATGACCGGCACTACGAAAAAAACAAGGGCACTTAATAATGGACTAGATGATAGGCTACATCTGCAACAACGGTACGCTAATTCTAAACCCTCAAACTATTACGCCGGTGAACAAAACACTTAAAACCCTCCAGAGTTAATCTACTGGATAACGGGGTATCAATTAACTGGGTTTTAGTGCACTTCTACAAAGGCTTTCCAGTGACGGCAAAGCAAACTCACAACAGGAGTACTTACGTTACGAAAATGCTCTTAAGTAATAACAATGCTTGAATAAACTATCATAAGATTTAATAAAGGAATATATGCTTACGTTAACTTTAGTGTGAGTCTGTACTCAACACTAAACTCTTCAATGCTCTATGAAAACACTGGAAGTCTAGTCCTACAGCCATCAGGTATGGAATCTTCTGAAAAGGTCTGATGCTCTAAGATGCCCGTCAATATAGAACAGAAATAATGCAGGGGCAGGACACCAAAGCGTGTATCTTAAATACACCAATAAGTAGGATACATATATATAACAAGGGAGTGCAACAACTCTGTGACAGCACTAATAATAACCACTCAAAAACAGTACTTCCTTAGCCAACGTAACAGCCAAACTGGGTTGTGCACTATGCATCAACCTAGGCTAAAATAAGGCGTGAATAATTCCTAAAGCATACACAATTAAAGTTAATAAACGCAATGCTGTCTTTCTCACTAATAAAGTCTAGCAGTGGCATAAAAGGTATCAGGAAACTAGGCAGAGCGCAAGCATGCTCGTAGCCTACTGTCTCCCCTTGAACAGATTTCCCTTATGTTACGTTAAGTGACTTGGAGGCTCTCTTGGTAAGTCCAGATCTCAAGTATCTGGTCTTACCCTGGCGCTCCACAAAGGTAAACAAAATGAGGTAGCAATTATGCAGGTAAGAGTAGGCAAAAGCCCTTCACCTGTATACTGCTACACACGCAAAGGAAAAATATGCACAAGGGTTACAGGCTACCTAGCTTCGTCGAAGTCCTACAGGCTCTGACTTGCCACATACATAACTCAGATAACGACTAAAGATACCCTCCACTGTCTAGCATTAAATAGTAGGAAAGAACAACTCAATAATTAGAAGCACCCCAATACTATGATACATGTGACTGTGACTCTAATAATCCCTAAAGCTAGTGCAAACATATATGGAAAACTGGTGCTGGTAATACGACTGGCCGACTATGGAAGTCGTATGCAGAACCAGAAGGGATAAGTAATTGAATAAAGAGAGAAGTATGAACGGGAATAAGTTCAGAGAGAGAAACAGTAGTACAGGGGGTTAGATGGGAGGACAGATTGCAAAGGACATGTAGGACCAAGCACGCTGTGCCAAGCTCTGCAGGAGAAACGCGGGCAGGAGCCCCCCAGCACTAACAGAGGCAGCGGCACCCAATCACAGACGACTACGTCATGAGGATCAGGCGTCATATGACGCGCCAGGCCCGCCGGCCAATCACGAGCGTGGGAAACTCCTCCGAGCGAGGGAGGCACACGTACATACACACGCACATATTACCACCACGCTGCTCGCTCTCTTTCTCCCTACAACTTCACACAACACATCTTATATTCTATCAATGATATAAAATACTTCCAAGTGTCACAGACAAGAATAAAGACCACCACTGATCTGTCTGTGACAACACATGAACTCTATGAAAGAAAGAACATCGTTCTACGATTATTGTAGCCCATTTCACTACCCTGGCGAGCGCTAGCGAGTTACGAGTGCATTCTGGCAAGCTGGCCTGCGTAACACGTTTCACTCTTGGGTTGGAGAGTTGCACAGAGTAGGGGTGGGATTGTGTTGCAAGGCGGGTACTACGTACCCTACGTAGAGGAGGTGGTATTCACTGGGAAAGCTCCGAGGAACACTCATTATTGTAGTAGTGATAGAATAGTGAGAGAGATGCAACATTGCGTCGAAAAGAGACGGATTGCAGAGAATTGGTGAGTGGACGGGCGTTAATGATACGAAAAGCTTTCCTTTCTACTTTATCCCCACACATGTGAACAATACTCTATACAAGGACGCACTGTGCCCCTGTACAGAGCAAGTAGCTGCACAGGGGTAAAGAACCCCTTGAGGCGGTTGAGCACACCCAGCTTCTGGGAGGCTGCCTTAGCGAAACTGGTAATATGGTCTTTCCAAGTGAGAGCAGAAGAAAAAGAGACACCGAGAACATTGAGGGAAGATGAAGGGTTGATTTTTGTATTGTTGAAGCATAAGGGGTAATCCTCTGGAGGTTCCTGACAGGTAGTAAGATGGATAAATTGAGTTTTGGAAGCATTAAATGTAACAAGGTTAAGGTTTTCTCTACCCCAATTGGAAATAGTAGCTAGATCAGAAGATAAGCATTGTATGGCTTAATTAAGTTTACTTCTGAGGGACTGCTGGCTGGGAAGTTCTGGAAAACTAATTGAGTGGTGTAAAGTAGAGTCGTTTGCATATGAATGGATGGGACTAGATGTACAGTTGAGAAGATCATTTATGAAAATTAGAAAGAGAATAGGAGATAGGACAGAACCCTGAGGAACACCGGAGTTGATAGGATGAGGAATTGAGTGATGGCCGTCCACAACCGCAGCTATATAACGGCCGGAAAGGAAATTAGAGACAGAGGCACAGATGGAGGGAAAGAAACCGAAGGAGGGCAGTTTGGAAATTAAAGATTTGTGCCAGACTCTATCGAAGGCCTTTGATATGTCTAGTGCAACAGAAAAAGCCTCACCCAAGTCCCTAAAGTTGGATGACCAAGAGTTAGTAGGATATGAAAGAAGATCACCAGTAGAGCGACCCTTAACACTCAAGCTGCGGCTCTTGACTTAAGTCGGGTGAGAGAACCATGGCCTAACCCGTGGGTCCCGACTTAAGTCGCAAGGGATTTTGAGCACAATATCGGCTCTGAGAGAGAGTCCACGCGGTGGGAGGACCGCAGGCGGGCTCTGACCGCTTGGCCCGAGCCTAGCGAGGTTACTGGCGTGTATAACACATACCTACACATCCCTCGCCTCGCTAGACAGGGTAAAATCTCAGGAAATTACCTTATTTTACGGTTTTTGTACTCGTGTTGCAACATCGTTGCAAGCGAACCCGTTGTCATACAAGGATGATTCAGGTGTCATTGGAAAGCTCTATTATCGCCCTTTCATGGATACATAATTGTATTACGCTCTGGCTCCTGTTTATGCATGAAAAAGAGCATGGAATGATGCTCGTTTAGGGTAAATATGCCCGCCTGGCAGGTAGTAAAGTTACAAATATCCCCGTCCGTAAAGGGTTAGGGAAGCCGTACTGGCGATCTGAGAGCAGATTATGAGAAGAGAAATGCTTAAGAAATTTGGAAGCAAGAATAGTTTCAAAAACTTTAGAGATACAAGAGATGAGAGCAATTGGACGATAGTTGGAGGGATGAGAACGGTCACCCTTTTTTGGGACAGGTTGAATGAGAGCAAACTTCCAGCAAGAAGGAAAGAAGTTAGAGGAGAGACAGAGACAAAAGAGTTTGCCTAGGCAGGGGGTCAGCAAGGAAGCACAGTTTTTAAGTACAACAGGAGGAACACCGTCCGGACCGTACGCCTTCTTAGTATTAAGCCCAGAGAGGGTAGAAAGTACATCTTTAGAAGAGATTAGGATATCAGGCATAAGTAGGAGAGAAAGGGGGTGGAGAGGGAGGAATAGCACCGGAATCATCCAAGGTAGAGTTTCTGGCAAAAGTTTGAGCAAAGAGTTCAGCTCTGTCAGAGGAAGAAGTGATGGTTGTGCCATCAGAGTGGAAAAGAGGAGGGAAAGACGTGGAAGAAAAGTTGTTGGAGAGGTTTTTGGCTAGATGCCAGAAACTTGGGAAGAGCTAGAGTTGGATAGTTTAGTGCATTTATTATTGATGAAAGAGTGTTTGGCAAGTCGAAGAACAGATTTGGCTTGATTCCGGGCAGAAACATACGAAGAATGAGATTCTTGAGTTTTAAGGCGTTGGTATCGTTTGAATGCTTCCTCCTTGTTATGGACAGCAGTAGAACAAGCGTGAGTAAACCAAGATTTGTTTGCATTAGACTGAGAGAAAGAAAATGGAATATACGCTTCCATGCCCAAGAGGATTACCTCAGTAATGCGTTCAGCACTCTCCGAGGGTCCTCGGCCACGGAAGCAGAAGTAATTTCATGGGAAATCAAAGAAGTACTGCCGGAGAGCATCTCAGTCGGCAGCGCCAAACTGCCACAAGCGCCGCCGGCTGGGAGGATCGGATGGCCGTACTGAAGAGATAGGACAAGTGACGTAGATAAGTTTATGGTCAGAGGAGCCCAAAGGAGAAAAAAAAAAACAGTATAAGAAGAAGGGTTAGAAGTCAGAAATAAGTCAAGAATGTTGGGCCGATATCCAAAGCGATCCGGGATACGGGTGGGTTGCTGGACCAGCTGCTCTAGGTCATTTATGATAGAAAAGACGTAGGCTTGTTCACCAGGTTTGTCAGTAGAGTGAGAGGAGAGCCATTGGCGGTGGTGAACATTGAGATCTCCTAAGATGGATATATCATAGAAGGGAGAGATACTCTTGTAGCTGATATAGAGTTTGAGATTGCTAGAAGACATTGCACAGACGAGAAAAGCAAGATAGATATTTTCAGGTGACGGATTTCAATGGGTGATATATACATGCAGGTGACATGTGCAAGAAATTATTTCTTATGAAACACTCAAACAAATTTTCATAGCTAGATTTGGAACCCAACCTGCCGGATCCTTAATTGCAGTCCATAATTTTGCTATTGGACTTAAGAGTCACCACTCTAACACAAGTCTGTCAGTCGATGGACTAGTTGCTAAAGCCTCCACATTAGCTTATAGCATCAGAAATTAACTTAAACTTAGTTCATGGACAAAGAATATTGATCAAAAGGAATACATGTCTGTTGATCAAGCAGCTATTATATCGGGTACATGTTTTTGGCAAACCTCTTACCCGAAAATGTCGAAGGATTAGTTCAATCTGTCCCCTTCACACCTAATGACACCCTTGCGGATTTATCTGAAAGAATTCAAAAACATCCAGAGAGACAGCTCTTGACCACAAAATAAAGTCCATAGCCAAGGCTACAACTGTACCTAAATCTGTCATAACACTTGCGGCAGTGAACACTCCTTCTAACCCAAATATACACCCCAAGCATTCTAGCAAACCCTAAAATGACACCCACACCCTGCAGCTCTTCTCAAAATCAAAGATGTGGGAACACACACAAATCCAAAAGCAGTCCCACATATTCACCAGAATTTACATGTCATTTCTGTGGGTAATGAGGACATAGAACCCAACGATGCCTAGTCAAGGAAAAAGAAGAGATTGAGATAACAGCTAGAAAAGAGACAGTCTGCCGCTACTGTAAGACAAAGGGTTACTGGACAAAGTTCTGTACTCACATTAACCCATAACTGTCGGGGCGCAATATAAGTCGAGTATAATAAATCTGGACTATCTGGTGGCGCTCGACATAGGTCGTGTGGCAATTTCAGCACGTAATGTTGCTGAGAGAGAGAGACAAGTGGTGGCAGGAGAGTAGCGAGCGTATGACTGCTCCCGACCACCGCGGCGAACCTACTGACACGAATCCCACCTCCTCCCTCCCTCTCTCACTCGCTATATACGGAATTGTATGGGGAAAGTGCCGAATTACATGCTCTTTGCACTCGCGTTGCGCGGTTGTTGCAAGAAAACTAGCCATCATAAAAGGATCGTTATGGTGTCATTGGAAAGCTCTGTTTATGCCCTTTCAGGGATAGATACTTGTTTTACGCTCTGGGTCTTATTTAGGCATGAAAATGATCACGTAAACAGCCCTATTTTGGCTAAAAACACCCCGCTGGTGGCTACATATTATATACCGCCTAGGCCGCTCGTAAGGTGTTAAAGAACTCCGAAGTAGTCTGAAAGAGAGTAAAAAGAACACACCCAACGTTAATAATTCTTTCATTAAAGCCTCAAGTTCAGGAGAAGCCTAAGGACCCGAAGCAGTAATTCATCCTGCTCTGGGATCAGTATTGTTGCAACTCAAACGCAAGATTTGAAGACGGTAAAGATGAATCCACCTTGCTTTTGCCTATAAAATGTGGAAACCATAATGTAGAACTTTTCCTAGACACTGGTTCTCTCATAAACATTATAAGTCTCAACAAATTCAAAGAGCTAATTCAAAACTTCACTGAGTCCTACCCTGGTATTCAAATTAAATCTGTAAGCGGTGACTCATTACAAACTTTATCTAAGGTTAACCTGCCTATAAAGTTCACTCAAGAATCGGTAACATGTCTGCCATTTTATGTTATCATCCAACTCCCCATTAATTCAAACATTATTTTAGGTCATCAATCTATGCATGACTTAAAAATCATCATTCTCACACACATGTATCAGCTTCTGATTGGCGGATAGAAAGGTGATGTCATTGAGTGTACACGTACTTAAGATAAAGCCACTCATAGTACCATCAATCAGACCAGATTCAAACTTAAGAATCTCCCAAACTACTCATCACCATAATGTTAGATATGAGAGTAAACAGAGAACTAACTCAGGTACTTTAATAGATTTTAAACGTCAAGCTATCTCTATTAACTCCATCACTGTGGGGGTTGTAGTCGTAAGTGACCTTCAATCCTTGCACATTTTCATGCATAAACAAGAGCCAGAATGTAATACAATGAGATATCTGTGAAAGTGCAGTAATATAGCTTTCCAATGACACCTGAATTATCTCTATACAATGTTTGGTTGTCTTGCAACAATTTTGCAAAGATCAGCCAAAATTGCTAAAAATTTGTGTGCTTTTTTTTACCTGTTTTTGCTATATGTACCACTGCATGTGGGAGATGTCTTTATCTTTCATCAGTGCCAGCCCAGAGTTGGTGGGTGATGGACGAAGGGATTACCTGCATTACGTGCATTACCTGCAGTCGCTTGCTTCCCTCACAGGACACATATTTTGCGAATTTGGGGCCCGTCCAAAAACCAGTAAGGGGTTAAACTCCCCGTTCAAACACACAATAAGGGTGACATCTATATGGTAGTTCAGGATACCAGTACTGGTAGTCAACCAACTCCCCCTGACTATGATAATGTTGAAGTATCTATTGAAGACTTGATTGTAAACCACTCTGTCACTTCTGATGTAATTCTAAGTGAAAACCTCACCATTCAACCTATGTCCTCTGTTAAAGTGAAAGTCTATATAAATGAACTCCCTCTGAACTGTCACAAATACAGTATAATCACCCTCCCATACACCTCTAATATTAAAGGCTTAAGTACAATCGGCTGCAAAAGTCCTGTTACCTCTCCTGCGTCATCGTGATCTGCAATATCCATAGACTCGAAAGTTTCGGTGTACAAAATGTGCATATTTCTATCACCAGATTGCAGACTATGAGGTGTGTGATTGTGAGGGCGTAGGGTGATGGGGGAAAGCAGGGGTTAGAGCTGCTTGGTGTGGCAGGCGACAGGACTTTTGCCGACTATAGTACATGATTAGATTAATATCTAGAATTAGATAATGGATTAATCGTGATCGTGTACTTAACCTTTAACTGTGTTGGTGGTGTAATGGTTCTGATGCTTATGTTCTGGGTGTGGTGTTTCGATTTTGAATCACGGGAGGATCATATGCTTTCATTTGTTTATTCTAGTGCATTGGGGTTTGGAATAGAGGATTTAATGTTAAGAAGGGGGTATTACTTAAACTTTATTCACAAACACAGCCCTCTATGAAAGTGAGAACAGTAATTTTGAAACCATTCTCATAAACTACAATGACATTTGATCACAGAACAAAAACCAGCAAACTCTACAAAACACTAAATGGCATAACACTCTCCAACAGCAAAACAACATAATCAAATGCTGCCATTACAATAACAGACACCATACCTACAAACAACAAGCACACATTCTCATCAATCATTTTTCACAAGTCAGCCATCTTAACCCTCACCGTGACAATCGACGAGTCATACGATAAAAGCGACAATTCACTACAAACCTGGAGTATGCACCATTCATTAAAATTCAGACAAAGCACATCATCAACAACCTCAAACACTCATCTGCCTGTGGTCCAGACAAAATAAGTAACATACACCTTAGACACCTGGGACCACAAGGCATTCAAACACTCACCAACATATCAAAACTACAGCTATTCACACAACATAATACCCAATATGTGGAAGCATTGTGTCATCATCACAATCCCCAAACCAAACAAAGACCCCAAGCTACCCTCCTCACACAGCCCCATCACTCTCTTTTGCACCTTTCTCAAAAGTTACCGAACGTCTAATATTACAACTAATCACACCTCACATTCCCTTAGCTACCTCACAATACGGTTTTAGGCCACTACACTCCACAAACACCCTTCTTATAGACCTCACACAAACAAATATTTTGATGGTATCAATTCAGCTAGGCTACCACACAGAACAATTCTTGTTACAAATTATATTAGTAAAGCTTACAAACCTTACAAAAATAATTCTCAACACAAACATGCACAATAACACAAAAAGATGGCTGGTCACATATCTAGCAAGCAGGTGTACTCATGTAAGATTTGCTGGCCAGTCATCGAAAATCAGAAATGTCAAAAACAGAGTCCCACAGGGATCCGCCTTGTCACTAACACTTTTCAACCCATATACCCATGACCTACCCATACCCTACATACCCCAGATACACACATCCTCTTACACAGTTGACATAACACTCACATGTACACGCTGAGACGCAAACATAGCCGCACAACTCCTCCAACCGTACCTCAACATCCTACACAACTGGTTCACCACAAACAGACTCAAATTAGCCCCAGCCAAATCTACCGCAACCCTTCTCACAAACTGAATAGTAGAACATAGTCACATCCCTCACCTAACTTTAAATAACATCCCCATAACACACACACACATACCCAACATTCTTGGTGTAACATACAATACATCAATATCATTTGAACAACAAGCATAAAAAACAAACTGACACCAATACTAAACGCCCTCAAGTCACTTACCCATACAACATTCTGACATAAAAACGAAACTACCACCACAGTATGCAAACAAAATATACATTCAGACATGGAATATGCTAGCCCTGCTTGGGCCTCTAAACTCACTGACACGCATCACAACACCCTACAGACCATACAGAACAAAGCCCTAAAAATAATCACTGGCTGCACAGCCATCCCACCTACACCAGAAAACCAAAGGCCTCAATATCAAGGATAACTTTGGTATGAGAGGCACGCAATTTCTAGCCGCAGCTGCCACAAACCAACACCACCCACTACACTACATGGCAGAACATCCACACACACCAAGAAACAGCAAAACAACAACTAGCACTCGTTATCATACACAAGTACTGCCTTAACTCCCCCCTTGCCCATCCCAAGCCAGCTTCCAGAAGCATATCCATATTCAAATCACCCACCAATCCATCCAGTCACTCAAAGACAACACTCAGCTACATGCACGGCCACCTGAAGTTCATCCCTCAGAACCCCTCCTTTCCCGTGAGGACAGAGTCCACCTGGCTAGGCTGCAATGTGGGCACCATACGGCCCTTCTGAGTTATCAGAAGAGGCGTGATGACTCCATCCAAGACACCTGTCTGGGCTGTAACATCAACACTGCACACTATCAAACACATTATGGAAGACTGCATAACACGCAACCACTTATGCCAACAACACAACACACACTCCTTGAGAACTTTGTGGGAAAACCTGATCTCGGCCGTGGCCTTCCTTAGGAGCTCGGGGCTGTTCAGCCAGGCAGCCTAGGGAACGTTTACTACTACTACTACTACTACTACTACACTGATACCCCATTTTGCTTAACAATGGCAATAACATACTGGAAGCAGAAATTTTCCCATTTATCTTCAGTGAACAAACTCCTGAGGCAAGTACTAACCAAATTGCCAATTCAACAATTAATAAACACAACTCCTTGACACAGGTTAACATCAAATCCCAACTAAATCCAGTTGATTTTGAAGCTTATAAGGGCAATCTCATTGAACTCTTGCATAAATATCAAGAGACAGTCATGTTAGATGGCGATAATATCGGGTTCTGCAATGTTCTTAAACACACAGTAATATTGCATAACGCTGAAACCAAGCCTATCTACTGTCCATCTTACAGATTATCTCACTTTCAGAGTTAACAAGTAGTTAAACAAATTAAGAACTTATTATAAAAAATAAACTATAAGCCCCTCTGGCTGATGCTGGGAAGGGCCTATTTTTCTCGTACCTAAAAAGAACCCCGGAGAATGGAGAATTGTAGTAGACTTTCACAAACTGAATGAAGTCATAGAGGATGAAAATTTGTATAGCCTTCAATCAGTGAAGTTGTGAGCAATCTAAACTCTGAAAATAAGAGCTTTTCTACCATAGATCTGGGGAGTGGCTTCCACCAGATTGATTTGGATGAAAATCCTTGTAAATGCACAGCTTTCTGCATACCCAGCAGTACCCATGAATTTAACAGGTTGCCCCAAGGTCTTAAAACTAGCCCAGCCTTCTTTCAAAGACTCATGTGTCACATTGTTTCAGGCCACCTGTCTATGTCGATGATATTAATATAATATCTCCCAATATACTGTAGATTCACACCTTCAAAGTTTGGAGAAAAGTTTCCATAAACTTCTTCTCTCAGTATTCTTTGTGTCTCTTTTTCTTCTGCTCTCTCTTGGACAAAAACATATTACCATTCTTGCTAAGAACTACTTCCCAAAAGGTGGGAATGCTCAACTGCCTCATGGGGTTCTAAAATGCCCCAGAACGAGAAGCCCACCACAGAAGCCACGAACGAACACCACACAGAAACACCCAAAGGAAAGGTCCACAGAACGAAAGGACCAGCTGACCGAGCCAGCCAATTCAGACAGGCCTAAGCCCGCAGGGCTAAGCAGCTCCAGGCCACACCTAGATACCCCTTCTAAACTGACCATTTTTCCACACCTCATGTACACTACCCCCTCGTGTCCTACACTCCTAACTACAAAGATGATGAACAGGAATATACATTCATATTAAAAACACCCATGCCCTGTCCGACGTTGAGCCAATGCCAACACATCAGACAGCCATAATTATATCTATGTATGTTCTTACATCCGAGAAGTAGATGTAATATATCTTAGAAGTTAAAACACCCACGCCTGTCCCTAGACCTTGTATATCATTTCCCATGACGAGTATAGATATATGTAACCCGTGCTCAGTCGCCCCCTTGCATTGTTCCTCTAGTAACTAAGTGTCTCTATAATATTAACTGCCACCAGTATTGATACGACATAGCGGCACTGTCCTTGTGTCGTATTGTGCCAAGTACAGATCAACCAGGTTTCATCACCTAATTAGGACGACAACTATAATGTCGTCGTTCATCGATGTATGCAATCCTTAGTTTAAGTATTAATATTAGCATTCCCTAACATCTTGTTTTGCCAGACTAAGCTTCTGAAGACCCATCGCCCCATAAATCTATGTATTCAATCCTTAGGTTAAGTTTTTTTATCCGTGTGACGCATGTCCAGTGTGAGCATGCTGTACAGAACGCCTAGTCATGCCCCACTCTCGCTAGGATCGTCAGGGCAGGAACTTTGGCTGTAGTCTATGTAGAGTTTCCTAACTTAGTTCATGTGAGCCGTTGTACTATAAGTAATATGAATATGTATTTTGTTTTCATCTGAGTCAACGAGTTCTATTTTATATCATTAGTTATAAGTATTGTGTGTAAAACTTATTTGTAATGATGGGAGAAGCGGCAGCCACAGTTGGGGGTCAGTGGGTGCGCCATGCGGGAGGTGGGCCTAACTCACTAGCACTCCCCCCCCTCCCCCCTCCCCTCAGTGCTAGGAAAGCCTTTGTCTATCCCAGAGGAGAGAGAGAAATTACGTAATGATTGTCAGTGGGCGGTCCTTAGTAGTTCACGTTGGGCTCACTAGAGGGCCGAGTATAAAAAAGGGAAGTCTAGCCATTTTTTGATCAGAACTCATTAGGCAGAGCGACTTCTCATTTCCCTTGCTAACTATATATATTCTTCTGACTGATGTGAACTTTCTCTACTACCTTACATTCTTATCTCCTCTTTTCCCTACCCTTTTTAACTTCCATGGTCCCGTTGGTGCAGAGCTAGTCAGCCAACGTATTATCGCTTGAGTTCTCATGAGATACATGCCTATTAGATAGCCTATTTTGGAAGGGTTAACTTAGAATAGGATTGATTTATGTTTGTTGCACTTGTCTATGCATTTCCCTGTGTGTTATTATTATTATTCCTGTTTTCTGCTAGTCTAGGTAATGCTAGACTGGGGTAAGGCTTTTCTGTGTTACGAGTTGTTGTTTGATGCAGTGGTTAAGCGATAAACCTGCATACTCGTTTCGGTTCAGTGAAGCCTAGGTTGTCTTCGCGGCTGACTGTGTTGAGTTAATAATTTACAGTGCGTGAGGGCAAGAGCCTAACCACCCTGTATTTTATTAACAGCTTGTTTTTACTTTGTCAAGGAGCCGGGAGAAAACCAGATACAAGGGATCTGGATTTCTCAAAGTGCACTTGTTAGTGTTAACGTAATACTTTAAACAGTTGTGAGGACTTCGCTAGGCTACGAGCCGTTTTTGCTCAGTCACTGCTACCTTTTGCCCACAGTACCCCAGCTAGACTTTACTCGATTAGTAGATACAGAATAGTATAGAAGCTTTCCTTATGTATGATATTGTTTATGCACTATTGATTTCATGTGTTGCAAGCTTGGCTACTTTAGTGATTAGTGGCCCACGAGCACAATCCGAGTAGGCTATTGCCGTTGCATTTGCGGAGTACTTCTTTTTAATGTTTGCCATTTACTATTGCATATTCTTTTAATTATTCTTATGCCAATTTAAACCTTTAATAGTATTTAATTGCCAGTGTTTTTCTTATTGAATTACTGTTCAAAATCCGATACGTACTTCTTACGAGCATCCGAGAAGCATCTAACTTTTTTCAGAAGATTCCTTGCTCGATGCTTAAGGACTATTAATTAACGTAACGTAATAGTGCCGATCCGAAGTAGAGGGTGGAGGACTTCTTAAGTTCTTAGTCAAGGGTGGATTACTTCGGCTTCGGCCAACACTATTCTTTGGTGTTGTTGTTTCTTACTTCTTTGTTTGATTGTTGACCAGACTAGAGAATTCCTGTCTCTTTATTAGTCTGTTGTTGAACACTAGTACCGAGTTCTTGTATACCCCGTTATAGCAGATTGAACTCTGGAGGGTATTGGTGTTTTTTGTTCGGCTGGCAGTACTCAGGGGTTGGGATCGTGTGTTTCCGTTGTGGCAGCGAGCCCTATTCGAGTCCTGATTGAGAGCCCTTGTGTACCCGAGTGCCAGGTCGTAACATCCGCCATTGTGTTCACCTTTTTCCATTTACTTTTCCACAATTGTCATACGTCTTCCCCTTGCCTCCTTCGTATCCACAGTCCACACTACGCCAATTTACTTCGTGTCATACACCTCTTACCCCAAACCGAGATTGTATAGGATAACCTTGTTACCAGTATCTGTCATAAGTACCCCGAAACAATAACTAAGTACCCCTACGAACTGCCGCTTTTGTTGGTATATATATATATTATAGAAAACGCAGTTCCCAGGGCCAACTAATAGTATCCATAACCCCTCGGACGGATCACATAACTCTATCTTTTCCAGACTTATATACCAGCCCATAGTTGCATTCCCCGGTAGCATTTGGCTAACGTACTCCACTGCCTTTTCCAACTCCCATATCAACTGCAGCCTAATGCCACCCCCACGCCCAGAGACCTTAGGATCAAATTCCCCTATAACCCCCCTGCACTCCTCCCCTTTCATTATAAGACCCCGCGCTTCTCTACTCTTGTCCGACCTAGCCTCTCTCTCATACCTCTTGAAGATCCTTGAATTGTCCGTTGCTAACGCTCTCCAACCTTTTATATATATATACTCCTATCCAACCTACCTTCACTTAGTAGGCCAGAACAACATTAGAACATTACTAGCCCCTTGCATGCCATCTATTCTCTTACAACCCATTCACAACACTGCACCCAATGGTCGTCAGTGCGAGGCTAGCCGCCTCGCCAGTAACTAACTTCTATTGCCATACTTCCAGATAAATGTTGCAGAGTTAGCAACCCAGTCTCCACCACATCCAGCAAACCCTACAATTAACAACCAGCCGAGTAAAACCAGCTAGCTAGGGCACCTTCGGTTTTGGTATTAAGGACACCCACATCTGTCTCATACACAGAGGGTTATTACAAACACTGGTGATATGGCAAGCCCCTAGCCACAGCCGCCGGACGACTATCACAGAGAGAGTGCGCCCAGCTCCCCCTTTTTGCCCACCCGAGGAGGGAGACCCCCACCCCTGCGGAGGTATACCTGGCCCCTGTTTTGACTTCTGAGTCATTGCCAGGTAGCACAGGAATTCTTCCTATCAATGAACTAACCATGCATGACTAACACCTTTACTAACCTCTATTTACTCACAATAAACCATTTACCTTTCTTGCATACTCTGATCACTAAATTAGCACCTCAGCTATACCATAGAATGAAGATTGAACAATCTAAGAGAGACGCTCCTATCACAGCTGTCCCCATCCTCCTCGCAAAGTAGATCCAGTCTCTCTCCCCTAAATACTTCCAGTATAGCCAAAATAGTACCTCTTACTAAGGCTCAGTTATATAAAAATATAAAGGCTTCCTATAGCCATGTGCCACAACAGTAAATACCATCTTACCTAGTCCCCATATCTATTGAGAGCTCAAATAAGTCCATAAGACTCGGGATCCCTACTGTCTACAGGGTCCAGAACCGAGCCTATAAATCTAGCTCCCGCCCCCAGTCAAATCAGTTGAAAGCTAGACACCAACCAGGGGTCACTACCCTGCAGTTAACTTCTAGCTCTGCCCTTGTGTTGTTCCGGAGTTGAGATTCCAGAGCCGGCAGACTCCGTGGCAGATTTGGATAGAAGGACCTGCCTACGTATTTGAGAACTTCACACATATGGGCCCCCTGGACGGCCGCGGAACCAGTCGTTAGCCCCCAACATCATGGACGCAAGATAACCAGGACCAGACCCATCAGATACTACCCGAGATTCCCTTTATCAGTACTACATATTACTGTGCTGTTTAGAGATTCACTAATTAATATTTCTACGAAGTGGCTATCTCTTTGCCCCAGTATAATTCATATAACCATTCAATTAGGAAGTGCTAAGCGTATCAGTGTTCAATAATTAACAGGCGATACTAACTCTCGTAATCAACCATATATCCAGATATTATTACCTAGAAGGAAACCCTAGTGATATCTGAATGTTCGCCCACTGATTTGCGTTCTATGTATTTCTGAGACAAGAATATAAAACTTAGATCAGTACCCCCTGAGGTTACTAGAATTCCCGTGCTCTAAAATACGCGTGTCTAATCTAGTCTGTGAACTACTTCTTGTGCACCAGAGCTACCCGTAATAAATCTAACAGTGAATATGATTCGATAAGTAACATTGATAGTCTTCGGTAT
This sequence comes from Paralithodes platypus, assembly GCA_032716605.1. Lineage (NCBI taxonomy): Eukaryota > Metazoa > Arthropoda > Malacostraca > Decapoda > Lithodidae > Paralithodes > Paralithodes platypus. The sequence continues at coordinate 17,286,970 of CM064496.1, read as the reverse complement.
ATAAACCTGTTGAATTAAAGCCAGTGATCAGAAGATTAATACCTGAACGTTGGAAGTGGGAGACTAGGCTCTATCCAGATCCACTTATGCTAGTGTTGTTCGATTCTATTATATTGTCTTTCACGAGTATTATGCAGTGGTATACAAATAAACGTGATCATGTAACTTGCTACCATGTGTTTCTTTGTGTTCTCTATTCCTCATATCTTGTATTGTGCATGCAGCCTTATATACCCAGTCATTTAGAACTCACATTACCCAAGTCTAACCTGTAGAAAAACAGGGAATAACAGGTTATTTACCCCTGCACAGCTTCTTGATCTGTACAGGAGCACAATGCGTCCTTGTATTGAGTATTGTTCACAAGTGTGGGGAGGATCCTCTCACACAGCACTTATAGACAAAGTAGAAAAGAAAACCTTACGTATCATTAATTCCCGTCCTCTCACCGACTCTCTGCAATGTCTCTCTTTTTGCCGCAATGTTGTATCTCTCGCTATTCTATCACTACTACAATAATTAGTGTTCCTTAGAGCTCTCTCAGTGTATACCACCTCCTCTATGTAGAGTATGTAGTACCCGTCTTGCAACAGAATCCCACCCCTACTCTGTGCAACTCTCCAACTCAAGGGTGAAACGATACTCCCAAATTATTCTTCTATTCAACAGCTGAACTCTGGAACTCTCTCGCTGAATCCATCTTTCCCTTATTTATGATTTAAATTGTTTCAAACTCCATGTGTCCAAACAATTTGGCTCGAACATTCCTTGATTTTGGCCCTGTCACAATTTCAACTCTGGGGGAGGCACTCGTCACAGGCAGTTCTGCCTTTTGTCTCGCTCATCCACATAGAGAAAACAACAAAAAAACTCGAAGACGCAGGTTTAACCCTTGTCTATCGGGGCCCGAATTAAGTCCGTATCGAAAAATTTGGACTATGTGGCAGGGCCCGACTTAAGTCCGAGTGCAATTTTGGCGCAATATTGGCTCTGAGAGAGAGACGAGTGACAGGAGGAGCATGGGTTACCTCATGACCGCTCGCCACGGCCACCGTGGACCAACTGAGATGTACTTCACTTACATCCACCCTCACTCCCTTGCTACATACGTAATTATATAAAGAAATTACCGTATTTTAGCGATTTTACCCTTCGGTTGCACGATCGTTGCAAGACAACCGGTGATCGTAGAAGGATGGTTCGGGTGTCATTGGAAAGCTCAATTTATGCCCTTTCACGGACACATACTTGTATTACGCTCTGGGTCTTGTTTATGCATGAAAAAGAGCACGGAAACAACCCCATTTATGGTAAAAACCCTCCGCTGAGCGGCACAGTGAAATATACTCCACCACCCGCTCGTAAGGTGTTAAAAATCAAACTAAGCAAATGTAAATACCAAATCAAATGTAGATTTCCTAGGACATGAACTGTCTTTTTGTAATGCTTGGATTGTGGCAAAGTATCTGTAACTGCATTCGATGCTGAAATCTGCTTGAGCTATCACGCCAAGCGGAGTACTTCTCTTGGTGTAGCGGCTAAGGCGCTCGCCTCCCACGTGGCGGGCCCGAGTTCGAATCTCGGCCGGGCCGCGCCCAAAAACATTTGGGGCGAATTTCCGCATCAGACGCAGTTCGGATGTGATTGTTAAAATTGTAAATTGTAATTGTGTGTCAATGTAAAGTCGGCAAAAATTGTATGGTGCCGTTTCGAGGTTACTTCACTTGGCGTGATAGCTCAAGCAGATTTCAGTATCGAATGCAGTTACAGATACTTTGCCACAATCCAGGCATTACAGTCTGATGGTATCAAAACCAAACTTAACCTCACTAAAGCCATCACTGATTTCCCTCAACCTGAAAATGTGACACAACTCTGACAGTTTCTTGGTATTGCCAGATAAAACAGGAGTTTCATCCCAAACTTCTCTGAGAAAGCCAGTCCCTTGTTCAAACTCCTAAACTTAAGAAATCTTGTAATTTTGAATGGAAGGAACCACAACATAAAGCATTCTCAGAATGTCTTTCTTGCCCTGACTATTCTTCCCCTTTTATAATCAATACTGATGCTTCCTATAGTGGTCTTGGTGCTTGTCTGATGCAAAAGTATAGCACTGGTATTTGCGAGCAAGACTCTCAAACCTGTGAAGTAAATTATCGGTAACTGTCATAGAAAGAGCAAGCCAAATGTTGGCACTCCACTCTTTTTAAGATTAGATCCTAAATTACAATATCGATGTGTGGATTGATCACAAACCTCTAGCTAATTTGTAGGATAACAACTTGTCAGGCAGACAAGCACGGTGGAAGTATATATTGCAAAGTTTCAATCCCTTTATAATTTACATTGAAGGTCATAAGAATTTGGTTGTGGATGGTCTTTCTCGTAATCCTAAGCCTGTGGGTCACTTAAACACCATTTCACTATCCAATGAGGACATGATTTTACCCCTGAGAAGTGATCCTGTTTTAGAAACTAATGACGAAGCTATAGTTAAAAAGGCTAAAGTAAATCTTTCAGAATTCACAATAATAGATAACACAATATATAAAACTAGAGAGATCAAAGGTAAGCACCAATTGGAAAGCCAAATATTACAACTAGTTGTACCTAAAACACAACTTACCCTACATTCATGGGTTCAAATGTGTGGGTCACCCAGGGAAGGAGAGAGCTATGCTTTTGGCTCTGAAACATTTTTTTTTCTGGAAAACCATGGCACTTGACGTACTTGAATGGCACTACATTGAATACTGTGTAGATTGTGCTAGAACTAAACCCAAGCTAACACTCTCAGCTATTATTAGCACCTACGCTGTTCCAAACAAACCTTTACAATTGATTGCCATTAACCTTCTCAAATTGACTAAAACCAACAGTGGCATGAACTATCTCTTTGTGGCTTCGGACCATTTCGCCAGGTATTTGATTCTCTCTCCTAGAAGACAAAGAAGCTAACACAATTGCTAAAGTAAATATGAAATATATAATTTGTAGATAACCTAAGCCTGAAATAATTCCGTCAGACAATGGAAGACAGTTCGTAAATGAGACATTATCCAATCTATGTAGTGAATACGGTATCAATCATGTCACAATTGCTCCATATTCACCACAGAGTAACGGGTTAGTGGAAAGAACCAACCGGAATATTTTGCAGGAACTTAAGAGCATTTGTATCGACAAAGAACATGATGTGATTAATCATAACTAACCCATGTGCTGCGGTTCATCATAATGATGGGCAGGGTCTTTAACTTTTGATTCATATATGTTTTAGGCATTACTCGCTTGCTTTCATTACACGTTTTGCGGTTTAAATATGAATCTTTGCGTTTTACATATTTTCTAGTTTGTGTAGTGTTGTTTGTCCATATTTCGTCCACAATGTCTACCATCAAACAGATTAAACGAAGGAAGGGCGGTATTAAGAGTGTTCTTACCCGGATTACGGGCACGCCGCCTAACGGTAACTGGACGGGGTCGAGCGGCAATCATGCAAGACCTAAGGGTGATAAATGACGCTGCCGGGGCGGCGTCATGCGCCGCCAATGCTCCTGACGAACGGCGCCTATAGGAGGTAGGGCGGCGCCTATGGGCACTACGGCGGCGATGGACAGCCACCCTGTCACACTGGACCCTTATCCGTCACACTTGACCCCGTCCGAGGCAAACCGGTCCGTCGGAGGCGACGTTTTTGTGTGTGGGGGGGGGGGGGGGTAGCGTTATTAAGCTCGAGATCTAGGGAGGAAACTAAAAACATAATAAAAAGATCCATAAATGAGCAAATAATTACGCCCATCTCCCCTTAACCCATTCTGTACCAGCGACGTTTTTTAAATTGTATTCTACCTATTTTTTGAGGATTTTGTGCAGTTTACGAAGGACCTGTGATAGTAAAACGGGTTAAGTGAGATAGTTCGAAGCCTGTTAATTATTTATGGAGGCCCTATTGAAACAGAATATAAGCATCTAATAATAGCCAAAATAAAGTTAAAAGGACGGAACTGGTATTGAACGGGTTAATTAAGTGGTTCTTTGAGTAATTTGTAAAACAAAGTCATCTATAGTTAACCATTTCAGTACCGGTGACATCTTTCTCGTTATAGTCTGGCAACTATTAGGTTATTGTATTATGCTTACGAAGGGCCTGTAACAATCACAAGACCTCCATTCCTCTCATTTATCTCTCTTAACTCTCACAGACCGTTCTTAAGCTCCATAAAATCGTCTAAGTAGGGCAGAACTAAGGCAAAACAGATGTCACCACCATTGAAAGGGTTTATAGATAGTCACTCATTGATGGGATCGGATTAAGGGGACAGTGGTGATTTTTGGGGGTCTATTTATTTATTTATTTATTTATTTATTTTTTAGTTTCCTCGCTAGACCTCCATTAAGCTTAAAAAAACCACCCGCAAGACCCTCTATCAACATGTCCCGTGCGACATTGCCAGGTCGCGGATTCACGGTATGCCCTCCCCCTATGACGCCGCCTGGGCGTTACCGGGTCGCTGTCTGACGGCGACCTATCTTATAGCGGCATCTGGCGCAGACAGGTCGACGCCCTTGTATGGTCTGACGCCTACTGGACTCCGCCCGACGCCGCCCGCCTACCGTCCATTTACTAGCCGTCGACTCAGCTCATGAGAGTTGTTCGTGTCGAACTTTTCCTGTGGCCCCTGACGACCTCTCCCGACATCTCTCTTGAGTTGGCGCCCACCCACGTCGCGCGGCGATGTAGGCAATGACCTCGTTACGACCCTAAAATGTGGAGCGTCGGCACTTAATTCAGCATTGTGTGACACTTGCTTATGCACTACCATATTCAATATCTGGCTAAGCCACAATGGGATGCAACTAAAAAGGAACTTGTCGAACAGGTCCAGAAGCAGGTCAAGACCAAGACCAAGACTACTATGCTGTCTGTGTCTTCCAAAAATACCTGCACTATTCTTCCTACAGTAACACTGTCTACAGAGGGAGAGTGCAAGAAGACGATCAAGGTTTGAGCTCTACTGGATCAATGCTCACAGCGCACCTTTGTTCTTAAATTCACTCTTCAGTCCATCTGGCATGAAAGGCTAGGAACTGAGCAGCTGGATTTATACAGGTTTATCGGAGCTCATCAAAGTCGTGAGTACCCAGTAGTATCGCTCAAATATAGATGCTGGGGAAAGTATTATCCGCTCCAAGCTATAGTAATGGATTCACTCCCGGATCATAAGGGCCTCCCCCTCCCAGGCACCCAGAGACCTTGACACCAAGACCCAACTACTCAGCAACCTTGACCAGGAAGCCCAACCCCTCCTACTAGTCTCCGAAAGCCCGGGATCAGAGGATACCGCCGCAGGTACAGAGGCGATCACTTCACTCATCACCCACTATGGCCGCACGCCCTGCGCATCCATGCAATTCAACATTCCGCCCCCTGACCAGGTAGTGGCCATAAATTATTTCTCCCGACCTCCCCAGGCATCACTTATAACCACCATGGAAAAGATGACCCACCACACAGAGAAAGCAGCTCCACCCATGAACTCGATAAGATGATTTAGGAAAGGATTCCCTTCCAGTCCCTCATCCTGTGAGATGTCCTCCTGCGACGATGGATTACCTCTACAAAGTAGCTGCTGGAGCTATTACACCTATACTCCCTGGCCACAGTGTTTATCACCCTGAGCACCATAGGCAAGCGATGCAACCTGTTAATGCACGTCCGGGATTGTGCCTCCAGGGAGCAGTGCCGCCTGTTCCTCCATACAACAGGGCAGATCGAACATGGTCCTGAGGACAGGATCATATCTTAGCAGAGGGTAGTATGGTTCCAGCCCAGAACACACCGCCCACTATCCTGCCACCCACAAACCCGAGGACGACCTAATTAAGGGGTTTCCATAAAAGTCACCCGGGAGGTGGACCTGTAGGAGGGGGATGTATGCCACATCCACTTTTTAAACTCGGACGATGCCCTAGTACCCCTCAGGCCCCCTCAGCTGCAGCCGCCCAATATACCCACGAGCCACCAAGCCAATCAGTGACCCGGATCATGATGGGGCATTAAAAGGAGTCAGATTGGCCAGCCGTCACCGTACGAGAAAAGCAACACCAACACCAATACAAGCATCGATACCTTCCCAGGATCAGAGGAGCAGATGCCTAATTTCTCCCCCCCCCCCCTCCTCCAGCCTGTGATTGGCCCACCAGACAAGCATCTCCAGGCCGAGGCCAAATAAACCCCGTAGAACAGCCCCAAGACACACAAGTCCGCAAACCCCCTACAGGAACAGGGCTTTCTCCTCATCCTCTCTCCTGCACCATCAGAAGACCTCGATTTCCCCTCTGTTAGAAGGTACTAAGGATCTTGAAGGCTTTCTAATAAAAACTGATAACCTTTAGATCGGCAAGTAGGGCCAATACTAGAAAACACAAATGTTCTGACTCTGTCCGAGATCTGCCACCAACCTCACAGGAAGGAACCGAAGAATGCGTAGAGCTTACGGAGTTGAAGGACCTCTTCAACACCTCCAACAAGGAAGGGGAAAACGTGCTGCTCCACACCATCTGGGAGAGGCATAAGGACTCCCTGGAAATGAATCAGGCGAAGGAGTTAAAGAAGCACACCCCACGCAGGAGATGCACAAGCAGCCCCAGCATGATGTCCTACAAGAACTTTACCCTGGCCTCTACAGCCCTTGAGGACCAACTGAAGAACCCCTTATTCCCTTCCCCTAGCAGTAATCGGAATCCGTCCCCTTCACCACTTCATAAAGTTACCAGAGCTTCACTCAGAGAGGGATGGGCCATAATGTCACGGTACTGTTCAATGGACTCCCCCGGCTAGGACAAGTGGGCTCGAGTGGGCCGCCCAGTGAGAAGAAAGGAAGTTGCCCTCTAGCTACACACCTGGCCACGCATCTATCCAGAGGCTACCTGACAGCTGCCCTAATAATCTGCTAGGAAACCTCTACATCCACCATGCAGCCACAACTACCACCCCTCACCACATTTATTCAGAGTTACAAGGAACTTCATGTTGCCCAACTCTGAGTGGCAGACTATTGTATTTATTGTACGTTATATTGTACTGTATTGATCTCTGTATGTATTTGTATATCTCTCCTGTGTAGTAAACTATTCTTTGTGTCCTTTTACGTTGTATTTGCCTGGCATGTTAAAGACCCCACATTGTGTTCTAGCTTGAATTGAGACGATCGGGTACGGCCAACAAAAGCCAAGACCAGTCAAGCACCTGCTCCCGTCTACAGATAGCAATCAAATCATCCAGTGCCGCATTGCTAGCATAAAAAGTAAATCACGATCTACTAGACTCCCCCACCCCCAGACTCCGCTTGAACAATGTAACACGATAGAAAACGCGCCCCTCACCCTTCATCAAGACATACCCTATCCTAAGCCAGACTTAGCCTACGCTGAGGAAATGTTTATGCAATTTCGCCACCAGCCCCCTCAATATCTTCCTTTACCTTCTGATTAACACGAACACAATCACGGCAGTCAAGCAAGCAAACAAACAGAAAATTTCTATTCCCCTTCCCCCCAAGTCACCTCCATACAACCTACAAATTCTCTGTATATACCTCAAACAGAAATCCGTTTTTCATCGCCCCAACAAGCTATCTCCAAACCCAAACCAAATAAAAACAAACAGAGAATGTCCACCCCGTCACAGAGATATCCCTCACATAATTTTAGTGTGACTCCTAACCTCAGGATAAATTAAAAAAAACATGACCCTGTGTCCCTACTACCCTGGGAAACCAGCCACTTAACCCTAACCGAAAAAGGAATAGGACATGCCTGTGCCCTGGGTAAAGTTAGGCAAAACTAAGGTTATTCTAGTTGAGTACCTCTTCTTAGGAAGAACGTGCTTAACTAGCATTCTTAGTCGGATCAAGACTTCCATAGGGGTTAGCCAGTTATCTCCTTAACCCACTGAGCCCCAGCGACGCACTGTTTGCGTCGGCAATGTATGTAACGCTAGACCCCAGCGACGCGAACATTGCGTCGGCCACTAAAAAATCTATTATTCGGCTCGTATAGTAGGAAATGGCTTGAGAATTGGAGGGGATGTACCGTAGAGTGTTGGCGAACAGGGATGGTATGCGTGAACCGGCCAGCCAGGCCGCGCGGGTGGTGGTGGTGGGATTAGTGGCGCCACTTTACCCACTTATTTCACCGCGACTTTGGACCTTATCTACTTCTGTCGTATGGGAGCTAGAGGCTTGAGATTTGTGTGAGACACTACTTAGGATGTACGCATTACAATGCCCTACTCAGTTGTCACCCTAGTGCTGCCGGGCGGGTGGTCATGCGGGGGTGGTGATGAAAAACACTGTACCCACTTATATCCAAACGACTTTCGACCTCATTTACTCTTGTCCTATGGTAGCTATAGGCTTGAACTTTGTGTGAGACACACCTTAGGATGTACACATTACTTGACTATGCTCAGCTATCCCCCAAGTCCTGCCGGGCGGGTGGTCATGCGGGGGAGGTGATGAAAGACACTGTACCCACTTATCTCCCAACGAATTTCGACCTCATTTACTCTTGTCCTATGGTAGATATTGGCTTGATATTTGTATGGGATATTCCTTAGGATGTAGGCAATGTATGGCAACCCACAAATCTCGGTTTGTTGGGACAAGGGACGTGCGTGACAAAGGAAAGTCAGTTTACCCATACATCTCACGAGTGCAACACCATGTCGGATTTACCACGCCGTTACCCACGCAGGGGAATATCCCTGGACGATGCCATGGCCATACTTGAGGAGAGTGATGTGCCTGATAGTGACACTGGATCATCAAATGACGATTCAGAGGATGAATATAGTCCCACTGTGGCCGAGTATGATAAAATGCATGAGGAGGAACCCTATCTCCCCATCGCTGAACGGTACGCCAGGTTACAACAAAGGGAGGCGAGTAGCTATCGTTCCCCTGCTCCCCCTCGTGACATAGTGGAGTCCCCAGCAAGTGGGGAAGAGAATGAGGAAGATGACCCAGACTCCATGGCCTTCATCAACATTCCACTTTCTCATCGTAGGGCTGAGAAGAGAAGAGGTGAGGATGATGGGGAGGAGGAGGACGTAGAGGAGGAGGAGGTGGGTCAAGCTCCGACACCACACGTGCCTCTCCGTGGTGGTGCTCCCCCGCGTTTGCCTTCCCCACCACCCCCCATTCCCTCTCCACTAAAAGCACCAACCCCTCACACTTTCTATGGCTTGCGCAGGGGTGCAGCCATATTAGCAGCGCAGCCATTGACTTCTTCTCCAGAAGCAACAGATGAGGATATGCCTGCCCTCGAATCATCTCCACCACGCTGCCACCAACGCCCTGCCGCACACCGCCTGTTTCCCTCATCACCCCGGATTGACTCGCCCCCACCATCACCTCCCGGACCACTACCATACTCACCTGTACCTTCTTCTCAGCCTGGGACCTCACACAGACACGACACTCACACACCATCACCGCCTGCGTCGCCACACCGCCCTGATCGTGCGCAACGCCCTATAAACATACGTGGGCGTGCCCGTGGTCCTGTGCGTGTGCGTGGCCGAAGGGTGTCTAAGGTGACACTAATACGCCCCACCCCTGGCGGTGCGAGAGCAAGGGCTGGGCCGGCTCGACCAAGGCCGAAGTTGAAGGCAGGGGAAAGAGTGGCAAGAGGGCCAAGAGGGGCAAGAAGGGCAAGAGACAGGGCAGGGCCCCCCCGCCGCCCTGATGATGACTCCCCTCCTGAAAACTCTGGTGACGAAGGTGTCGCTCAACCCGACGTGTGGGATTGGGTCGATGGAGACAACTTTGTGCCCACCGACTACAACTTTCTGGACCCTGGGATTGCCGGCCCTACGCTCCCAAACCAGGGGCGGCAGACCACGAGACTGGAGATCTTCAGGCAGTTCTTCACTACAAATCTCGTGGCTCTAATTGTTGACCAGACTAACTGGTACAATTATTATTTCATGGCTGGGAAGGAGCAGTCAAAATACTCTGCAAGGCTGTCATGGTCCTCCCTAGATGTCCCAGAGTTTTACACATTCTTGGCCATTGTAATGCTGATGGGGGTCACAAGGAATCCTCCATAAAAAAGTACTGGTCCTGGGATCCCCTCGTCCGAACCCCTATTTTTGGCCAAATAACGAACAGCAATAGGTTCACGGCCATAATGGGGAACCTCCATTTCATCGACAGCCTAGCAACCCACACCGAAAATCAAAGTCAACCCAGAGCAATGAAGGACCCCATGGAGAGAATAAGACCCATTTTTGAGTACCTGAAGCTGAAGCTTGCTGCCACCTTCAAACCCCATCAGAAGCTCATTATTGATGAGAGTTTGCTGCTGTGGAGGGGGAATATTGGCATCCGGCAGTACATGCCCAGCAAACGACATCGATATGGCCTGAAGACCTTCGTGATGTGTGACTGTCGAACTGGTTACATCCAGGACCTAATTCTGTATATGGGCAAGAAAACAGAATTGGTGGAAACGAGGACATACGGAATTTCTGGGGCCGTCGTTATCACCATGCTGCAGGACTACCTGGACAGGGGCCACATACTGTACCTGGACAACTGGTACACCAGCCCCTCCCTTGCCAAGTTCCTGCATAGCCGCACTACAGGAGTCTGTGGCACCGTCAGGAGGAATCGGATCTTCATGCCCAAACTACCACCCAGGCGGGAAAAGGGCTCCATCATCCACAAGCAGGCTAACAATGTCCTCATGTTGTCCTGGATGGATAACCGGGATGTGAACCTCCTCACAACAGTCCACCATCCCATCTTCCAAGACAGCAGATGTCGTGACAGAGCAACTGGCGAAGTTATCAAGAAACCTTTGGCCATCTGCGATTAAAACATCAACATGCGGCTGGTGGACAAATCAGATGCAGTCATCTCGTCATGTGAGTGTGCAAGGAAGACGATGAGGTGGTATAAGAAGTTATTCTTCCACCTCCTCGATCTCACCCTCTATAACAGCCATATCCTCTACTCAACAATCACCGGCAAGCAGAAAACGATGGAGAACTTCTGCATCGAGTTGTCCAGGCAGACGTTGAGGGAATACATGACTGCCCCCCACTTCCAGCAACCCCCCGCCCATCGACGCCCAGCAGCAGAAGGGATTGCCAGGCTGACACAACGCCACTTCCCTGAATATGTGCCGCCCACAGATAACAGTGAGAAACCCCGAAGACGGTGTCATTTGTGCCGCAACACGACACAGAGGGAGCCTGTGAGATCAGATACCAGGTATATGTGCCCAGAATGTGATGTTGGACTGTGTTTCCCGGACTGCTTCAGGGAGTATCACACCCTTGAGCATTTCTAACTGTACTCAAAGACTGCGATAAAAGACACTATGAAATGTGAAGTGTGTGTATAAAAACCAAGTGTAAATAATAAATATAGGCTATACAAAGTGCCGAACACAATATGTAAATGATATTGACACTCAAATATACGTAAAACAGTGACGGACACCAATAAGTGTAAATATAGCATATTTCTAAGTCGAAAGTGCGTAAAACAATGTGTGAAACGAATATTTTATAACTATAAACATATGATAAAGTAATAAACTGAATAAATATGGGAAGTAACATGAAAACTGAATAAAGATGGGAAGTAACATGAAAACTGAATAAAGATGGGAAATAATATGAAAACTGAATAAAGATGGGAAGTAACATGAAAACTGAATAAAGATGGGTAATAACATGAAAACTGAATAAAGATGGGAAGTAACATGAAAACTGAATAAAGATGGGTAATAACATGAAAACTGAATAAAGATGGGAAGTAACATGAAAACTGAATAAAGCGGGGGAATAAGAGAGAAAGGCAATAAAAGTGAAAGTGCTGGGGGCGTGTGTCAGACAGCTGGGTGTGTGTACATGCGTTCGGTTTGTTATTGTCCGAAACCATGATGGCCGCCAGTCTCCAAGGCAACGGGGAAGCGCCACGCTCTTGCCACTCGTGTGCACTTACAAGACTTATATCTAAGCACTTTTCACACTGTAACTTCACTTGCAATGACATTATGTGATACATGATCCTAATATATGAACTATGAAGGCACACATGATGCTCGGGTGGTGTAAATAACCGTCACTCGAAAACTGGCCGCATCGTACATCTGCCATGCTGCCGCACTCAACTAGGGCTGACCAGGCGGGAAGTTTGAAGGCCGCCCGGCACCAGCTGATGTATGAGGCTGCCCCCACCCCATACGACCCCCAAATGACCGAGGTGAGTAATTTTGTTTCTTCTTTTCTCACATTTTTCTTCCATTTTAGAAGAAAAAAAAAATGGGCAAAATCGGCCGGTCCCTGGATGTACATTTATTTATATTTAGCTGGTGCTCAGTGGGTTAAACACTCAATAAGCCAGTGCAAACTAGTGAATACCAGTGTAGCTAGTGACCCGAAGAAAGAAAGCAGGAGAGAGAGAGAGAGCATCGCCTACCTGTGCGGTGTGAAGTAGCCGAGCCCCTTGGTACAATGGGAAGGACAACTGACGTTGTTACCACGTGCTCGCCAGATTCTCTACCAGGCTCTTAACTTTCTTCTCAAACCTTTAAGTAAACTTTGTTTTGTAAAGTGTAATGATGATTGCAACAAGGGTTAACAAGATATGTTAAGATTCCTGTTAACGTAACATTGAAGATTTTCCATTCTTTCCTTCTCCTAGTGCTCGTAACTCGATTTATAGAGAACATAACACACTCCTATCTTTGGGATAAATATATGTATAATTCTTTGGGTATAGACTCCTTATTCTTATGAAGAGTAATACATATGTTTGTTCGGGAAATTATACATACAGCACAGTGAACGCTTATTCAGATCTTGTTTGTAAGTAACATCATCATTTGGGTACGTAATTCATAGATAAGTTGTTCACAGAGTGTTTTGCTATTCAGTTTCTTAAAAAAGACCGGGGAGTCCATGCCTTGATGCGTCCTTTCCATGAACCCATTGACTGTGCCCTGACCTTGAAGGACTTTGCACCAGACCTTGCGAAACACACGGTCATTGCAAAGTCTGTATGGGTCGGGACGCCAGTGTGACAAGCCCCTTAGTTTGGGAAGCCAAGATTACGTCGAGCATAAGCTTGTCAGATTTCTTGTCTCACTCGTCATCTGGAATAATACCTATAGAATTCATCACGTTGAGCGATCGAATTTACAGACCATTGGAAACCTATCTTCGAACAGAACCCTGTAAAAGAGATTGTGTTTCTGGCATTATACCATTTTAATACCAATGGAAATAGTAAGACTCACTGAAAAATTCATAATTCTTTCGCATTATATTTAACCCGTACAGCCCCAGCGACGCGTCTGACGCGTCGGCGATGTATGTAACGCACAGCCCCAGAGACGCGCCTGGCGCATCACCCTAATTGCGCCGACCGTAACCTCAGGTGTAGCCACTCAAGAGGGCTCAGATTTGTATGGGAACTGTGTACGTATCCCACGCAACCGTGCCGATGGTTGAAAACTCTCAAAGTCCACGTGCGTGCGCGTGAGCGCGCAATAACTTGGTTTTTTGGGGTAATTGCCTTCAATTTTTTACTCTTGTAAAATACGTTTTCGGGGGCTCTGTAGGACCATTCTTTAAGCTTTTTGAGCGTTTTTTCGTGGTTTTTCCTTCATTCCTAACCCATTCGCTATTGTTTCTGGAATAAAACCATTTTTTGAAAACCGGCCGGGTTCTGGTGAACAAACATTACAAAACTAGCCGGGGCTCCACGGATTAAAAGAAATTGTAGAATCATTCAAATTTTGCGCAATTTTTTTGATGGCGTATCCTACAATCATCACTTACAACTTATCGTGCTCGCTTTCCCATATTGAATAATACAAGGTGCTGAAAAATATAAATAATATATATATATATATATATATATATATATATATATATATATATAAAATATATACTGTATATATATATATATATATATCGGAAATGGGAGCGTTCTTGGGGAATCTCAACTTCAGGAGGAAAAGAATGACGAGGGACGTAACAACCAACATCTTTATTACACACATTTTCAAATGTTTCGACATATAGTGTATTCCACCATCAGTGACCTAAAAGTGAACAAAAACGAAAACATTAATTTATTGAGGGATATAAAGTCTGTAAATTTAAATCTGAGTAACGCTAAAACCTAAAACTAAATAACATAAAAGGTATAGATACTAAACATTTAAATTTGAAAACATATGGGGGATTAGGCAACACTTAAGGGGAAAGCAGAAGTCGAAATATTGAGTTTAGGTTGAATTTTCTTAATGTGAAGGGATTCCAAAATTCTCAAGCTTATAGAAGAGCAACTATCAATGATTTTAAAGTTGTCCTTGTTTAGCGGAATTGTACATACCTTAGTGCAATGGTCCCTCACAGCAGAGTGAGGAGGGTTTGTGAATGGTTGACCCGTCCTGTAAGACTGACCTAAATGCTCATCAACTCGAGTCTTAAGTGAGCGAACAGTGCTGCCCACATATCCCGCTTGGCAACTGGGACAATTAAAACTATAAACAATTGACGAGCGTAGGTTGTCTGGCAGGCGGTCTTTAAAATGAAAAATGAACCAATTGTAAACTTATTAACAGGTATGAATTTAAAGATCTTGTCTGGGTAAAATTTAAGAAAGGTAATCTCAAGAGATGTTATTATTTTCTTGGTCAAGTCACCTAGATAAGGAATGCAAAAATAAATAACCTCCTTACTTGCTGTGGGAATTGACATTTTGGGTTGGAATTTCTTGTTTAGGAATCTGCCTAGTTGTTTATCAAAGAATGATCCAGTATATCCATTATTACTAAAATACTTCCTCAAAAAGTTAACTTCATTATGGAACATAAAATAATTAGATGAAAGGCTAAACGCTCGATGGAGGAGAGTCTTGATGCTATTTAGTTAAAATTAAAATGACAGAAACTGAAAAAAATAGTGCCTAAACCCGAGAAGGTTGGTTTCCTAAAAATCGAGAGAGTTAAACCGCCATTCTTCTTGTTAATTGAAAGGTCTAAAAAGGGGAGTTTGGAATCATTTTCTTCTTCCATGGTAAAAGAAATGTTATTATGTTGTGAATTAAGGTACTCTAAAAACTTAACAGCGTGACCTTTCTCCTGGAAAAATACTAGCGTATCATCGACATAGCGACGATAGAGAAGTGGTTTGAAGGCAATGGGACAGTTGTTAATCCAGTTTTGTTCATGGAAGCATAAGAACACATTAGCAGGAGTGGGGCCCAGGGGTGATCCCATGGCTACGCCATCGATCTGTTTGTATAGATCACCATTAAATAGGAACATGTTATCTTTAACCCTCCAGCCCCGGGGGCTATAGCTTGCGACTGTGCTGCGGTACCGGGTGTTTTGACGATCTTTGGGCTATGTTAACTACTCTGTAAGTCAATGAATATGGCATGTAATGTTGTGAATAAAAAAGAATAATGTTCCACAAACCTTCCTCTGTCGAATGGCGTTGAGTAGAGGTCTCTAGCCCCTCTGGTTGCATAATGGTGAGCGCGGGAAGACGAGTGCTTTTCGGCGGCAAATTCTTCCCGCGTTCGGACGCGTCGCCCCGGCCATGGCTACGATGCACCTAGCCGCTCGTCGCGCCAAAGTATTTATCTCCCTTAGACGATTTTAGTGTTTGATATTGAGAATGTGATGTTTATTTGATATTTTTCTAGTTATTTTGAGGCCAATTATATAAAATATGTTTATTAGGGTATCACTGTCACTGATATTGCTAATTTGCACTCGATACCGTACATTTTATTAGTAATTGAGGTAGGTTATTGTTATATTAGGCACTGATTATTCGTTATTACAGGTGTTTATTATTCTTTGGTCATCAAGTATTGTGTCTTGTGTCACTTTCACTTTGATAAATATGCTTTAGAGTGTCACTGTCACTGATAATGCTCATTTTCACTCGATACCGTACATTTTATTAGTAATTGAGGTAGGTTATTGTTGTATTAGGCACTGATTATGCGTTATCACAGGAGTTTATTATACTTTGGCCATCAAATATTAGGTCTTGTGTCACTTTCACTTTGACAAATATGCTTTAGAGAGTGTCACTGTCACTGATAATGCTCATTTTCACTCGATACCGTACATTTTATTAGTAATTGAGGTAGGTTATTGTTGTATTAGGCACTGATTATTCGTTATCACAGGTGTTTATTATACTTTGGCCATCAAATATTAGGTCTTGTGTCACTTTCACTTAGTTATATGATTTGTAAACGTTTTATATACAATTTATTGTGTCTTTTTTCACTGATTTATATATTTCTATAGGTTCTAATCATATGAATGTCACTTGGTATATACATGTCACTTTCACATATTATTATGGTGTAATTGTATTTGTATCAATTTTCTCATAATACATGACTTTTGTATTACAATAAATTGGTTTTCTTCCACTTTTTGCCTATATATAATTATAGTGTACATATTGTCATTTTATTTGGCAATTTCAGTATGATTATTAGAACTCCAGCTTGGAGTGGTAATCAAAGAAGCACTCTAAAGCACAGAGTGCCACCTTGCACTCCACACACTCCATGGTTGACTTTTTACCTGGCCTCGGCCTCACCCTGCTGTTATAGCAGACATGGCACCGCTTCTGCTGTGTTCTTCCTGATTCATTCTGAGGCAGGGAACCAAGCCTGTGCCTAATCAAGTATTGAGCACACTGCAAGCGGTCAATAACGGCGGGCCCAGGATGTGCCACTGCCCTCTGTGGCGTAGCATACTTCTCCAGGAGCTCCGTCAACACCTGCTTTTGGAACCTCCGCAGGCTATTGAACTTCATGGGTGTGTTCACATTCCGAAGCTTGTATATATTGTAGGCATTCAGAACTGACATGTCCACCATATGCAGAAAGAACTTTTTGTACCATCTGCACGAGTTACGCAGGCAGTCAATGAAGCCTATCTGCATGTCGGACTTGTCCACCAGCCTCATGTTGATGTTGTAGTCCAGGACAGCATCGGGCTTGGTCACCCTGGCCTGGGTGCGGCGATCCACCTTGCCAGTCTCCACCATTTCCCCCTTGTGGATGGTGGTCAGGAGGTTGACCTTCCGCTGGTCGTGCCAGTGGATAGCCAGAATGGGCCCCGACTTCTTCTTGAACACATCACCTTTTTTGGTCTTTGGAGGGAAAGGTGGCATGCCCTTCCTTTTCCCTCGTACTGTGCCTACAGTCCCCGTCTTGCGCTCATGCAGGTACTGTGAGAGAGTGGGGGACGTGTAATAATTGTCCGTGTAGAGGACGTGATTCTTGTGAAAGTAGCGGTCCATCATGGCTTGCACCACTGCTCCGCCAAAGCCAATGAGGGGGTCCACAAGCAAGTCCCCTTCCTTCCCGCTGTAGACCAGGAAGTCCAGGACATAGCCAGTTTGGCAGTCGCACAGCACAAAGAATTTTATGCCAAAGCGATGTCTTTTTGAGGGGATGTACTGCCGGAAGCTGAGTTTTCCCCGGAACAGCACAAGAGACTCGTCAATGACGACCTTGCGGAAGGGCTTGAAGTAGGAGGTGAAGCGTTCTCGCATCATCTCGTACAACGTCCTAATCTTCCACAGTTTGTCTGGGAGGTGGACGTCAAGGTTGGTGACAAGATGGAGCGCTGCGAGGATATCAAGGTACCGGTCGCGAGACATATATTTCCCGAAGGCAGGGGTGGATATCAGATCATTGGTGATCCAATAGTCAGGCAACCTATGCTTCTTGACATGAGGCATTAGCATGGTGAATGCCAGGAACACCATGAACTCTTTATGAGTCACTGGGGTCCACTGCCTCATGTGGCCCTTGGTCACCTTGCCCAAAAAGTGGACCTGGAATTGGTGCTGCTTATTTGTCTCTTTGACAACATAGCCTACCACCTCCTCATCAAAGAAGGCCTCAAATAGTTCGTGTGGTGGAGCATTGGGGCCTGCAGGAAAATTGGGGGTAATGCCTGAACCCTCCAGTACCTCATCAAAAGCTGGCACATCAGGGTTGTATCCATCCTCATCAACTACGTCTTGCCACTGAAAAACGTAGAATGGGTCTTGTCTACGCTGACGAGGAGCTCCAGCTGGTGGCCCAGCACGCCCACGGCCAACTCGGGATCCGCGCGCCCTAGGGCAGCGAGGGCGTCGGCCAGGGCGACGTGCAGCACGACGGGCAGCACGACGCCGAGCCAAGCGGATGGGTCGAGGGTCGTCGATGTCCATTTAGTCATCGTCAGAGTGGTCATCTTGCCCTGACGGTGGACCTATGTAATCATGGCCAGAGTCTTCAGAGAGGTGCCCTTCATCATCAGTGGCCCCCACATAATCTGGCGGGGAACCAGTGATGCGTGGGCGGCGTGCGGGTGGGCGAGGTGGGGAAGGAGTGGCAGGTGAGGCTGTGTCCCCCCGAGGTCCTGGGCTCCTTGGCCTGCGACGAGTGACAGAAAGCAATGTTTCACTGTCACTAGGCCCAGGTATTGGTGATGCGAGCTCAAAGACTTCTTCAGGAAGACATGTTGAAGGCGGGAGAGGTGGGGAGGACCGTGGGGAAAGTTGCGGGGACGTATGGCTGGGGCCGGCCGGGGTGGACGCCGCGGGAGCCTCGAACAAAACTCTCTTACTTTTCTTAATTTTTTTGGTATATTTCCTACCTTTCCCCTTTTCGGCAGCAGTATCTCTCCTATCGGGGGACCTAGGAGGCAAATAGGCCGAAAGTGGGGGGTCCTCAACCCTTGGCAATGGTGGGGGTGGTGGGGAAGAATGCGGGTCATCCGGGTCATCTTGGGTGGCGTGGGTAGATAAGGGAGACAATGGCGGACGAGAAGGGTCACCACGCTGACCCTCACTCACAGCCTCATCCTCACCAAATAGTTTTGCTTGTTCCCTAGCTGCCGCGGCCGCCTTCTCAAGTATTTTCTGCATATACAAATGTAGCTTGAAAGGCGATTTACCTGGGGAAGGGCTTGGAGTCGTGTCACTTATGCGAAATTTGGTGAGTGACCTTGAACTCTCCCACTCACTCACTCTCTCAAGTTCACCGTCTTTAGGTAAACCAGCTTCCTCAACAACTGGTACATCACCTTCATCACTCTCATCACTGTCATGTTCTCTCGCAAATCCCAGGAATTGCTCTTCTTTGTCACTCTCATGGCCATAATCACTCGACTTATAATTACTGGAGTCGTCACTAACTTCATCATCAACATTATGCTTGGCATCAGCTCGCTCATAAAGTCTCAATGTCGTCTCAATACCTCCGGGAGATAACACATTTAGGCGATGGCGTCGGGGTAAGGCGCGACGAACTAGCAAGGGCGTCGTAGGAAGCACGGTATCGGACACAGCGGAATCACTATTTGGCGTGCTGTCCATGATGGCGTCGGGGTAGATACTGTTGCTGTGGCGTCGTTTACGCCTGGTGGCGCCACCTACCGTCCCATGATTCCAAAAATGTACGCGCGGCATTCGAAAGCACGCACGCAAGCAATGGGCGTTCAAGAGCCCTTCCGGGTTGCGCGGGCCGAGGTTGTTATGGGCGTTCAAGAACCCTTCCGGGTTGGAGGGGTTAACACAGACTGATATTACATTCTTAAAAACTCTCTTTGTCAATCCTATAAACTTATTGACTCCCGAAAAAGCTAAATTTGCACATTATATCAATTGTTTCATTAAGTGGGATATTCGTAAAAAGTGACTTGACATCATAAGTAACCATAAAACATGACTCAGGTAATTTATAATCTGACAAATATTGAGCTAGATCGTACGAATTCTGAACAGTATTGTCATTGGTTGTGAAAGGACTCAGGATAGGTACTAAGAATTTTGACAATTTATAGGAGGCTGTATTATATGCTGCCATGATCGGTCTAAGGGGGATCGAAGCATTATGGATCTTGGGGAGACCATACAAGATTGCAGGGGATGAACCAGTATGCTTAAGGGATCGGGATTCCGATCAACAGGACGGGTCAACCATTCACAAACCCTCCTCACTCTGCTGTGAGGGACCATTGCACTAAGGTATGTAAAATTCCGCTAAACAAGGACAACTTTAAAATCATTGATAGTTGCTCTTCTATAAACTTGAGAATTTTGGAATCCCTTCACATTAAGGAAACTCAACCTAAACTCAATATTTCGACTTCTGCTTTCCCCTTAAGTGTTGCCTAATCCCCCATATTTTTTCAAATTTAAATGTTTAGTATCTATACCTTTTATTTTATTTAGTTTTAGGTTTTAGCATTACTCAGATTTAAATTTACAGACTTTATATCCCTCAATAAATTAATGTTTTCGTTTTTGTTCACTTTTAGGTCACTGATGATGGCATACACTATATGTCGAAACGTTTGAAAATGTGTGTAATAAAGATGTTGGTTGTTACATCCCTCGTCATTCTTTTCCTCCTATATATATATATATATATATATATAAGTTTTTGGAGCAATATTCGACATAAAATATTTCGAAACAGCCAAAATATCTGAGTATCAGCCATTTTGAGCACTCTAGTATATTCCAGTATACTCCCACATATAGTGTATGCAAGGGGAAAGAAGCGGAGCAATATATAAATTACTAGATACACTTTGAACTGTGGGAAATTACATCTGAAATATTTGTTTGAAACACAAGGTTATCTACGAAATCTTCCATAGTTACCCGTGCAAGTGCATTTTCCCTGGGTAGTGAAATGAAAACTATGCAGTCACTGATATTTGATGGTAGACTATATATTTTTTCAGATGTGAAATGTATATTTCGGGGAATATACTGTATACTAGGGGAGGTGTGGTGGAGTGGTCTTGCCACTGGCCTGGTAATCCAATGGTCCCGGGTTCAAATCCCGATGTATCAATGGGAAGATATTATTGGGATGGAATTTGTGCTGTACCTAGTATCAGTGCATTACCACAAGCCCACCGAAACGTCAATAAAATACCCTCATTGTTCCCTGATTAAATAGCACTGTATGAATATTCCCATATTCAAAATATGCTATAGGGGTGCAATGCCTGGTGAGTTATCTGCTCAACAGGTGGCGTTGTGTGTGTGTAAGTGTGAGAGTCCAAGTGTAGGGGTTGAGACGGTGAAGCACAGGAATGAGGTGGCTTCAGAGATGGGGTCGTTTCGGGCCATGAGTGAGCATCGTGCCTCATGTGAAGGCAAGATGGCAGGTGCTCGTTGTACTCTACGTGCTTCACATGTCTCACTCCCTAGACTGGAACAAGACCTCACGGGCTTCACTGTTCATTGTAAAGCGGTGAATGTTAAGGCTCTCAGCCTATGCCCGAGAGGAAGTAAGTTGGAATATAAAAAAAAAAAAAAAAAAAAAAAAAAAAAATGTATATACATATATCGGATTGGGGGGGGGGGGAGAGTAGAGATGTCCTATGGGTTTTTATGCCCCCCTATGCTAGTTTCTTATGTTTAGAGAAGCATTTTTGACTATTTTACAAAGACAAAAAAAAAAGTGATATATAATAACAGTATCGGTGGAACTGGATACGTTAAACCCGGTGGCCAAAATTCTACAAATCAAACCATTACAAACCTTGAAATCAGACATCGCTAACATACTAACCTCGTCGATAGTCCAAGCTATGGCAACGGTAATATGCGACAAACGTATTATCCACATCCTTTATTATCCATGCCATCATACCCTAGTGATAAATACATGCGTTGAAGTCCCTGACTATTCACTACAGATGCCTTTCCACCAGTCGTTGCATATCATAATACAAAATATATTATAATACAATGCTATATATATATATATTTACTGTATTATTATATATATCTATATATATCTACATATATCTATATATATCTATATATCTATAATATCTATATATATATATATATATATATGTATATATATATATATATTTATGTATATATATATATACTGTATATACAGTATATATATATTATCTTCTAAACTGTACCTCCAGTCCCATCCATTCATACGCAGACGACTCTACCTTCAATCAGTTTTCCAGAACACACCAGCCAACATTCCCTCAAAGACAAACGTAGTGAAGCCATAGAACACTTAACTTCTGATCTAACTACTATTTCCAATTGGGGCAGAGAAAACCTTGTTGCCTTTAATGCTTCCAAAACCCAATTTCTCCATCTATCTACCCGTCCGGAACTCCCAGCGGACTATCCCTTATTCTTCAACAATACAAAAATCAATCCTTCATCTTCTCTCAATATTCTTGGTGTCTTTTTTTCTTCTGCTCTCACTTGGAAGGACCATATTACCAGTCTTGCTAAGGCAGCCTCCCAGAAGCTGGGTGTGCTCAACCACCTCAAGGGGTTCTTTACCCCTGCACATGCAGCTTCTTGCTATGTACAGGGGCACGGTGCATCCTTGTATTGAGTATTGTTCATGGGTGTGAAGAGGATCCTCTCACACCGCACTCCTAGACAAAATGGAAAGGAACGCCTTTCATATCTTTTGCTTCCGTCCACTCACCAACTCTCTGCAATCTCTCTCTCTCTGCCGCAATGTTGCATATCTCTCGTTATTCTATCGCTACTATAATAATCAGTGTTCCTTAGAGCTCTGCCAGTGTATACCACCTCCTCTACGTAGGGCTCGTGGTACCCGTCTTGCAACACAATCCCACCCCTACTCTGTGCAACTCTCTAACCCAAGAGTACAACATTACTTTCAACAGCTGAGCTCTGGAACTCTCTCCTAGAATCGGTCTTTCCATCTTTCTATAACTTAAATTGCTTCATACTCCGTGTGTCCAGGCATTTTGGCTTGAACGACAATGAACGTCCCTTGATTTTGGCCCTGTCACTCTTTCAACTCTGGGGAGGCACTCGCTACAGGCAGTTCTGCCCTTTGCCTCCCTCACAAACATAGAAAAAAAAATATATATATATATGCATATATATACAGTATATATATATATATATATATATATATATATATATATATATATATATATATATATATATATATATATATATATATATATATATATATATACCGGTATACATATACACAGGGTGTATTAAAAAAACTGTTACAGACTATGACAAACACATTGTAAAATGGAAAATATACATATATTGTTGTATCACATTTTCCCAGAAATGTGAGATATATGTTTATTAATAAATGTAGCAAAACAAGGTTACGAGTAAAGCACTAAATAATTAATACATGATAAACATGTTTATTATGGACTGAAACTAAAGAGAACATCTAGGTTTACCTATTCACACATTAGTAATTACGAAATCAAAGTATCATAGCATATGGTGATGATATTATTTGGTTAGCAGAAAAATACTAATTATTAGCAACAGATTAGCGTAACAAAATATGTAACATTTGAAACTCTGGTCACGGGGTATAATGCTGATGCCCAAGTCTGGGTTGGGTATCCGAACGCAGCAGAAGGTAATTCAATCGTTTATTAAGCATAGTTCTTGATTCATAGATTCATTTGGGGCTGATCGATCCTATGTTGAATGAAATTCACGGAAATGCTTTATGTCTCGGTAAAGATTTAAAGATTACAAATATTGGGTATGATTAATTTCTCATAACTGTATTACATTATTTGGTGGGAATGAACAAAAATTCAATTAATCTCCTCTTACTACACTGTAATGACCATGTAAAATCGTGGTAATTAATGCTGATCGATTTTGAAGTCTCGAACTGATTAAACGAATTTCTGAAATTCAAATACCCAGTAAAAATTAGTAATGAGATTCAATTCAACCCGAGACCGCTTCGAATAAAATTGTATCTACATTTATGTTCACGACTGTAAAATCAATTAAATAACACTAGGCAATAACTTTTTAATGCACCCATTGTTTGGTTTTATTCATCATTCAACATTGTTTTAATTTACTAACATAGGCATATGACAGTAATATCTTACAGACCACTTAAGGATCGTAAATTGCTTCATCCAAAAGGTCTTCGGTCTTTCTTATGTT
The DNA here is from genome assembly GCA_032716605.1 of Paralithodes platypus. Lineage (NCBI taxonomy): Eukaryota > Metazoa > Arthropoda > Malacostraca > Decapoda > Lithodidae > Paralithodes > Paralithodes platypus. Next base: position 17,262,918 of record CM064496.1, on the reverse strand, counting down.
GAAAGGAATATATAACACAAATGCTGGTATTAACCCGTGGAGCCCCGGCTAGTTTTGTAATGTTTGCGCACCAGAACCCGGCCGGTTTTCAAAAAATGGTTTTATTCCAGAAACAATAGCGAATGGGTTAGGAATGAAGGAAAAACCACGAAAAACCGCTCAAAAAGCTTAAAAAATGGTCCTACAGAGACCCCGAAAACGGATTTTACAAGAGTAAAAAATTGAAGGCAATTATCCCAAAAAAACAGGTTATTGCGCGCTCGCGCGCACGCACGTGGACTTTGAGAGTTTTCAACCATCGGCACGGTTGCGTGGGATACGTACACAGTTCCCATACAAATCTGAGCCCTCTTGAGTGGCTACACCTGAGGTCACGGTCGGCGCAATTAGGGTGACGCGCCAGGCGCGTCTCTGGGGCTGTGCGTTACATACATCGCCGACGCGTCAGGCGCGTCGCTGGGGCTGTACGGGTTAAAAGAAAATAATTTGAGTTGTAAACGGTTTATAAAGGGAACATTATTTACATTTGTTCACCCCAAAAACTAATTATGTTTATAATTCAACATTCCTGGGTATAAAGTAGGAGATTGTGTGTGTGTGGGGGTGGGGGAGGGGGTGAAGGGGTAGACCAATACCAGTGTACGGATTATAGCACATGCTTGGACGACACTGTATATTTTAATTTATGTCCAATAAATGATTAATTATTAATTATTTTGTATTCTGGTGTCCCGAGTTCGAATCCCGGGAGGGCCATATGCTTTCAATAGTTTATTAAAGTATATTGGGGTTTTTATTTGATATTAATGTTAAAGAACGGGGTGTTACTTATTGCTATAGGTTCAAGAACTAGTATAGCGAGGCCGGTCCTTAGTGATCTTGGCCCCATTCTATGTTCTTTCCTCTCACTAAAAAAACACATTACTCTTTCCATTATGCAGTTGGGTCTGAGTACATGATTAGATTGATATCCAAAATTCGAAACTGGATATTAATCGTGATCGTGTACTCAACATTTAACTGTGTTGGTGATGTAATGGTTTAGGTGCTTATGTTCTGGGTGTGGTGTCCCGAGTTCGAATCCCGGGAGGGCCATATGCTTTCTAAAATACCACAGGAACCAAAAACCTGAGAGCGAAACCTCCAACCCTAACGAGCCACAGGAACGAAAATCCTGAGAGCGAAACTCCCATCCCCAACGAGATCCCAGGCCCCTTTTCCATTCCCGATTTGGTCTCTCTCTCTCTCTCTCTCTCTCTCAATTCATTCCACATATTATACGTCTCTCAATCACAGTCTTCTAATATACACACCACAATACTTTACTCACTGATATTCTTGATGTACCACCTAAGTATGTATTTAATTATGTAACCACCATACAGGCTATAATACTTTCATTGTGTAGGTTCGAGGCGATCTAAGACACCTTAGCTTCCATTTCACACCAAATCAGATCGTGATTACGTCAGCCCTGTATTTAGTTATATAACAATCAGAGTCCCCCCCAATTCTAGCAATTCTATGTCTCTAACCCCCCGTTGTTTTATCCACTAACTATAGATTCCCAACCTTTAACCACGACTCTATACCCCCGATAACCCTATGCCAGTTATTGTATTGATTTAGGCCTGTTAATTCGGATAAACTCACTATGACCAATCTGCAGACGATTATCAGGAGAGATGCAGGAAAGCTACCTCGTATCTCCCTTTCCTTGACGAGTATAGATATATGTACCCCCGTGCTCAGTCGCCCCCTTGCCTTGTTCTTCTAGTAACTAAGTGTATATATAATATTAACCGGAGTATGCCACCAGTATTGATACGACATAGCGGCACTGTCCTTGTGTCGTATTGTGCCATGTGCATACCAACCCGGTTTCATCATCTTATTAGGACGACGGCTATAATGTCGTCATTCATGCATGTATTCAATCCTTAGGTTAATTATCTTTTATCCGCCATTGTGTTCATCTCTTCCATTTACTTTTCCACAATTGTTATACGTCTTCCAATCACCTCCTTCGTATCCACAATCCACACTACTCTATTTTGCTTCATGACCCTATGCTCAGTGGCACCGTGTTTTGGGTCATCCTGTCCGCTTATGCTTCACGCCCCGCTGCACACACCACCCTACCTGTTCGATCGTAGGGAAATGCCACCCCTATATCCAGCGCATTAAGGGTCACTATCCTAGGTCACGAGCGGCGCGGCGCCTACCCTCAAACCACCACCTTTACAATTCACAACCCTCCCCCACCTCGCGTATCCACTACCCCTCGTGTCCTACACCTCTTACCCGCCAGACTCTACCTACATGATGATGAACATGAATACACCTTAATTTAATACACCCATGCCCTGTCCCTAGGTTGAACCAATGCCAACCAGTTCAGACAGGCATAAATCTATGTATGTTCTTCCATCCGAGAAGTAATATGTTAACCCCCTAAAAATACTTTGTCTTGCCAGACTAAGTTTCTGAAGACCAACCGCCCCCATAAATCTATGTATGTTCTTCCATCCGAGAAGTAATATGTTAACCCCCTAAAATACCTTGTCTTGCCAGACTAAGTTTCTGAAGACCAACCGCCCCCATAAATCTATGTATGTTCTTCCATCCGAGAAGTAATATGTTAACCCCCATGTCATAATTGATAAGAAACTATGATACCTACGGGTACACCATTGTATATATAACCATTATTCCTGTAAGACCTAGACAGAGATAATGACTGAAGATGTTAGCCACCATGCAGTAACTCTAATTCTTACCCCAACCAGAGATTGTATAGATAACCCTTTTTTACCATTGTCTCGACACATGTCTACCACGAAACAATAACGAAGTACCCCTACGAACTGCCGCTTTCTTTGGTCTATATTTCATAGAAAACGCAGTTCCCAGGGACAACTAGATCAGCAAGAAATCGCGTCAAATAATAGTGTCCATAACCCCTCGTATTGACGAGTAATAATACACCATGTTTTTCTCTACTTTTATCCACAGTCAAGCACACACCTACAGTTAACCCCCTCTTCCCCACAGCCCCACATTCCACATGATTCTATCCTTTCCAGACTCATATACCACCACATATTGCTCATCCCCCGGTAGCGTTTGGCTAACATACCTTCCCTGTCATTAACCCCCAGGCTACGATACCAACTGTAGTCTAATGCCACCCCTACGCCCAGAGGCCTTAGGGTCAAACTTCCACGTAGCCCCCCTTAACCCTCTCCCTCTCGTTAACCCCCACGCTCCTCGACTCCCTTCCGACCTAGCCTCTCCAGCATACCCCCTGAATATCCTTAACTTTTCCGTTACTAACATTCTCAAACCTTTTGTATATATACTCCTATCCAGCCTACCTTTCCCCAGTAGGAAGGAACACCATTAGAACTTTACTAACCCTTTGCATGCCATCTATTTCCTCACAACCCCTTCACAACCCTGTACCAAATGATCGTCAGTGCGAGGCTAGCCGCCTCGCCAGTGACTAACTTCAATTGCCATACTTCCAGATAAATGTGGCAGAGTAAGCAACCCAGTCTCCCCCACATCCAACAAACCATGCAATTAACAACCCAACCAATTAAACCAGCTGGTCAAGGCACCTTCGGTTTTAGTATTATGAACACCCACATCTGTCTCATGAACAGAGGGTTATTACAAACACTTGTAATATGGCAAGCCCCCAGCCATAGCCGCCCGGACGACCATCACAGAGTGAGGACGCGCACCTCCCCCTTTTCACCCACCCGAGGAGGGAGACCCCGACCCCTGCGGAGGTATATCTGACCCCTGTTTTGACTTCCGGGTCATTGCCAGGTAGCCCAGGAATTCTTCCTATCACTGAACTAACCATGTATAACTAACACCCTGACTAACCTCTATTAACCCACAATAACCCATTAACCTTTCTTGCACACTCCAATAACCAAATTAGCACCTCAGCTATACCATAGAATGAAGACTGAACAATCTAAGAGAGACGCTCCTATCACAGCTGTCCCAATCCTCCTCGCAAAGTAGATCCAGTCTCTCTCCCCTAAATACTTCCAGTATAGCCAAAATCGTACCTCTTAATAAGGCTCAGTTATATCACATTATGAAGGCTCCATATAGCCATGTGCCACAAAAGTAATGACCACCTTACCTAGTTCCCGTATCAATTGAGAGCTCAAATAAGTCCATCAAAACTCGAGATCCCTATGGCCTACAGGGTCCAAAACCGAACCTATAAACCAAGCTCCACCCCCAGTAAAATCAGTTGAAAGATAGACACCAACCAGGGTTGGTCACCTGAGTTGACCTCGAGCTCTATCATTGTTGGTTGCTGAGAATTGAGTTCCAGAGCCGGCAGACTCCGTGGAAGATTTAGATAGAAGGACCTGTCCACGTACTTGAGAACTTCCTACATATGGACCATCTGGACGGCCGCGGAACCAGTCGTTAGCCCCCAACATCACGGACGCAAGATAACCAGGACCAGACCAATCAAATACTACCCAAGATTCACTCTATCAGTACTACAGTGTTACAGTGCTGTTTAGAGATTCACTTATTAATATTTCTATGAAGTGGGTATATCTTTGCCCCAGTATAATTCATATATAACCATTCCATTAGGAAGTGCTAAGCGTATCAGTGTTTATTAATTAACAGGTGATATTAACTCTCGTAATTACCCATATATCCAGATATTATTACATAGAAGTGAAACCATAGTGATATCTAATGTTCGCCCACTGATTTGCGTTCTATGTGTTTCTGATATAAGAATATAAAACTTAGATCAGTACCCCCTGAGGTTACTAGAATTCCCGTGGTCTAATATACGCGTGTCTAATCTAGTCTGTGAACTACTACTTGTGCACCAGAGCTACCAATAATAAATCTAACAGTGAATTTGAATCTATAAGTAACGTTGATGGTCTCCAGTATGTAAACTTGTGAATAAAGCCAGTGATCAGAAGATTAATACCTGAACGCTGGAAGTGGGAGACTAGGCTCCATCCAGATCCACTTATGCTAGTGTTGTTCAATTTTATCATTTGTCTTGTACGAGTATTCAGAAGTGTGTATATCAATAAACGTGATCGTGTGTCTTGTTACCGTGTGTTTATTTTGTGTTCTCTATTCCTCATACCTTGTTTTGTGCATGCAGCCTTCTATACCCAGTCAGTTAGAACTCACATTACCCAAGTTAATCCTGTAGAAAAACAGGGCATAACATTTTCATTAGTTTATTCAAGTACATTGGGGTTTGTATTTGATATTAATGTTAAAGAATGGGGTGTTACTTATAGAATAAATTGAACTTGTCTTTTTAATCGGTACTTAGCACTTGAAGTCTGTAAGCGTTTTTTAAGGGGAGGTTTTTAGTTGATTCTCTAGACTTCCATCAAGCTTAAAATTTCTCCCCCCTAGACCCCCTTTCAAGATAAATTTGTACATTTTTCGGTAGAAAAATTTCCCGGCCGAAGGCCGGTTCCCCTTAAATTACAGGCTCGCTGTCGCTCGCCAGGAAAAAATCGACACCTAAATGTCACGAATGGTCTTAAACTTGACAGAAATGGGGCGAGGGTTCTTAAAATCGCAAAACTAATGGGGCTAAACATGAGGGAGAAAGGGGTCTAAAAAAAAATCCTCCGGAAATCTCCCCTTAATACACCCTGTATATATAGTATAGTCACTCCCAAATGAGTTTGTAGCCTATATCATTTGTGAATGAGTTATAGTTTGCAAGGCCTGTTGTGGAGGGGCCTTGATAGACGCTAGTAGCCCGCTATCCCTCTGTCTTTTTTCTCTCGTGGCTAGCAGGACGGCACCTGGAGTCTGTGTTGTGGAGGGGCCTTGATAGACGCTAGTAGCCCGCTATCCCTCTGTCTTTTTTCTCTCGTGGCTAGCAGGACGGCACCTGGAGTCTGTGTTGTGGAGGGGCCTTGATAGACGCTAGTAGCCCGCTATCCCTCTGTCTTTTTTCTCTCGTGGCTAGCAGGACGGCACCTGGAGTCTGTGTTGTGGAGGGGCCTTGATAGAGGCTAGTAGCCCGCTATCCCTCTGTCTTTTTTTCTCTCGTGGCTAGCAGGACGGCACCTAGAGTCTGTGTTGTGGAGGGGCCTTGATAGAGGCTAGTAGCCCGCTATCCCTCTGTCTTTTTTTCTCTCGTGGCTAGCACGACGGCACCTGGAGTCTGTGTTGTGGAGGGGCCTTGATAGAGGCTAGTAGCCCGCTATTCCTCTGTCTTTTTTCTCTCGTGGCTAGCAGGACGGCACCTGGCGTCTGTGTTGTGGAGGGGCCTTGATAGAGGCTAGTAGCCCGCTATTCCTCTGTCTTTTTTCTCTCGTGGCTAGCAGGACGGCACCTGGAGTCTGTGTTGCCGTCGGGCTAGCACTATAAATTAATTAGTTTATTTAGCCTTGTGTGATTAATGCAGTTTATCATAAGTTCACACAATGATGATTTATATTCATTTGATTAATTTTGTTGTTAATGAGAGCACAGGCTGCCTGAGATAATTACGTATTCACGACGTTGTTGGCTTGCTTCTTAAGTATCCCTTAAATACCGCATAATATATGTCTTTTTGTTCTTTATTTGATTGGAGCATAGCAGAGGCTGGAGTCATATTGAGCATATAGTTTAATATTAATCACTGCATTCATATCTTCTTTGGCAATCTTAGTTTATAAGCTTCGGCACTGTTTCCTTGCACTTTTATTCCATTGTTTAACTGCATTGCGTATTATTATTACAATTGTATTTATCCTTTATTATTGAAGTTGGCCTTCACAGTGGTTTGGCGGTATGCTCAATGGTAGCCTATCCCAACCTACTGGAATGCCAACTTTTGTGTTTCATGTCTTAGGATAGTGCTTCAGACTTCCCCCATGTTTCTGCTTTATATTATTCCTAATTCCTAAGCGATTAGGCATACTATGAAGTGTCTGGGAGTCTGGCAGTGTTCTGGTGTATCATTTATGTGCAGTTCATAATACCCTTAGAAGTTCTCTAGCATACTACACGCACTAGTGGAAGCTAGCCAACGTAACACCGATATTAAAAAAAGGCAGCAAATCCCTACCCAGTAACTATCGTCCAATTAGCTTAACCTCAGTTGTATGTAAAATGCTAGAAACGGTCATACGAGACAGACTCGTAAATCACTTAGAGGAAAATAACATACTTAAAGATACTCAACACGGCTTTCGTAAAAAACGTTCCTGTTTAACAAACCTCTTAGACTTCTTCCACGATATCCTCAACCTCTACGATGAGAGTAAAGCTATAGATATTATATACCTTGATTTTCAAAAGGCCTTTGACAAAGTTCCCCACAAACGTTTACTGCTAAAACTAAAAGCGCATGGAATACAAGACGGTGTGTTGAAATGGATAGAAAATTGGCTCAGCGACAGAAAGCAAAGAGTAGTCATAAACGGTAAGGCATCAAAATGGACCAATGTAAGTAGCGGGGTACCCCAGGGATCGGTACTAGGACCAATTCTCTTTCTAATTTACATCAACGACATAGATGAGGGTCTCACCTGTACAATCTCAAAATTTGCTGACGATACAAAAATTGCAAATAGCGTACTCTCAAAAGAACAAGTTGACGATATGCAACACAATCTAGATAAATTGTCATGTTGGGCCCAAATTTGGCAAATGAGTTTCAATGCGGATAAATGTAAAGTACTACATATCGGATACCTAAATGAGAAAGCAAACTATTCGATGAATGGCACTCAGCTTAAGAATGTAAACAGAGAAACCGATCTGGGAGTAACAATATCGAGCAACCTAAAACCGAGTCAACAATGTTCAGAAGTTGTTAAGAAGGCAAACAAAATAATTGGCTTTATAGGCAGGTCATTTGAGCATAAATCCAAAGAAGTTATCCTAACCCTTTACAATTCATTAGTCCGCCCTCTTCTGGAATACTGCGTTCAATCCTGGTGCCCTTATTACCAAAAGATATAAACAAGCTAGAACGAGTTCAACGTAGAGTTACCAAAATGATACCTAGCCTAAAGAACAAACCATACGAAGAGCGTCTTAGAGAATTAAATCTATTTCCTTTAACCCAGCGCAGATTAAGAGGTGACTTAATTCAAGTGTTCAAAATCATCAAAGGCATCGACAATATGAACTGTAGTAAGTACTTCACTATCGACCAATCTAATTACACGCGGGGAAACGGTTGCAAAATTATTGGTAAATCTTTTAACTCACACGAATCTAAGAATTTCTTCTTCAATCGAGTTGTCAACTTGTGGAATGGGCTTCCCCGAAACGTTATAGACTGCATCACCGTTGATTCATTTAAACTCCGCCTAGACAAATATCTCGCATCAAACCCGCGACTGACTGCGTTTGTAAATGAATAACTTTATTTTATCCCCCCCTCAGTTACTAACCCATCTGTCCCCTACTAACTTCCTAATCCTGCCACGGACATTAGTTCCAGGGCAGTAATTCCCTTTCCAATGTTCCCTTACCCACTCTAAACCACTGTTTGGACACTTGATCCTCAGTGTTTTGGAGGACAAGCAACCTAGAAGGGTCACTAGATCTGTTGTTGCTTGATTTCCTTTGTACTCCTTTGTACTCCTTTGTACACTATTGACTAGAGAACCTGCGTGTGTTCGTGTTGAGTCAGATATTAAGAGCGTGTCTGTTGCAGGGTTGGTTTAGTGCGGTGGGCAGTGTTGGGTGCAGGTCTACAGCATTGGTGTCTTTTTGCTACAGCATTGTTTTTTTGCCAGTGCTGTGGGCTAGGCTATTTGAGCATCTGTTTTCCCCCAGCCTCCCCTCGTAACAGTGGCGACCTCATGCCAGCATAGTGTGATAGTATAGAGTTTTTGTGGTGTGAAGCAATTATATTTAGATTGTCAGTAATTTTTACAGACAGACCCCAACGCCCGCCATTTTCTGGTGCAGGTAGCCTCCTCTGTGGTGGAGGGGTGAGAAATTTCCACCACCGCTTTTCTCCGGCGAGACGTAGAAGTCGGCTAAAGGGGATCGGGGGCGAGGGGCCTGGTATCCTTCTCCCCTTAAATAAATCTACCAACAAAACGAGACAGAGATAGGGGTGAGGGAACGCGTTCGTGGTCCCGGACCCTAAGAATAGGAGCTTTGAATGTGCGTGGATGTAGTACGAATGAGAAGCGAGAGGATATTGGAAGGTTATTTGAAAGAAGGATGTATGATGTCCTTGCACTGAATGAAACAAAGATGAAAGGAGAGGGAGATGTGAATTTTGGAAACGTGATAGGTAGAAAGTCTGGAGTAGACGAGGGAGTCAGGGGGAAAGAAGGAGTGGCTATTATTGTGAGGGAGGAGTTGAGAGAGTTTATAAAAGAGTGGAAAGAGGTGTCATCAAGGCTAATGTGGGTGCGAATGCGGTATAAGGGTGAAAGGTAGGTTTTTGTAAGTGCGTATGGACCAGGAAGTGAAAGAGAGTTAGACGAGGTAGAGGGTTTCTGGGAGGATTTGAGAGATTGTCTACAAGGGTTTGATGAAAATGAAAATGTTATAGTTTTAGGGGACCTAAATGCTAGGGTAGGAAATGAGCCTGTTGAGGGAGTTATCGGCAGTTTTGGTGTGGATGGTGTAAACGAGAGTGGAGAAAGACTGAAAAATGTATGTGAAGAGTGCAGATTGAGTGTAGGTAATATATTCTTCAAAAAAAGGTGTATACACAAGTACACCTGGCATAGACTTGTGAGGGAAGAGATTGTAGAGAGGGCATTGATGGATTATGTGCTGGTGACAAGGGAAAGATTGTGTAGACTGCTGGATGTGAATGTGATGAGAGGTGAGGCGGAGGGTATGTCAGATCATTACCTGGTGGAGGGAAAGCTAAGAGTTAAGAGTTACAGGAGAATAAGAGACAAGCGTGAAGTAAGAGAGGTAATAAAAGTTAGTGAGTTAGAGAAGAGTGAAAAAGAGAAGGAGTACAAGGAAAGACTAAATGAAAAGTGGAAGGAAGTGAGAGAGATGGAAGAGAGAGAAGTAGAGGTTGAATGGCAACAGTTTAAGGAAGGAGTGAAAGCAAGTGCAGAGGTAGTATGCGGCAAAGGGAAAGTAGGAGGCAGAGGTATCAGGAAGGGAAGCGAGTGGCGGAATGATACGGTGAGAAAAGCAGTTGAGGAGAAGAGACAGTGTTTTGAGAGGGTTTTACAGGATGGTAGTGTTGAGGTATGGGAGAGGTACAAGGAGAAAAGGAGAGAGGCAAAACGGAAAATTAGAGAAGCGAAACAAGATGCAAACGAAAGGTGGGGTCAAAGGCTGAGTGAGAATTTTGAAAAACGAAAGATGTTCTGGAAGGAGGTAAATAAAGTAAGGAAAGGAGGACAAAAGAGGGAAGAGTCAGTGAAAGATGAAAATGGAGAATTACTAGTGGAACCAGTTGAAGTGAGGAAAAGATATGCCGAGTATTTTGAATCTTTGTTAAATACAAGAGATGGAAGAGAAGCAGTGATTGAAGCTGAGGTGGATGGAGAGAGGTTACCCAGGCCACCCAGGTGGCAGGGAATGAATGAAAGGATTGAGGAAAATGAGGTGAAAGAAGCAGTGAAACAAATGAGAGCGGGAAAAGCAGAAGGTTTGGATGGTATTGCTGTGGAGTGTATAAAGAAGGGTGGAGATGTGATAATAGATTGGTTGGTGAGACTTTTCAATGTGTGCTTTGCTGTGTCAATGGTACCAATAGACTGGAAGAGTGCATGTATTGTGCCGTTGTACAAGGGGAAGGGAGATCGGCAGGAGTGTTCAAGTTATAGAGGTATTAGTTTATTGTCAGTGGTTGAAAAGCTGTATGGCAGGGTGTTGATAGAGAGGATAATAAAGTGTACGGAAGTTGCAATAGGAGAAGAACAGTGCGGTTTTAGGAGGGGAAGAGGGTGCGTGGATCAGATGTTTGCAGTAAGACACTTATGCGAGAAGTATTTAGAGAAGCATAAGGAGATATTTTGGGCTTTTATGGACTTGGAAAAAGCGTATGATCGTGTGGACCGTGAAGAAATGTGGAAGGTGTTAAGGATTTATGAAATAGGAGGAAATTTGTTAGAAGCAGTTAAGAGTTTTTATGATGGGAGCAGAGCATGTGTGAGAGAAGGAAATGGTGAGTTGAGTGAATGGTTTGAGGTAAAGGTAGGTTTGCGACAGGGTTGTGTAATGTCACCATGGCTGTTTAATATGTTTATGGATGGTGTGGTGAGGGAGGTGAAAAGGAGAACTATGGGAAGAGGATTGTGTTTAGTAGGATAGAATGGTAGAGATTGGGAGTTGAATCAGTTGCTGTTCGCTGATGACACAGCATTGGTGGCGGATTCTGATGAGAAACTGCAGCGGGTAATCAAAGAGTTTGGTGTGGTTTGTGGAAGGAGGAAACTGAAGGTGAATGTCAATAAAAGTAAAGTAATGGTGTGTAATAGGGGAGAGCATAGGGTGAATCTAGATGTGAAGCTGGAAAGGGAAATATTGGAACAAGTAGAGTGTTTTAAATATCTAGGAGGAACGATAAGCAGGAGTGGAAGTATGGATGTGGAGGTAAAACAGAGAGTGTGTGAAGGAAGGAAGGTTTTCGGAGGAATGGGAAGTATGTGGAAGACGAGAAATCTTGGAGTGAAAGTAAAAAGTGCACTGTATCAAGGAATTGTAGTGCCAACAATGATGTATGGGGCTGAGACATGGGCTCTGAAGAAAAAGGAGAAAAGAGGGCTGGATGTGATGGAGATGAGCTGCTTGAGGCGTATCTGTGGAGTTACTCGTAGAGACAGATTGAGGAATGAAGATATACGTAGGAGAGTGGGGCAGCAGGAACATTTGTCAGCCAGAGTGGACAGAAGGGTGCTGAGCTGTTATGGTCATGTTGAACGAATGGGAGATGAAAGGCTTACAAAGAGAATATGTGAGTCAGGTACAAGGGGAGTTAGAAGGACAGGAAGACCCCCATAGAGATGGAGAGACTGTGTAAGAAAAGCTTTGGATGATAGAGGAATGACTATAGATCAGGCAGGGGAAGTGGTGGTGGACAGGAGTGAATGGAGAATGCTTGTGAATAGTTGAGTGAACATGTGGTCATTTGGAGTAAGGGGTCGGACGCAAGTTGGACTAGATAATAGTCAATTAGGCGCCTGGCCCGGGGAGACGATTAATGTGAAGGGTGCGCCTGGAAGTGTGGTGGGGGGGCTTGTGGCTTTGGCTCCGCTGCATGTCTGCCTGCCGAGATCGGAACCTCTCCGGGTTGTCGGGGGCCGGGGGAGTGCTGGAGCGACCTTGGTGACCCTGGTCTCTGGGTCTTCTCCTGGGTGACCTGGATGTGTGTGAGTTTGTGCTTTTTATCTGTGTTTATTTGTTGTTTTATGTTGTTTTTGTGTTTTCCCTGTTCTTGCTCTGTCTTGAGTCGGCTACCCCCAAAATGGGGATTGGGCCTGAGCATATAGATAGCTAGATAGATAGTAATTTTTCTTGTAATTGAAAGTCTACGGACATAGTACTCTTATTTCATTAACCCGTGTCCACAACTATTGCTAAAGGCCGCGTCATACAGAGGTCGACCGCGACCCGACAGTAACCCGAAGGCAATGACTTGCACTTTTCACCCGAGTTCCCCCGAAGTCCCCGAATGAGACTCGTACCCCGACTATGACTAGAAAGCAATTCGAATGCTACCCGAGGGACTCGAATGCGTCTCGAATACGAGTCGATGTTATCCCGTATATTACTCGAAACTAACCAGAAGTTGAACGGAATTGAATCGACCATGAGTCGAAAGCTAATCGAAGGTGACCCGAGTAGCCGATACCAACCCGAGTTAAAACCGAATCACACCCGAAGTAACCCGACTTAAACCGAATGAAAACCGAACCCCACCCGAAGTCAAGAACCCAACCGGAATGAAACCAGAATGTAAGTCGAACGTGACTAGAATAAGTCGATTATGACACGATTATGAGGTTATGCATCACCCCACTATATAAAGAGAGGGTGTGCTCACACAAACTTCATTTGTACAGTGCACCCAACACAGCAACATGTCACAGGAAAGCAACCTCCCGGACCCATCACGACCAGAAGAGATGGATGACGAGGCATTGGAGTTGGCAATCTTAAGGCAGGAGATAGTTAATGCCAACCTCAGATATCAGATTACTGCCCGCGCCATCAGGGACAAAGAACGTGAACCCCAACGTGCTCAACCTCGACAGCCACGACGACCAAGGAAACCCCGAAGCTGCAGTGTCAAGCCATGGGTGGCACAGCGAGAGACACACGGACACTACCACCAGTTGCTGAAGAAACTCCAGGAAACTGACGTGGTTACCTATAAATACTTTCTGTGTATGGACGAGGAGCTGTTTAATATGATTGTCGAACGTGTCACACCCAGGATCAAGAAGGACGAGACCAACTGGAAGAAGCCCCTGGAGCCCGGACTGCGAGTTGCCATGACACCACGCTTTTTGGCCACTGGCGAGGCCTATAAGAGCATGGCACTGAACTTCCGTGTAGGTGCCAACACGATATCACTGGCAGTGCGGGAGACGTGTGAGGCAATCATACAGGAATACATGGAGGAGCAAATAGTGTGCCCATCAACACAGGGTTTTATTCGACTTGGCTTCGACTAGCTTTCGACTTACATTCTAGTCATTCGGATCACGATCGAGTAATCATCGAGTCTAATTAGAAATGTCGGACATGCATCGAGTCATTTTCTAGTAGTATTCGGGTATCCATCCAGTCATCATCCTGAAATTCGGGTCAGCATCGAGTAACAGTTGACTTTCGAACAAGTTTATGTAGGAATTTTCCACTGAGCATCGAGTCTAATTCGGGTTACGGTCTACATCATCGGGTCTAAGTCCACCTAGGTTCGATCAATTCTGGTATGAATCGGGTTAAATTTTTTGACTCGAAAGTGACCCGAATAGGTCGAATGCGATCAGAATATGGTAGAATGTAAGCCGAATACGACTCGAATGTAAATCGAAGGTGACTCGAGGAGTTTGTAACGGTTTTTTGACCCGAACGCACTCGAGGATTTCCCAAAAGTTAACGCATACACTAACTTTTGGCCGACTCACCCGAACATTCGGGTGATGACCAGAGCATGACTAGAACGACTCGAACATACCAGAATCATACCCGATGTCGCCCGATTATCGGGCCGAATACACCCGAACCGCAAAAAGAGGTTGCTAGCAGGAGTAGTGATGAATTAAGACGTGTGTTGGAGATGCAGTGGTATGGCTAAGGCAGAGTTAGTTCAAGAGGTGTCTAACCTAGTTGCACAGCAGAATGGTCTTCAGGAAGCTAGTACTCGTGTCGTGGATGATGACACCCTCCAGCATGTGCCACAGCGTCCTATCAATCGGGCTAGCTACCATTCTACTGGGGACCGGAGTGGAGCAACAACTCCAGAGCAAGGTGATACTGTATTTAGGCAGTCTCCTACTATTACCACAGCACCTGTCACCACGCCTCCACCGTCAGCATTCAACCCTATTAGTACGGCCCCTTCATGTTCACAGGGCTATGTTCATGCCCCTATGGCCAGTACATTTGTTTCAAGTTATGCTAGCAATCCTCAGTATCCTCCTTCTTTCCCCCATGTGTCATGGGCCACACCCCAGCATTTCACTGACACTCATACGGTGGCTGCTCAGCACAATGTTCCCCCTTATGTCCAGTTTCCTCCTGTAACCCCGATAGGGTCGAGAAGGAGTCCAGAGGTTGAGCTGCAACTAAAGAGAATGGAGATAGAAGAGAGACAGAGAGATACAAGAGAGAATTGAGTTGAGGAAGATAGAGATGGAGGAGAAGAAATTACAGATAGAGGAGAAGAGAATACAGGCAGATTTGGAGAAGTCGAAGTTGGAAACTAGTGGGCAAAGACGACAAGTAAATAATGCTGGTCATACATCTAAGAAGGAGGCAGAAGAGGTGCTGTTGTCTCGACGGCTGAAACTTATGCCGGGCTTCGATGAACTCAAGGTCACGGAGTGATTCTTGCGTTTTGAGAAGAAGGCCCACGAGTATCAGTGGCCGAGGCAACGCTGGGCAGTTTTGGTGTCTAATGTCTTGAAGGGCACGGCTCTTGATGCATACGATTGCCTAGAAGTGCAGGAGCTAGAGTATGATGTACTTAAAGAGGCTGTGTTAAAAGCTTATGAGCTGCGGCCCGAGGCTTACAGGTTGCCCTTCAGGGGGGCTCGGAAGCGGCAGGGGGACTCGCATGTGGAATGTGCCAGGTACCTGCGCGATACTCTAGTTAAGTGGCTGCACTCAGAGTCAGCTGATACTTTGTAGGCGGCGTGTGAGGTTTGGTTGATGGAGCAGTTTACAAGCATAGTTGAAAAGGACATTGGGGCAAAATTAAAAGAAAAACGGTTTAAATCAATAAGGGAAGCAGCAGTTTGGGCTGATGACTTTGCACTAGTCCAGCATGGTACGTGCATGGGGAGCATTGGTGACAGGAGAGACCGACCTGTGCACCAAGCGGCCACAGTATCAGCTCGCCCATCATCACCCAAAGGTACCACAAATAAGACACAACATTATACCAAGGCTGACAACCAGCAAGCTTCTACGGAAGTGAGATGTTATTTTTGCAAGCAAGTGGGTCATATTAAACCTCAGTGTGCTAAATGGAAGGCTACCCAGGAACCCAAGGCTGTCCAGTTGGTGGCGACATTAGGGGAGGTGCCTGTGAGAGGCAAGCCAGGTACGGGTGAGTTTGGGGGGCAGTGTTGGCCAGCGCGAAGCAGGGTAGTAAGCACTTTGCCGTCCCAGTTGGTATCACCACCTGAGCATAACCAGACTTCCCCTGATTGGTGTCGGCCATTCATACATGATGGATCAGTACGGATCGGGGAGCAGCCGTACACTGTCAAGGTATTTAGGGATACTGGTGCGCAGCAATCCATGTGTCGCAACCTGATAGGGGGACCTATTAGCACCGGAGAGTTTGTTATTTGCAGGGGTATCAACAGTGAGCAATGCTGTGATTTAGTCCCGGTGACCCTAGAGTGCCCGTTGTTGACCGCCGAGTGTAAGGTGGCCATGGTGGACACTCTGCCAGTTGAGGGGGTGGTCTTTTTGCTTGGGACTGACTTGGCAGGGCAGGTAGTTTTCCCACCTGCTGCAGTTGTCGCTGAGGCTGTTTTTGTGCCGCCTGGTGGTGGTTGTTTGCAAGACGATAACATGGACTCTATCTACCCTGTTGGTGCAGTGACCCAATCAGTGGCACATTTGGCACAACAGGTGGATGCGGGGGCCGACAGCCATGAGTGTGGGCCATCCCATGATGCACTACTAGATGACACTGGTCCGGAGACAGCTGTGGACTTGGCTGACCCCAGTGAGGCTACCGAGACTAGTAGAGGTGACCTAGTGCCGGACGAGGAGTCTGACATAGTGATACCGACTCAACCTTCTGATATTTTTGAGAGGTCAGAGGTAACTGCCTTGATGGAGCTACCTAGAAACAAACTTGAGCAAGTTGCAGCAAGAGGACCCCAGTCTGGGCCTCCTGTTTAAGTAGGTTGGTACGACTGGTGGGAAGAACGGTCAAGCAGAGAACTTTATTATAAAAGGGGCATTGTTGTATCCGGCAGTGAACGCCGGATACGAACTCAGGTTTGGGGGAGGAGCAGTTAGTGGTGCCTGCCCAGTTCAGGGAGGATCTGGTTAGGTTAACGCAGGTGGCACCACTGGCGGGTCATTTAGGGGTATGTGAGACTACTGATAGGCTACTCTTTCATTTTTGGTGGCCTAATATGCATGCATTGGTGGCTTCTTTTTTGATGTAGCATATTGGTAAGGTAGTTGGAGAACCGCACCCAGGAATACCCGTGGCACCTTTGATCCCTACACCTGTAGTTGAACCGCCATTGAATCGTGTCATAGTTGACACGGTTGGTCCCTTATTACCCACCAGTTCGGGAGATAAATACTTGCACACTTTAATTAATACTAACAATAGATACCCGGAGGTTATCCCGGTTAGCAGCCTGAACACGAAGATGAGAGACTATTGTAACAAACAGGCTAAATCTAGGGTGTTCAAGGTGGGCGACGAGGCTTTGGCACGGTTGTTAGTTCAGGGTCGACCCATGGCTGTTAAGTTTTGTGGTCAGTATCAGGACATTAAGCAGATTGGTGAGATTAACTATGTAATAGATACGCCCGACCGTCACATAGCCTCCCAATGCTGCCGTAGTAAAATGCAACAGCCCTACCATAGACCGACTGCATCTGGCCGTAGCGCTGAAGGCGGTGATGCTGCGCAGGCAGGTGTAGCCGGAAGGAATGCGGGGGTGCGCATGTATGGTATCGGCGGGGAAGCCTTGGCACTTATGAACTGTGGGAGTGACTGCACAGGTGGTACAGATTGTCTCTCTCATGATCTGGCTGTATTAGGAACGGAGGTGGAGAAGGAGGGAGACTATAGTTTAGAGGCTGTGGTCCCGGCTGGGTTGTGGGAGGGTAATGAGTATGTTTTTCTTCGAGATAAGTTGCAACCTCCTGTTCCTAAGTGCCAAGAGGAGTTGTTTACTAGGCTGTGGCAGTACTTCCGCATGTTTGGTGATTCTCCAGGCCTGATGTCCGGGGTGGCACCCGACATAGAGGCTGGAGACAGTGCAATGCTCAAGTTAGCTCCCTACCATATAAATCCTGCTCGACAGCCTGTCTTAAAAGCAGAGCTGGACTAACATGTTGGAGAAGGTCTGAGGGATAAGGGATATTGTGAATGGTCTTTGCCAGTGACTTTGCAACCTGAGCTGAGTGGCAAGATCCGTTTTTGTGTTGATTGCAGTAGTGTTAGTGCATTATCCCAGACAGACGCCTATCCATTACCCAGAGTTGACAATCCCATAGACCGCATCGGGGCTGCCTCGTTTATCACTAAGGTGGAATTAGTGAAAGGTTATTGGCAGATCCCGTTGCCGGAGAGAGCGAAGAAAAGTGCAGTCCTGTGGTGGACTGGGCAGTTTATCAGTGTCGGGTGATGTTTTGCTGCCGGAACACAGTTTGGATGTGTGGCATGTTAAGGGCACTGATTATGTTATGGCTGATTGTTTGTCACAGGAGGGTTTGTTTTAACCCACTGAGCCCCAGCTAGTTATAAATAAATGTACAGCTATTGACAAAAGTCTGTGAGGAAGATTTCTATAGGGATATTATTGGGTGCCGTGGCAGGTAAGTGCCCAAAACATCCAATGGATGGCGCCACCTTATGTTTCATTTAGCCTCCCCCTCCCCCTTAACCTTATTCCACCCCTCCACCAGTACCCTCAACTGCTGTACTACTCTCGCCAACATGAATATCCTACACATTCACTAAATATATATAATTATATATATATATATATATATATATACGCTAATGGCAGTCAATATGACTGCCATAACTTTGGGGATAAAGGAAAATATTAAATTTAATGTATTTCTAATAGTAATCTGGTTAACCCCTTAGTACCGAGTTGTCCTTGTCATTATAATCTGGATAGTATTGGACGATTTTATCCAGCGTAGGGAGGACTTGATTCAATTTACAGGCTTCAAACTATCTTGATTATTCATATTAACTATCACAGTATCCTCCTAAGCTGCCTAAAATCGTCCAAATATAGCTGGAATAACACAAAATACATCCTCGGTAAGGAAGAGGTTAACCTTAGACGATATTTATAAGCTTAGGAAAAATGTCTTGTAGGCAAGGCATTTTAAACTAATTTAGAATAATTACTTCAATGCAATTATGCCTTAGTTTGATTTATTCCGGCTAACATGTGACACATTTATAAAGCTTGAGTAATGCCTTCTCGTTCTTTAAGGCATAAATAAATACTTTCAAGATGTAATAGCATGATTTGAACTATTTTAAAATAATAATGTCAACATGTTTAAATATAAATATGCTTTACTCTGTTCGATGCCACATTTTGTTTAACACCTGAACGTGCAAGGTCATTGTCGTGTTTTTACCTTTCCACTTTATGACACTCTCACCCCGTATCTATATATAATTTTGTTTCTCACAATATGCAAAGTTCAATCACTTTTGCAAATACAGATACCAGGGTTAATAAATGTTCTTATTTGTATTTATGCATTTTTTATATTATTAAATATAGTATTACATCTATTGTTTAATTAATAATGCCATTATATAATAACGCAGACTAATATAAATTGCAATTTTAATATTATGTAAGGGATCTCAATATATAATACATACCGGTACACAAAATATTACCTGAGAAAATAACACATAAATAGATTTGAATTTAATAATATATGCTTACAAAAGACAAAATATCAAAGGAAGAAATTAGTTAGATCAATATGAATCAATATATTTTACTTTAATATGATCTAGTCAATTGATACCACATTATGTGTAATCTTTGACAGCTTGAGTTGCATTTTATTATCACTTAATAAGTGTGACATTATCACATCTAATCATGTTTTGTTCGATTTTCTTTTTTGAAAATCCTAGTCACTTAAATTATAAGATAACTAAATGTCTATAATTTTATTTATGCATTCAATTTCGAGAGCATTTATACATATCATTAATCAGTAATCATATTTAAATTAATGTAATCACCTAAGCAAGAGGAACTTGTATTAATATGTAAAGAACCTACACAATGAAATACATAACCATATTGTATTTGATACATCATATTATTGAGGTATGCATCAGTATGATGACCATCCATCATTTGCATCAATGACCTCTCTCAGTCTGTTTGGCATTGAAGCAACCAGATTAGTGCAAATGTTTGGCCGGCGACGGATTCCATCCCAGACTTCATGTGCTTTCCATTCGACAGCTCGTTGGTTCGCCACATCAACTTTCCATTCATTGCACATTATGCCCCACATATTCTCTATAGGGTTTAGGTCACAACCCTTTGGTGGCCAGTCCATTAGCTCTATTTCTGGATGTCGGTTAAACCATTCTCGGACTATCCGAGAAGTATGAATTGGACTTCTATCCTGGACTACAATAAATGGATCAGGTGCGGGGATGGCCATAGCACGGACTGTTGGTAACAATACATCCTCAAGTATAGTGATATATTCATCTCCATTAAAACGACCATTGCTATTAACCAACTCACCTGGTCCGTAAGCCCACATCCATCCCCAAAGATTTACCGTAACACGACCACTCACTGCCCTGTGTTGAATATTTTCTGCTGCATACCTCGTATTTCTAGCCCTTCAGCAATGTCTGCGACCTTGTTCAACTGACGACAAATATTTTTCGTCAGTAAATATTACTCTATTCCAAAAGTTGTCATCGACGACACTGAAGTGCTGTGCAAACCTCAGTCGGGCATCCTTGTGTGCATCCGTAAGGACATCTTTTTTGGCTGGGATGTAGCAGTGCAAATTCTGCTCATGAAACCGTCTTGTTGTTGTTCTGGAGCTGCAAGGTAATTGTAGATCGTTGGTTAGCTGCACTGCCGATCCGAAGGGATTATTTTGCCCAGCCTCCAGGATGCGGTCATCTTGTTCTCTAGTTGTGCAGCGGGGCCTTCCACTCCTTGGTCTGGTGGTCTGATACCGCTTGATCCATTTCCTAACTGTGTTTTCACAGAACCCAATAGCTGTTGCAATATCAGATACTGGAGTGCCAATCTCCCACATTCCTATAATCCTCCCTCGGTCGGTGATTACGTCAGGTGAATTGGCCTTTCCTGTTTGCCATTTCTGCCAAAAATACACATTGGGTATCATTATTAATCTAGTATTTATGGTAGTTAAATTCAAAACAGAGTTCAAAGTATCACAAATTCACCATGTAACTTGTAATTAAATGTAACGTATTGTTCATTTACATAATGAAGCGAGAGAGAGAGATAATGGGGTTATGTGAGGGATGAATGTGATATGATTACGATATTTGTATTGGATATAACTTTTAGGCACACACACACACACATTGTCAGAAATGTAACACTTATCATATTCTAAACTCGGTATCTATGAAACTATCAAGTATCTTTTATAGATTGATGCCCAGATAATAAAATATAAATACTGTTTTCGCATTTTGGAAAGATAATTGCATACCCAATTCTACTAATCGGATTGTTGACATTTTTGGGCTACTAGGGTGAATAGGAAAACCGATTATACCTAGTAAAGTGTGTATACATCGTTCAGGCAATCTAGGAGAAATGACCAGCAAATTATCATTTATCGTTATCACCTGTCACCTATCAAGTTATCACCTATACCGTGTTTGACATATATTCATTAAAGTGCAACTAGCCAAGAAAATTTGTTGACATTTGAGAAAAACAGTAAGAAAACTGTCATATGGCTTTGATTTGTGACAAAAACCTATAAATCAAGAGTATAATATATATATTGGATGACCATTTCATATTCGTACTAAATATAATTTTGCCTTCACCTTTGACCTTGCCCTTTGGAAGTTTGCCCAACTTATTGATCAATTTAATGTATGTATACACTACAATACTGATAGTATGTATGCATGCATGTATATACTCAGCCACATACCCCATTGCTGGGGGTGGCCGACTCGAGACAGAGCCTTAATAGAAACGTGTACAGTTCCAATTCTTAGAAACGGGATCACCTTCGCGTTCCCTCGCCCCTTTCATTTACGAGTAATAGTAAAAGTATTAATGTTGATAATGATCATTGTACTAATGCAAATAGTGAGAATTAACAAGGTAATGATAATAGTACGCATTGCTCGTGATAATGTTATCTAATGTTATTATGTTTACTATTGCTACTTGTATATTACTTCTATCATTATAATAATAATAAATATTAGTATGATTACTATTTTTATTATTATTATTATTATTATTATTATTATTATTATATTAATAATAATAATTAAAGACGGATATTTACAGTTGCAATATTGAACAATTACTAATTTAATTATTTAGTAGCAATACTAAATACATGCTCTGCAATTGCAATGCATATCATAATCTTATTATTCATAACACTTCATGTAACAGTGAGTGGATACAATATTAGCCATTGTCTGCGTTTGCGTATGCGCGTATGTGTGCAAGTCTTTGTGTTTGCATATGCTTGTGGCGTGTTATAATGTATTATTGTTTGCTTAGAAGTAAAAACAAATAAGTATAAGTTGTAAGAACATATATATATATATTCTTCAAGGCATATTTATATACATTTATAATATATTTGAGTTGTGTAATTTACAATTATATATTGCACTGTAAATATAGAAGATTAAACACCAATGCATATCACATAATTATGCCGTATGCATTATATAACTGTTATGATCCAAATGATTTCTTCTGCATTCACCCATGCGTTGGAAAGGCCTAAGCAGTAATATGTGTATAGTCTCAACATTTAATGAAACAAACATTAATTATGCAAACCAAAATCCAATTAACACAGTAATCCTTTGTGTGTTAATTAGTATAACTATAATACTGGTTGCCAATGAAAGTCACAAGGATATATTATTGTCTCCAGGCATACCAACAGTTATGTTATGCATATCTGTCTAAATAAACTACCTTCACAGTAAGCACATGAAGCACCTGTTATTTTGTTTATAATTGAAAGATATGGTAAGTGGGTCAAAACCATTACATTGTTTAGGACAATACAGATAGAGGATATTTGTTTGTTCCGTGACACAAGGTGGCAGGCCTAGACAGGTGTAAGTGTGGTATTTCCAGAGGTTTTGAGGTTGGGGAGAAATGGACCATGCAATTTTCACCTTTCTGTCTTGAGACAATACAAATCAAAATAGCATAAACGTCTACAGTGAGGTAATGGAAATCTGAGGTGGTAGAGTATTTCCGTCCTTATCTCGCAGTACAATAAATCGTTAATACTATGAAACACAAAATACGGTTGCCAGCTTCACTATTTCATGTTCGGCCAACTTACAGTGATTTTACTGGATGGCATGGGATACATAGAGATTTGAATTATCATATATACCTACGGTATTCAATCAACTATTTTACTATCATAATACGATTATCTTGAAGTCATAGACATAGGCCATATTAAATAAAGTTTATTGTCAATAAATGTTTAGTAAACTGCTATGTAAATGTTTTAAATGGTAGTAAAATCTATCATTGTAGATAACATTGTGCTTGCACACAATGACCTGTGTTATAATGGTAGTTAGAGTATACTGTGATCATATTCACAAATTACCAACATGAAAACCATCTAGACAGTCATATATACATGAACCATTATACTGAATGATAAATGTAACATTTACACACGGTTGTGCTAATATACACGTTATTAATGTTAGACTTAAGTTTTCCACATATATTATCTAACCACGTGTTTAGAATGGCGAGTTGAGCAACAGTTTAAGCGGAGAACGAAACAGTAGCAATGATTATATAGGAGTTTTGGTTTGCATATATAATGTTTGTTTCATAAAATGTTGAGACTATGCACATATTACTAGTTAGGCTTCTCCAGCGCATGGGTGAATAGACAAAATAATTTGGATCCTAACAGTCTTACGGCATAATTATGTGATATGCATTGGTGCTTAATTTTCTGTATTTACAGTGCAATGTATAATTGTAAAATATTTAACTAAAATGTATACAACGTTTAACCAAATATACCTTGAAGACTGTATATTTTTGTTCCTACAATTTATAATTATTTGTATATATTTCTTAAAAAAATACATGCACTATACCACGCCACGATCATATGCAAACGCACACGAATACATACACTCACACATACGGCAATATATATACAGTATATACGTATATCAAGTGCCTTACATATACACAGTATGGTTACTGAATCTTTACTTTACTAAGTGTTCATTATTGATTGCAACCGAAAATAATCCTCTATAATAATACATTCACTATGAAAATAATCCTCTATAATAATACATTCACTATGAAAATAATCCTCTATAATAATACATTCACTATGAAAATAATCCTCTATAATAATACATTCACTATGAAAATAATCCTCTATAATAATACATTCACTATGAAAATAATCCTCTATAATAATACATTCACTATGAAAATGCTTATTGAGGCAAACAGTGGTGTAATAATAATAATAATAATAATAATAATAATGAACGGTTTATTAAAGAATGGCAGCCTCATGAGCTGAAAATACACATTTTAGAATTAGTGGATGAACATGAGATGTACAGATATGAAAATGGTAAGCTCAGTTTACAATGTGTGAGTATAATATACTTTACATTAAAACAAGAAATTAATACAATAATTATGCTAGTGTAAAATACAAATTATCATTAATTAACCATGAGAGTAAGTGATTTACAGTGCATATACAGTACACATTTTACTCATATATATACAGAACATACATATATACGCATACGTACACACATACATACGCATATATATATACATACATATATAAGAACATAAGAACATGCAGTAAGTGTGCACATGCCCGTATACATAAACACTCACGTATGCAAACAAACATACATACATACAAAAACTGTTCTGGTAGGGTCAGGTGAGGCTAATAATGGGAGTTAAATCCTTGGGAGAGATTAAATGAGGGAATTGGAAAAGGGTTAATGGGGCAACGGACTGTAGGTCAGGTAAAGCCAATTAGAATGGAATGTCAAACGTCGGAAGAGATCAAATGAGGAGTTTGAAAAGGGTAAAGGCAAAACGGCCTAAGGGTCCGTACAGGTAGGGTCAGGTAAAGCCTACTACAATGGGAGGTAATCCTCGGTAGAGAACAAAAGAAGAATATAAATTAAGGAGAGACAGCTTGGGGGAATTATAGTATATGGGACATTCTTCAGTGTAGGTGTGTGTGTGTGTGTGTGGTTGTTTGTTTGTGTGTGTGTGTGATAGAATACTCTCAGCCGGGCTCGAGCCTCGAACCACAAACAGTATACACTATAGACACATACATATATAGATAATTAACGCACACATACATACACATATACGCACACATACATACACATATACTGTACATACATAAATGCACATATACATATACACACATATACATAAACAACCTCAAGCAAATACATACATATATTCTAATACAAACACGCACACACACTTATGCATACATTATTAAAGGAGGGCTCGTATATACGGTGTGACGGGCCGCCATTACACATTATTAATAATATTTACAATGGTTGGGATAGGACTATTTTTGTATCTGTCAGTTCTTGCCCTTATTGGTTGGAGTATGTTGAAGTGACGAGCTGCACGTGTTGGTCTAGGGGCGTCTGGTGGAAGTAAGTTTCTGTGTCGTGGGTGAACAAGTAGCTTAGATGCAAACTGCTTGAGTGTGTTGTAGTGGTGGGTTGAAAGTGCAGGTATGCTAAGGGTGGTGAGAGCATCCTCGTACCCTGGGTGTGTGTGTGTGATTACCGATTAAGCTAGGAATAGTTGCTTAGTTGACGTTAGTTTTTGTTTCCGAGGTTAGAGGAGGATGGTCGACCAACGGCGGGCCCTGTTGTCAATTACATGAGTATATGTTATTAGATTGCACTGCATATAAATGAAAATTGAATATTGTATTAGTTTAATGAAATCATAATATTCATCGATAATATATGTTAACCTACACAAGTTATTAGAGTAGGTAAAGATGCTATACTGTATCATAAATAATAGCGTTTATATCCCTTTTGGTGATTCGATAATATAAACATGTAGAATTTAACACAATGAAATATATAATAGCCAAGTCTGCAATATGGGTGTCACACTACGACTTGGGAGACAACTTGATAAAAAGTATTTTAAACAGGTTATATATAAGCTAATAGTAGATACAAGTTACCAAATATGACAACTTTCGAAGCCAGGTCATGCAAGTATATATATTTAACCCAGAGAAAACAATACCTTATATGGTGAAAATGACGTTACATATGGACTTATTTTACTCCATATAATTATATGTGTATCTGCTCTTCAGGGCAGGCACGTAAGAATCAGTAGATATGTTGTTGTTTGTTTTAATTTGCATTAATTTGTTAAACGTTTAATGTGAGATAGATTTATACAAATTGTATCACAATTTAAATATAACATATTATTCCCCTGCTCTACCATAGGGTCTCACCTATCGATTACTTTGCATAATCCGTCATTATCCGTGTCTGATCTATATTGAAGATAATGGATTGCAACTATATTTTATATTTTGGCTAATTATTTTGCATTATTCCTATTAACCATTTACAAAAATATGCGTGTCGTGCATGACTCCACATTTAAAGATGATTTGTGGACATTTCAAATATCCCGCACAAACATAGCGAATGAAATCGAACTCGCCAGATTCCACGTTGGTATAATAAGGTTGGCTGATGTATGATGGGTACTGGCTGCACGACATGTAATCATAAACATTAATACTACTTTCTTCTTAAGTCATATGGTCTACTTGGAAATCACTATATCAAGTTGTAGTGATAATGCCAGTAGTAGTGGTAATGCTGAAAGTAGTAGTGATGATGGTGACAGCACTAGTCTTATTGATGATGGTCATATTAGTAGTGATGATAGTGATAGCAGTACTTATATGTAAGATGATGCTGATAATAGTAATGATGAAGGTGATAATTGCAGTGGTAATGATAGTAGAGATGATGATGGTAGTGACGATGGTGACAGTACTAGTGATGGTAATATTAGTGATGATCGTGAAAATTATAGTGATGATGTCAGTAGTAGTGATGATGATGATAGTAGTGATGATGGTGAGAATAGTAGTGATGATAAAAACAGTAGTAGTGCTGATGATAGTGATGGTGACTAGTAGTGATGATGGTGACAGTTGTAGTGTTAATGATGAGAGTAGTAGTGATGATGGTGGGAGTAGTATTAATTATTATATCAGTAGTAGTTCTGATACTGTAGTAATGGTGATGGTGACAGTAGTAGTGATGATGGTGACAGTTGTAGTGATGATGACAGTAGTAGTGATGATGGTGGGAGTAGTATTAATTATTATATCAGTAGTAGTTCTGATACTGTAGTAATGGTGATGGTGACAGTAGTAGTGATGATGGTGACAGTTGTAGTGTTAATGATGAGAGTAGCAGTGATGATGGTGGGAGTAGTATTAATTATTATATCAGTAGTAGTTCTGATACTGTAGTAATGGTGATGGTGACAGTAGTAGTGATGATGGTGACAGTTGTAGTGATGATGACAGTAGTAGTGATGATGGTGGGAGTAGTATTAATTATTATATCAGTAGTAGTTCTGATACTGTAGTAATGGTGATGGTGACAGTAGTAGTGATGATGGTGACAGTTGTAGTGATGATGACAGTAGTAGTGATGATGGTGGGAGTAGTATTAATTATTATATCAGTAGTAGTTCTGATACTGTAGTAATGGTGATGGTGACAGTAGTAGTGATGATGGTGACAGTTGTAGTGTTAATGATGAGAGTAGCAGTGATGATGGTGGGAGTAGTATTAATGATTATATCAGTAGTAGTTCTGATACTGTAGTAATGGTGATGGTGACAGTAGTAGTGATGATGGTGAAAGTTGTAGTGATGATGACAGTAGTAGTGATAATGATGAGAGTAATAGTGATGATGGTGATAGTAGTAATGATGATTGTAAGATGATGGTTATAATACCTGTAGTACTAAAGTAGACGTGCCGTTTAGTAGTGATGATGGTGACAGTTGTAGTGATGATAACAGTAGTTATGATGGTGATAGTATTATTGATGATGGTATTACTAATGATGATGGTAACCCATCGAAGAGTTGGGTATGCCGTTTTGATTTTGGGCACAACGGCACGTCTACTTTATTAATATAGTCTTTACCCTTATAACTCCCACAGATCATCTAATCGTCTAATGGTAGCTAGAATATACTGTAAAAATGCATCACCATCTTCAAAAGGTTAATTAACCGACTAAATACCGTGATGGATTGTATCATTTTGTTTTGGTCATCAATAGATAAATCTAGTACGTTTAGGAACAAGCTGTGACCGTCAAAGATAAAATGTATATAAATAGATGGTGTTCGCATCCCTATGATGCCTACAGGTCCTTCCCAAGCTGAATACTATACTAATTTACCCATAATATAATCAGAATGACATAGCAGTATACAAAGGTGTTAAGTGGAGGACAGGTGGTGGGAATCGTGCTTACTGAACTCGCTTGATGTAACAACTGTGATACCAGCTAGTCATTCAATTGTAAGTAAACTTTGTTACAATCCAAACGACACACGTGAATGTATCCCGCTATATATATATATATATATATATATATATATATATATATATATTTATATATGAGAGAGAGAGATGAAAGTTAAGCGATTCATGTTGGAAAGAGGAGCAAAGCAACGAAGATTAGTGGAGAGAAGGGTGGGGTTGGGGGAGTGGGGGAGGATATGTGAAACATATGGTGGCGCCATCCATTAGTTGTTTTGAGCACTTACCTGCAACAACACTCAGTAATCTCCTTATAGAAATCTTCCTCACCGACATTTGGCGACACTTTGTCGTTGCTGGGGTTCAGTGGGTTAAGGAGAACCCTTGCCGTTCAGTCAGTGTTGGTGTAACCTCCTACTTTGGTTTGATTAGCATGTTTGCATCTGGTGCTTGTTGGTTGCCGTGTGTAGCCCAGCGTAGGGTCATAAAGTAGGAGTTGCTGTGTTTCAGTGTAGAAGAAAAAATTTAAATACAAAAATATAAAAACTATAAAAATACTAGAAAAAAGACTGTAGTTGTGTATGTCTTGTAGTGTTATTGAAGTATGAGCAGTCTGTTGTTTCAAGATGCACCAACAGACTCCCCCTGGGTGTGAGGGTGTCACTCCCAAATGAGTTTGTAGCCTATATCATTTGTGAATGAGTTATAGTTCGCAAGGCCTGTTGTGGAGGGGCCTTGATAGAGGCTAGTAGCCCGCTATCCCTCTGTCTTTTTTCTCTCGTGGCTAGCAGGATGGCACCTGGAGTCTGTGTTGTGGAGGGGCCTTGATAGACGCTAGTAGCCCGCTATCCCTCGGTCTTTTTTCTCTCGTGGCTAGCAGGACGGCACCTGGAGTCTGTGTTGTGGAGGGGCCTTGATAGAGGCTAGTAGCCCGCTACTCCTCTGTCTTTTTTCTCTCGTGGCTAGCAGGACGGCACCTGGCGTCTGTGTTGTGGAGGGGCCTTGATAGAGGCTAGTAGCCCGCTATTCCTCTGTCTTTTTTCTTTCGTGGCTAGCAGGACGGCACCTGGAGTCTGTGTTGCCGTCGGGCTAGCACTATAAATTAATTAGTTTATTTAGCCTTGTGTGATTAATGCAGTTTATCATAAGTTCACACAATGATGACTTATATTCATTTGATTACTTTTGTTGTTAATGAGAGCACAGGCTGCCTGAGATAATTACGTATTCATGACGTTGTTGGCTTGCTTCTTAAGTATCCCTTAAATACCGCATAATTTATGTCTTTTTGTTCTTTATTTGATTGGAGCATAGCAGAGGCTGGAGTCATATTGAGCATATAGTTTAATATTAATCACTGCATTCATTTCTTCTTTGGCAATCTTAGTTTATAAGCTTCGGCACTGTTTCCTTGCACTTTTCTTCCATTGTTTAACTGCATTGCGTATTATTATTACAATTGTATTTATCCTTTATTATTGAAGTTGGCCTTCACAGTGGTTTGGCGGTATGCTCAATGGTAGCCTATCCCAACCTACTGGAATGCCAACTTTTGTGTTTCATGTCTTAGGATAGTGCTTCAAACTTCCCCCATGTTTCTGCTTTATATTATTCCTAATTCCTAAGCGATTAGGCATACTATGAAGTGTCTGGGAGTCTGGCAGTGTTCTGGTGTATCATTTATGTGCAGTTCATAATACCCTTAGAAGTTCTCTAGCATACTACACGCACTATTGACTAGAGAACCTGCGTGTGTTCGTGTTGAGTCAGATATTAAGAGCGTGTCTGTTGCAGGGTTGGTTTAGTGTGGTGGGCACTGTTGGGTGCAAGTCTACAGCATTGGTGTCTTTTTGCTACGGCGTTGTCTTGTTGCCAGTGATGTGGGCTAGGCTATTTGAGCATCTGTTTTCCCCCAGCCTCCCCTCGTAACAATACATATGTAGCATTGTATTATATTATATTTTGTATTATGATATGCAACAACTGGTGGCAAGGCTTTATCTGTAGTGAATAGTCATTGGCTTTAACACATATATTTATCGCTAGGGTACTATGGCGCCTTTCTTTATACGAATTTGTTCAGCTAAGGAACAACTTATGGGAGTCAGAGGAATTATGTGAACCTTTTTTTCCCCATTTAATTCCTGGAGGTACTTCCTAAGCTTAGCAAAATCATCTAATATAAGCTACATTATACACATAATAATATCATCACATTTAATCTATAAAGTATTTCTTAAGTGTGTCTATGTTTTGTGCATTAATTGTTCTATATACAGTTGTAGTATTCAAGTTGTGTGTATAGTTAATAGGTTCCAAGGAAAGTCAATGAGGCCATATGAACCACACTTGGTAAATGGAGGATGCCATACCCAATCATCTACACCTGATAATGTCAAACATTCCATGTGAGGTTCAGACTGAGATAACTAGGTTACAATTAGTTTCAGCATGTGTGAAGTCCTGTTCTTAACCATACCGGTATACAGTAGATTGTATTGAAAACAAAAGTAGCCAAAAGTATAGTCGTTATTTTTCCAACTGTCTCCAACTTGATTAATAGTGTTTTACGTGGATGTTTGTAGCAAAGAATACATAACATTATGACATCTTCATATAACTATGTTGATGAGATATACCGGTAGTAGTTCCGTAGTTTTCTATTGAGTGTCGATAATTCAGCTGCTAACGAACTACATATTTCGCCTGGTGAAACAATTAAATTATGGTAACTTATATGTCTGCACTGAAATACCATGGTACAGAAAAGAGCCGTACTGTGTGGTGTGTGTGTGTGTGTGTGTGTGTGTGTGTGTGTGGTAATGGAGGACGGGACACAGCTATAACAGTAAGGTAGGTGGCTCAGGTAGGTCGGTCGGTAATTACGGTAATGTCCGCAGGTGAGAGCTTGGGTGAAGGGGGGACGGCGGGGGGGGGAGCATTGGGAGTGAGAAGGAAGGGAGAGGGAATATATATATGTTAGATAATAGATACCGAAGAAGGACATTTAGAAAAACAAACAAAACTAATAAAAGACAACCAGAGAGACACATGTACAACATGCATAATATATATATATATATATATATATATATATATATATATATATATACAGTATACAGTATATATATATATATATATATATATATATATATATATATATATATATATATATATATATATATATATATATATATATATTATGCCTCGTTGTAAACCAACTTGCAATAATATTTGTTCTCATAAGCTCCTTGTTTAGGATACTTAGAACATAATCCTGCTCAACAGGAGCATAGCTAGCATTACTGATAAGGTTTATAATTTACTCAATCACGCCCCAACACAATAAACACACAGAGTAAGTACAAATCACGTTTTATTTCTTAAACATTAGATACATAAATTGGGCACACACGGATCTTAACTATAAGGTATAAGTCCAATGGCAAATCAAATGTGAGTGGGAAAGAGTTAACTATACTTTACTCTTCCATGAAAATATGGTGTCACTTACAAAGCATCAAATGTGAGACATATTATGTAATATACAAAAACAAAACATAAAATATGATGACAATATACTGTATATGTGTTAGTGTACGCAGAGAGTTAGGAAGATGATCAAATATATACAACTGAGGTAGTCTACTCGGGTGTATAGAGGTAAGCGTGGCTGGGGAAAGATAAGGATGCCACGTGGGAGGTAAGGTCAAGGTTACTGCGGTCACCTTAAATAAATATAAGATTTAATGCAATGTTAAATCTGGCGGACAAAATAGATAGGTTGATATTAATACTGGTAACAGGACAATTTAATTTACAATTTAACTATAATAAAATACTGGGAAATAATCACTCGCACGATATACGAAAAATTAATATAGACATAAATGAGCTATGATCGCAGTTAATGAGGGATTCAGATTCACTGAACGTATAGTAAATAAATATAGCTGGAATATTAGCTAGATATACAGTGTGTTTGTATGAATTAATAAACCACTGAAAATAAAATAACTGCACAGAACGAAGTAGTGACTGGTAATAGCCAAAATGAAGGCTGATGAATTATAACTTAAAGTAACATACGCAGAATAGCGTAGCGAATTATAATAGCCCAAATACTGTAGAGGCAGATGAAATATAAATTAACTCAAAGACACAGAACGACGTAGTGACTTATAACAGCCGGAATTAAAGGCTGATGATACACAGAGAGGTACGATATGAATTTCTCAACTGGCAATAAAATAGTATCTTGATCGTATATCGTGGTGGATCAAATTATTCGCAAGAACTATTATAGATAAGAAAATAATGAATACAACTTTATTTAAACTCCACAGAACGGGTTTTCACTTTGAACACAGACAAAACTATACTAAGAATGAATTGATATGAAAATTTGATAGAACACTGTTTGAGTATTGAA
Organism: Paralithodes platypus; assembly: GCA_032716605.1. Classification (NCBI taxonomy): domain Eukaryota; kingdom Metazoa; phylum Arthropoda; class Malacostraca; order Decapoda; family Lithodidae; genus Paralithodes; species Paralithodes platypus. The sequence goes on along the minus strand of CM064496.1, from coordinate 17,230,235 downwards.
TTTACTATAAAAGAATCATTTGTACTCTCTTCGTACACTTCACTACGAACTTTGACACTCAATAAATAATGATACAAATTAATAAGATCTGCGAGTGTTCACAAATTATTACGTGTCTTGTAGGGTATATATCTTAGTTATAAAATATATATAACGTTTAGTATGGAGTTTAAATCAGTTAAACCCAAGACATTATATTAAAATAAATTAGAATTATATTAGAATTAAAAATTAAAAGATTTATTGAAAGGCCTACAAAAGAAAAGTTTTGCTCCTTTGATAGAAACTATTCTAAATAATAAAAATAATTTCACCAATAAATATAAAAATACTGTCTTTGCTTTTATGGGATGTATTAGAGCCAATTCAAAGAAATCCATAGATAACCCTATTAAGGATAAAGTTATATCCACTTTGAATTATTCCTCTAAAATTTTAGACAAAATTAATGTTAACAGTCTAATAAATTAAAAGAAAGTTAAGTCCAAGTTGACGGATGGATACTAAGATTTCAAACCAATAATAGTTTATTCATATGAGCGACCTGTTGGGTCTATTATTTGTAATTATAATAAAGTTTTAGATAATCTTTCAGAAAATGATATTTTCAATAATAATAAATGCGTATGTGAAAGAGTCGTGGATACGCCAGCTATTAGACGTAATGCATTAATAAAGTTAATTTATAGTCCGATAGGTCATATATTAATAGGTGATGTAGAACTAGTTAAACAATTTGCAAACGACAAATTAGCGGAGCTATGTCATAACGGTTTTAAATATAGAATAGGGAATGATAAAGTAACATTTGACAACATTTTAAAAGATATTATTTTTTCAGTTAATAGATTAAAAGAGAAATTGTTAAAAACTAAGAGCTGCGATGCGAGGGAGCTAGAAGCATGGTAACAATTATTGATTAAATTAATTAGAAATACAATGTTCTCCTTAAAAAATGAATTTAATCTTTCTGATTTTGTAAACTATAAATATAAGAAGCTTAACATTGATTTAACAAATTTGCATAAACATTTTGTAACCACTACAGTAGATAAAGCCAGCAATAACTATAGCTTCATATGTAAGAAATTTTATCTAGAAAACATGAAAAAAGAACTAGGCATTAAAGGTAATACATTTCATAAAAATATTTGCGGTAATTCTGTTTATGAAATTCAGGAAAATTTAATTATTGATAACTTAATTAATGAACATACTAATAAAAATATAACCTTTGATATTAAAATTTCTGATAAGAATAAATGCATTGCTAAATTATACATGTTACCCAAATTTCATAAAAGACCTTATAAATATAGCTTTATTGTCGGAGCAAAATTTGTTACCACTAAAACTTTGTCAAAACAAGTCGTACATTGCTTAAAATTCATTAAAAGTACTCATAAACGATATTGTGATACCATCAAGAATAGAACTGGCATTAACTATTATTGGAGTGTTGACAATTCAGTAGAAGTTATTGATAAACTTAATACCATGCGGAAAGTTACCTCAGTACATAGCTTCGACTTTTCAACTTTGTATACCAATTTGCCTTTAGATTTAGTATTTCAGAATTTTGCTTTATTATAGATTTGTATTTTGACAGATTTGAAAGTAGTCGTAATCATTACATATATGTTAATTCATATTTGAAAGTAGTCGTAATCATTACATATATGTTAATTCATATTTGAAAGTAGTCGTAATCATTACATATATGTTAATTCATATTTGAAAGTAGTCGTAATCATTACATATATGTTAATTCATATTTGAAAGTAGTCGTAATCATTACATATATGTTAATTCATATTTGAAAGTAGTCGTAATCATTACATATATGTTAATTCATATTTGAAAGTAGTCGTAATCATTACATATATGTTAATTCATATTTGAAAGTAGTCGTAATCATTACATATATGTTAATTCATATTTGAAAGTAGTCGTAATCATTACATATATGTTAATTCATATTTGAAAGTAGTCGTAATCATTACATATATGTTAATTCATATTTGAAAGTAGTCGTAATCATTACATATATGTTAATTCATATTTGAAAGTAGTCGTAATCATTACATATATGTTAATTCATATTTGAAAGTAGTCGTAATCATTACATATATGTTAATTCATATTTTAATAATGCGTCACTTAGCTTTGATCCCACTAGTTCAGTATATTTTGATAGAACTAAACTTCAAGATGCCCTTAAATTCCTCCTTTTCAATACTTATGTTAGATTCGGGCCCTACATTTTCAAACTAGTATTAGGAATTCCTATGGGTGGAAATGCTAGCCCTTTAATTGCAGACTTATTCTTGCTTGCTTTAGAATTTAAATTTATGAAAAACTTAGTTGACAGTAGCAAGACAAATAACATCCCAGAAAAATTAGCACTAATTGTTAAATTGTTAAGTACTAATAGTAGATATAATGATGATATTCTTGTTTGCAATATGTTAAATTTTAATCAAGTCGCTAAACAAATTTATCCAAATTCCATCCCCCTCACACAAGGTAAGGTAAATGATGAAGTTGAAAATGCTCTTAATATAAATATACAGATTGTTAATGAACAGTGCACACTTAAAATATACCACAAAGTTGACAATTTTAATTTTAACGTAATAAACTTTCCTTTCCCTAATAGTAATATCGATAGTAAAATAACTTATAATTGTTTTTATTCCCAGCTAATAAGATTTTGTAAAATTTGTACCACAGTAGAAGACTTTTGGGATAGAGCTAGGTTACTATACAGACGCTTAGTAGACAGAGGTTTTGTTGCAAGTACATTGTTGCATAAATTTAATCTTTTTAAGGTCAATTATTGTGACTGTATTTTAAAATTTGATATCAATAATTTTAATCAAGCATTATTAACTTGAAGTTTCTATTATAACCTCTGCTTACTTTGTGTCTGTATGTATTAATGTTTATCTTTTTCTATTGTTATTATTAGTTTTATAATTAATTGTTCTTGTTAAAAGAGTACTCTTTTGTTTAAATGTTTTGTGCCTTCTTCATATTTTCAAATATTTATTTATTATATTGTATCTATTCATTGTCGATAGTATCAATTGCTTGCTTTTGCGATTTCCTTAGCTTATTTGTACAATAATGTAGGTTATTAGTAGGGTAGTAATTGTTAGGGGTCACTTGAAGCATACTATGCTTACAGGTACCTACCCGATGGCACTATCGTTAGTGATAGCCATTTGTATTGTTTACTATTGTTAATGTCTTGTCAAGTTGCAAATTTGATTTTAATAAAACATTTTGACACTAATTGTAGTTTCTTTATTCATGCAGAGCTTAGTCAAATTTACCAGGACGTCCCAAATTGACTAATTCCTTGAACGTGACTATAGTGCGTTGGTATGTGTGCGATTAGTTTGCTTGGGAAACAGATTAACTTGTTCATGTAGTAATGTACTGTACACCCTATGTGGTGGATTGTGTTCTTTTATTTATAAATTATTATTTTACTTAATGCGTTGTTTCCACATAGCAATTTTGATCAGTTGTTTTGTCTTTTTACTGTGTTCGTATACGTTTTGGTTTGTTTATTTTGCAAGTTTTACATTACAAAATAATAATATATAATTTACCGGCACAAGTGTGGTTTGTTCTCACAATGCGAGAGAGAATTTGGGGCAAGGAGAGTCCAGAATAGGCCTCTAGGATAACTTTATATTAAACACTAAATATATATTTGTTTTCTATATTCCAACTATTCTCTCACGGGCATAGGCTGAGAGCCTGCACACTCAACCGCTGAACACGGTGAGGCCCGTGAGGTCTTGTTCCAGTCTAGGGAGTGAGACATGCGAAGCACCCCGGCTCGAAGCAATCCCATCTCTGAAGCTGCTCCGCCTCTGCGCTTCACATTCTCATTCCCCAGACTCGGACCCTCACTCTCAGAACACCACCTATTGAGCAATTAACTCACTAGGCATTCTCCCCCCCCCCCCCCCCCCTGTAGCATATTTTGAATATGGGAATATTCATACAATGCTATTTAATCAGGGAACAATGAGGGTATTTTTTGGGCATTTCGGTGTGCTGTGGTAATGCACTGAAACTAGGTACAGCACAAATTCCATCCCAATAATATCTTCCCATTGACATATTGGGATTCGAACCCGGGTCCATTGGATTACCAGTCCAGTGGCAAGACCACTCTGCCACACCTCCCCTAATAACATATCTTATATACCTTCACAATAATTCCCAAAATTCAATGAACACAGAGACACTTACTGCATGTTAGGGGGTGATGAGGAGAAGGAGGGTCCATGAGAGGTAATCTGGTCGACTCAAGACCCATAGTTCTTTCTTCTGTTTGGCACCAGAGGGAACTGCCGCTCTCAAACACCACTAGAGAATGTCACCTCTAGTTCCTCTAGCACACCACCCTGCTCCCTGCAAACATGGGTGTATATTCTTCCGATCACCCTGGAGCTGGTAGAAGATTATTGCCTCGTGTTTACCTTACCGATCATATATTTCGGTCAGGTAATATTCAGATGATAATTTGCGTCTTGATTAATTCATTTCGGAATAGTAGGGACATGTGGATTTTGATCTTTTAATTATTGTGAAGTTAATAATTGCCTTTAAAATATAATTGACATTGGAATACATGGGTATGGTTATTCTTTATTTCTTAACCCTCCCGCATCCAGCAACTTAATTATCTAACTTATGGTAAGACATTCTCTAATTTGCCATGAAATATGAGGCTGGGCGAGTTTTCGAAGCCTTGTGTTTTTCTGTATTTTCATCCACCAGAATGCTGTTTATTGTGATGTATCATATGTCAATGGAAAGAGGAATATTTATAGTACATGATAAAACAAAACAAAATGTAAATAAATCGAAATATGAAAGTGTATATGAGTCCGGAATACAATTATTTCCCATGCAATTGTCTTCACACCGTCCTAGCTCTAAATTGTGAGTGATGACCACATATTTTTGTTTTGCTCAAATAATAGTATTTTTTCTCCTCTTTCCAAATCTGAAAACAGAAATTGTTTATCTTCAATAGTTCTTAAGCAGTGACCGGAAAAAAAAAATATTTTGATTGATATGGTTTATAATATTTTCGATTTATTTCGTTTCTACGAAGTGTATGGTTTTAAATTTAGGCTGTATCAATACAGCAAATAATGCTGATGAGTATAAAATAAACTAGAAGTTCCTAGGACAAATACTTTTTGCGCTATGAATATTTGAAATGAAGAGCCAAAATGCGAATATTGATGCTTCACCCATCTCCGTTCCGGCGATGCTAGCCGGGTTCCGAGCTGTTCCCCACCTCGTGGTTGCGTTATTTGCTCGGATACATATATAACTGTATAATATCACCAGAATCGAAAAATTGTGCTCTTTCCAATGGTGAAAACAAAAATAATATAGCGTAATTGGTTCGCGAGCTATGCGCAATTGTTTCCATGCAGTGACCGAAAAAAAAAATAGATATGGTTTATAACATTTTCGATTTATTTCGTTGCTACGAAGTGTATGGTTTTAAATTTAAGCTGTATGAATATGGCAAATAATGCTGATGAGTATAAAACAAACTAGAAGTTCCTAGGACAAATTCTTTTTGCGCTATGAATATTTGAAATGAAGAGCCAAAATGCGAATATTTACGCTTCACCCGTCTCTTTTCCGCCAATGCTAGCTGGGTTCCGAGCTGTTCCCCACCTCGGCATTGGTTTATTTGCTCAGATACGTATATAACTGTGTATATCACCGTCATCGGAAAATTATGCTCTTGCTAATGGTGAAAACAAAAATAATATAGCGTTATTGGTTCGCGAGCTATGCGCAATTGTTTCCATGCATTGTTATTGTTATGTAAATATATGAGAATGTTTATACAGTTGTATATCTTTGCCACAATGTACAACATTTATTTAAATATATAAATATAATATATATATATATATATGTATATATACAGTATATATATATATATATACGGTATATATATATATATATATATATATATATATATATATATACAGTATATATATAAAATAAATGAAATAAAAATATAAATAAAATGAAATAAATCAAATCAAATAAATAAATATATAAATAAAATAAAAATGTAATAATAATATAAATACTCAATTATGGGCCTTGGGCTTACTCGGGACCTTGGGGCTGATCCGCTAGACACCCTGGGTAACAGGAATAAAAAAGAAAAAAAATATATATATACAGGGTATATATATATATATATATATATATATATATTATATATATATATATATATATATATATATATATATATATATATATACTGTATATATAAATAAAATAAATAAAATAAAAAATATAATAATAATATAAATACTCGATTATGGGCCTTGGGCTTGCTCGGGACCTTGGGGCTGATCCGCTAGACAGCCTGGGGAACAGGAATAATACAGAAAAAAAAAATATATATACCGGGTATATACGTATATATATATATATATATATATATATATATATATATATATATATATATACTATATATATATATAATATGAATAAAATAAAATATATAATAATAATATAAATACTCGATTATGGGCCTTGGGCTTGCTCAGGACCTTGGGGCTGATTTGCTAGACACCCTGGGGAACAAGAATAACAAAACAAATATATACGGTATATATATATAAAATAAATAAAATAAACATAAATAAAATGAAATAAATAAAATAAAATAAATAAAAACTAATAAATCAAATATATAAATATTTAAATAAAATACAAAATATAATAATAATATAAATACTCAATTATGGGCCTTGGGCTTGCTCGGGACCTTGGGGCTGTTATATACTGTATATAGGCTATATATAATATATATATATATAATAATATACTGTAATATAACTAAAATTTCATAGAGTACTTACCATACTTCCTGTAAGCATTCCTGTGACATCTTCGTGATTATAATGTATTTATTTCGTAGGCAGTATTTATTGATAAATATATTTGTCTTTCAAGCAAAAAATAGTGTAAAGTCATCAATGATACCTAGACAAAACTGCATCAATACTCAAGGGGTTAACCAAGATTCACTCCCCTCAGTCACCAAAAGTCACAAGTAACATCTTATATACATATATAGTTCGAATTATCCACTAAACACTTTCACTGGGTAGATGAAATTATCCATAATTGCCTGCCTATAGCTAGGCATGGTGGGCCAGAGGGAGGGAGCCCAGAATTTAAAGGGCCGGGACCCTGCCTCACAGTCTGGGGGCCAGGAAACTACTGACTTTACAGAGGCCCGCGCTCCTCAGAGAGGGACGCTATGGGGTTGCTAGATACTTCCTTTTGTAACTTACTGATGCCTAACTTACCAGTCCAAATTGAGTCAAAATCGAGTCATAAACTTATTTTTGGCGAATATTTCTAACTTACAGGTGGCATTATGACGCGATTGCGTCATACGAGCACTCTTGGAGGGGTGGCGTTATGACTCGATCGCGTCCTATAGATGCGGGAGGGTTAATACTAAACTCATATTTTAGAAAGCTTGCATGGTTGCAGAATAATTGTTGTTCATTAATTGTTATTGTCCTCTATTATTGAGGTTGTATGCAATGCTTTCCTTACTCTGTTGATCTGTTATTATTGCTATGTGATTTTCTGCACTGTATATTTGGTTAATCTGATCACAACTGTTGAAGTAGAATATCAGGTCTTGATGAGGAATTAACATGAACTCTTCTTCATTGTAATTCAGATCCGGTTCTTGAGTTGTATACGCCTTTTTCTTGTATCTCGGACCTTGTGATTGGCCCGGACGAGACCCAGTTGATTGGTTCGGAAGGAGCCTAGATAATTGGTCCGGAAGAGGTCCTGTAGTTCTTGTAGGTCTAGGTAGATGGTGTTAATCATAGAGGGCGTTGATTTATGATGGTGGACTTCGTTGTTTTCTTTTTCTTTCCTTGATGTTGGCTGGCTCTTGTTTGTTGTGTCTCTCTGTGGTTTGTGAGGACATCTGATGGGGTTGCTAACTTGGCTGTTTGCAACCCCGCCATCTCAATATATATATACAGTATATACCGTATATATACTGTATATACAGTGTATATTTATATATATATATATATATATATATATATATATATATATATATATATATATTATATGTGTGTTGATATCCAAAATTCGAAAATGGATAGTAATCGTGATCGTGTGTGTACGCAACCTTTAACTGTGTTGGTGGTGTAATGGTTTAGGTGCTTATGTTCTGGGAGTGGCGTCCCGAGTTTGAATCCCGGGAGGACCATATGCTTTCATTAGTTTAATCAAGTACATTAGGGTTTGTAATTGATGATTAATGTTAAGAACGGGGTGTTACTTATTTCTATAGGTTCAGGAACTAATGTATAGCGAGGTCGGTCCTTAGTGATCTTGGCTCCATTCAATGTTCTTTCCTCTCACTAAAACATTACGCTTTCCATAATGCAGGTGGGTCTGAGTACATGATTAGATTGATAGCCAAAATTCGAAAATGGATATTGATCGTGATCATGTATTCAACCTTTAATTGTGTTGGTGGTGTAATGGTTTAGGTGCTTATGATCTGGGTGTGGTGTCCCTAGTTCGAATCCCGGGAGGATCATATGTTTTTCATTAGTTTATGCAAGTACATTTGGGGTTTGTGAGTGTGTCTAGAAGTGCGTATGACAGGGATAAACCATATAACGAAAAGTTAAATTAATGAACATATAAAGTAAAATATATATATTCAGGAACTAGCGCAATTAAGATAAACTCAATGTTAATGTAAAAATAGAAGTTGATCAATCCTAAACATGAAATTACACCTACTAAATCAAAAGATTTATCGAGCACAGTGGACTACAATAATACCAAAACCAAAAGGAATACAAAAAAATAATTGAGCACGTAAATATACCTAACAAATTGTACCTAATAAATTCAAAGTAAAACTACCTAATCCTAAACAAATACATTAACTAGAAAATATACATGTTTTGCTTACGTTAAATGCAGAGGAGAGGTACTGAGGACTCATAGGCCCGAATTTAGAACAGTGGTTTAAACCTCCTCGCTGGTTTAAACCCGAGATTGAAACTCAATCCAGGACTATCGGTATTCAGAATAAAATCCTGAGACGCTTATCCATTCAATCCGAGGATTACTCGATCCGAGGTTTAAACCTGCCGGAGAGTAGGTTTGAAGTTAGATCGAAGTTATAAAAAACTCAAATTAATTTTGGCATCCGTTCGTCCCGCCCCAGCAGTGGTGGGTGGCACCCGTTCGTCCCCCTCCAGCAGTGGTGGGTGGCACCCGTTCGTCCCCCCACAGCAGTGGCGGGTGGCACCCGTTCGTCCCCCCACAGCAGTGGTGGGTGGCACCCTTTCGTCACTAGCTTACACTAATCCATAAGGAATCCATAATATAAATTAATAAAGACTGGCACTGACTATTTGCAGTCATTCTAAGCAAGGATTTATATAAATAATGGATGACAAGTGTAAGAATGCATCTCGGGCAGTCAATCCGAGGTTTAAACCAGCGGGAGGCTTGACAGACAATCGATCGAAGGCTTCATAACCCGGCAACGGCAAGGGGAGGGTATTGAACTAGCTGCCCATGGGCGAGCATATTGGCTCCATTCAGGCCTATAATCATCATTTTACGATAAATATCGTTATTACTTATTCATATGAGCCTATTTTACCTTCACTATGAAGATAGTAACCTGTAACAACAATAAAACAAGTGAAAATATAATTGTTCTGGTCAAAATCGCGAATATAGATGGACCAGCCCATTCATGAATTATGGAGAAAATTGAGGCAACCCCTCCCTCCATGAGGCCTCAAGCCACACTGAGCCTACTCATACACACACTTGGTTATGTAACACACCCGCTAGGCACGTAAGCACATCCTCCACACAGTTTGCTAATGTTAGCACAAAAATATACCAACGAATTAGGGAATAACAGGGAAAATAGGTGATAATTGAAGGGGGAAGGGAGGAAGGAGGGGATGTGGAGGAGTGATATGAGGTATAGGGAAAAAAAAAAAAAAAAAATTGTTTAGTGCTTCTGGGGCTGTTTAAATGTTTTTTTTAGGCCTCCCTCTTAAGAGCTTTGCCGCCGTTGCCCAGTAAAACCTCTTTTGTGCTTTGCCTCCGTTTACGGGTTAAGGGTACTTCACACAGTCAGTAATGCGAGCTAGAACCACTAGGAGTAGCTGAACATTCGGATTCCTGGGCCTATTCGCGGTGAAAATCGATACTCCTAGTGACTCTACCGATATCCTAGTGATTCCTATTAGACTCCCAGTGACTCCAAACCAGTCCCGGCTGATTGGTCCTGTCCGACAAAATGTTCACCGTGTTTAAGGTTCTCGCCGCGAATCGGACCACTCCCAGTGATCCCCAGTGATACCCCAGTGACTCCCAGTGAGTCCTGGTGATTCTGGTATGAACTGGAACTGAAACCAAAAGCTGTCCGCGTATCAGATACGAAACACCGAGCATCACCAGGACCCATAGGGAGTCACTGGGGAATCACTGGGAATCAACTGGGAGTCACTGGGAATGGTCCGATTCGTGGCTAGAACTTTAAACACGGTGAACATTTTGTCGGACAGGGCCAATCGGCCGCGAGTGGTTTGGAGTCACTGGAAGTCTAACAGGAATTACTAGGATATTGCTAGAGTCACTAGGATATCGCTAGAGTCACTAGGAGTCATCAAATTTTCACCGCGAATAGGCCCAGGAATCCGAATTTTCAGCTACTCCTAGTGATTCTAGCTCGCATTCGTGACTGTGTGAAGTACCCTTTAATAAATATATTATTCATATAAACCTTTAATACTTATCATGTGAAAGTTTAATATACAGTATATACAGGTAGTTAAGTATCCTCCCTTCCTCGCGAGGACAGAGTCCACCTGGCCAGGCTGAGATGCGGACACCATCCAGCTCTCCTCAGCTATCAGAAGAGACTGGATGACTCCGTTGTCGACGCCTGCCCGGGATGTAACACAGCACCCCATACCATTAAACACATCATAGAAGACTGCATTTCACACAACCACTTACGCCAACAACACAATCTACACTCAATGAGAGCTCTGTGGGAAAGCCCGATCATGGCCATGGCCTTCCTCAGGGACTCAGGGCTGTTCGGCCAGGCAGCTTAGGGAACAACAACAACAACAACAGGTAGTTAAGTTTTCATGGTCAAACATTATAAATAGGCCTAGTATTAACCTGTGTAAGTACAATTTCCCACAAGACATTGTATTCACCCAATGATTGTGTGTAGAGAAGAAAATTACGGTAGTTGAGGTAATTAATAATGTGAACAATGTATGGTCAATGTTACAATATCCTACTTGTAGTCTACAAGTTCTGCAACTCCCCTTACATAACATAACGAGAATGGTGGATACGTGTTTGTATGTGTTTTGAAATGTCAAGTTCGTTTGGTGGTGGACAGTGGAGTTTGGATTACTACTGCGAGGGGCATTGTAGTTGCCGGGGTAAAGTTTGAGCCAGCGTAATCATGGCTTGGTTGTTTAGGGGCCGTTGTAGTCGCCGGTTAATACTCTAGAAGTTCTGCAACTCCCCTGACCTAACCTAAGCAAACTAACACAACCTATAAGTGTTACCTATATTAGGTAATCGTATGAAATATTACAGAACTTGGTAACGAATGAAAAGAAGAAGGTGGGAATGATAAACTATCCACTATTTAGACAATAGGTTAAATATATTTGTTTCGTAAAGTATAGTAAACATTGATATTATGACCTTACGGTACATAATAATACAGACTTTTCGTATTATATTAATGTCTGTAATGATGTCTGAATACAGTCATTGTACTTAATGATGATATTAGAGGACTGTAGTTATAGCCTACAAGAGACATACTTGAGGAATAATTAATTTCAATTATAGGGTCAAACACACAATGGGGGCCATGCCTGGCATACTCCCATCTCATTCCTAACAAATCCCAGTGATGCTCGGTGACTCCCAGTGAATCCTATCGAATTCCCAGTGATTCCTATAATACTCCTATCGACTCGTATATTACAGTAATCCAAAATTTTCAAATGTTCAATAACTCGCATGCACTTCATTCCTGGTTTTATCCAGGTGATTCCTGGTGATTCCCAGTGACTCCCAGTGATTCGCAGGTACACTCCCACTGGTTCCTACGGTGTTGTGAGTCCACAGGGAATTGCAGACATTCGCGGTGTATTCCCAGGAATCACCAGGAATCATTACTCCTAGTGATTCTAGCTCGCATTCCTGACTGTGAAGTACCCCTTACTCGCCACTTAAATTTCTTAATATTACTTCCAACTAACACAAACTGTCATTAAACCGATTCCATTATATTGTAAAAAACGGCAACAATTTTTACATTACGTTGGAGATTGTCTAAGCATACGAACCAATAAATAATAAGTGCCAAGGGAACGAAGCATCGCCGCAGCCTAATCACTGATGTGGTTATTCGATAATAGTTGTAAGTGTCTTGATAACCTGAGATGCCTATATGCTGAATAAAATTAGTTTTATAATTAAATGTCCACGAACATATATTATATATGTTAGTATTTTATTAGTTTATCATAGAACCAATAGTATTAGTTCGCTACATGTTGCAAATAGGCTATAATTATTCACTGTATCCATGCAGTTATTAATCCTTTGTACGAATTAAAATATATAGCTTATATAAATAATGAATCACAAGTGTACCATTGTCTTCAAATGCATTTAACAAGTAGCCTAGGATTAGAGAGATAATTTGTATGAGTTGTTTTTTCCATAGCCTAGTAGGTTGCAATGCTGCATAGTTTAAATCACGAGTCACATTGGTAACGGTTTTCGCCTACATACCTTAATGGTTACAAATAATTTCAGTTGAGCTATTTATCCTATATACATGTGTCCAATTGAGGGAGTATTAACAGTGCTGAGCATGCGGTGGATGCAGTATCTTAAGTATAAGCTTGACTTACTGTACCTAATATAGCGGCCTACAGTATTTGGTTTAGCGTTTTAGTCATCATTATCCCTCTGCTGAGCCCAGAAATCAAAATTTAATTTTGTTTTGTTCTTGTTCTATAATGCTTCTTTCAACATAGGAGAATAGCATAGGAGGGAACAAAAAAACATATCGCATCCATAACCCCCCGGGCCGGGGGTTCGCCCTCGACCCCCGAAAAACTAAAAACAAATCTTAACAGCCACCAACATTTTTGTTTTGTGTCTTTTGTCTAAAGGGCTTCTGTAAGCAATAGAAATGATCATATGAGGGCATAAACACCCATATGACATTCCTAGCACCCCCTTGGGGGGGGGGGGGGGGGCCAATATCATGGATTTTGGTAAAAAATGGTCTGATAAATTCTGCCAAGCTTCCCCCTGACAAAATTTTTGTTTAGTTGGTCATAAAACTCGATCTTTTATGAGCGCGCCATGATAGAAAACGATCACTAAGGAGGACTAACTATTATATCTCCCCCAAAATGGTTTTTGTCTGATGAAAATCTATGAATTTCAGTGGCCAGCGATCATATATTGGCACTTACGAGTGCATTTATATTTTTTTGTATTGCTCAAATGCATTCCCCTTCAAAACACTATACATAGGGGTATATAGGAATGCCTGTACGTTTAGATAATTGCCGTTTTGCCGAAAATATCTGAGTTTTGACAATTTTGGAGTCAAAATCAGCTGTACCCCAAAAATAATTATATAACATATTTTTTTCAGCACCTTCTATTATTCAATAGGGGTAAACGAAAACGCTACGTTGTAGGGAATGCTTGTAGGATACGCCATGCAAACATTGCGGGAAATTTGAATAATTTTGAGTGACTAGATGATTTTACAAAATAGTGCAATGAAATTCTGCGCTCGCACGCACATAGAGAGCTGATTTTGTCAGCGAGTCTTAGTATTTCCATTGGTAATAAGATGGTATAATGCCAGAAACACAATCTCTTATACAGGCTGACTTGGGGGTCAAAGGTTTAGCCTCCCCTTATTATAATTATAAAATGTATTAATTGATAGATTATAAGTCGAACCACGGAGTACACATTAATTCTGCATTAATACATATGTCAATATCAAGATTTCGAACTGTAAATACACTGAGAGTGCTTTCTTTTTATGATTAGCTTGGTCACTTCAAATGTATTAATAGCCTATGGTTGCCATGCAATTGGTTTGGATACATGGAGCAGTTGATATCCGTACATGTAGAAATCAATGCACATTTATTTGTTGACAATTGATTACAAAACAAAAGTAACAGGTTGCAGTTTATCACAGTACTGGAGTTTGTATTTTTCCTCTGAGTAGGCTACCTGCCAATATCCAACAGTAGGCCTATCTTTCATGACATACACATACTATACATAATTATATACTCGTAAATTAAATATTATGTCCGATATATGCCATCATCTATATGCTCAGATAAATTTTTAAATTTTCAAAACTCTCAAAAGCTTGAAGTAATTGACATACTGTAAATAGGAGGAAAGTAGCGACATGTCAGTAGTATGCTACTCCAACAGTATAGGCTACCCGGTACCGGATCATTTCTAATTCTATATACATATTTGTTTAATGTGTACTCTCTTGGTAAAACAACTTATTGTATTATATAATTTATTTTGTGAATTGGTAATTACAAACTAGAATTCACCTGAGCGAAGGCAAAAGACGAACATAAGGACATATATAGATATAATGGCTCGTTCATGTTCTTATTGGCTGACTCCATTCCTTACGGCACTGTGATTGGCTGTTGCAAGCCTTCGACTTAACAGAGTTTTAAGCCGTGGATTACTCGATCTCGATCTTAAGCCCGTGTTCTGAATACGGATAAACCTTTGTTTTCGATCCAGGATCGAGTAATATCAATCCCAGGTTTAAACCTGCTCCGAAATCCGAGGTTTAAACCGGTGTTCTGAATTCGGGCCATAGTCCCCATTACTTGGGCACTCCACTGCCTGGTGGATACTCTCCAGTACAAGTAGCTCCATGTCACTACCACCACTGGCTAGAACTTAGTTAGTTAAAATAGGACTTCAGAGGCTATCAACCCTATTGGATTATTAACCTCTCAGCTGCACAGCCCCTGTAGTATACACCATACCCCTGTGCATAGGTATTTAGACTCATTCTTCACTAAAATCGTTAATTTACCATAAATGTAATTACTACTTATCCATATGCGCCTATTTTACGTTTAATATGAAGATAGTAACATGTTACAACAATAAAACAAGTGGGAATAGTGCTTGGGGTGTGAAAAACATGAAATATTGCAGAGCGGTTCATTCATGAAGTTGACAGAGAGCGAGAGTACACCCTCCCTCCACGAGCTCTGGTGAGAGACTGGATGTATTCTGGGCTACTACTCTCTCTCTCTCTCCTCCTCCTACACCCTCCCTTTCCACCTTGGAACCAGGTGGAGATTTTTGAAGCCATAAATAAACTGATAATTACAGGAATAAGAGAAAAAATAGGTGATAATTGAAGGGGGGGGGAAGGGGGAAGGAGGGGACTTTAACAGATGTGGAGAAGTGATATGAGGTATGGAGGAAAACAAAACAAAAATCAAGTGCTACTGGGACCTTTTAAAAGTTTTTTTTTAGGCCTAGGATCTTGAGAGTCTCCCCTTAGCTGCCGGGTTAAGCCAGCACACTGTAAGTCAAGAGTAACGTCATGACTGGACCCTCTTTTTGAGAACTCCAGTCCCTTGTGTAGAACTGAAAAATTATCTCTATTTATAGGGTGGTCTTTATCTAATGCATGGTCTTGAACAGCTGAATGACCAGGTCTAGATAGTGGTTGACCCTTCCTTACTGACCTACCTAAGTGTTCATGAATCCTAGTTCTGAAGTGCCTCTTCGTTTTACCAATGTATGTAGCCATACAGCTATCACAAGTGTATTTATAAACAACCGAAGCGACAAGATCGCTAGGAACCATATCATTATACTTAACACCTTACGAGCGGCCTAGGCGGTATATAATATGTAGCCACCAGCGGGGTGTTTTTAGCCAAAATAGGGCTGTTTACGTGATCATTGTCATGCCTAAATAAGACCCAGAGCGTAAAACAAGTATCTATCCCTGAAAGGGCATAAACAGAGCTTTCCAATGACACCATAACGATCCTTTTATGATGGCTAGTTTTCTTGCAACAACCGCGCAACGCGAGTGCAAAAAGCATGTAATTCGGCACTTTCCCTATACAATTCCGTATATAGCGAGTCAGAGAGGGAGGGAGGAGGTGGGATTCGTGTCAGTAGGTTCGCCGCGGTGGTCTGGAGCAGTCATACGCTCGCTACTCTCCTGCCACCACTTGTCTCTCTCTCTCAGCAACATTACGTGCTGAAATTGCCACACGACCTATGTCGAGCGCCGCCAGATAGTCCAGATTTATTATACTCGACTTATGTTGCGCCCCGACAGTTATGGATTAAACAAAACTGCCAATGATACGTCCAGATTTAACATATTATTATTCTAACATTTATTTGAGGGTAGAAATTGTTTCAATCGTGCACAGTTCAAGGATTGCTTAAATTAGCGACACAGGATAACATGTTTCTCTTTAACCCGGGAAAGACGCCGAGACTCTTAAGAGGTTTTGGTGGTGAAAGGCGACGGGACTCTTAAGATCCAAGGCCTAAAAAAAACTTTTAAGAGACCCCAGTAGCACTCAAAACAAAGGAATATGTGATTAAGTGAGATACTTCCCTCCATATCTCCTATCACTCCTCCACATATGTCAAAACCACCTCCTTTCCCCCTTTCGCCCATCCTTCAATTATCACCTATTTTTCCTCTTATTCCCTTGTTTATCGGTTTATTTATCGCGAAAATATCTCAAACCCAGTTCCAAGGTCGTCTACTGCACATATAAAGAGTGTGGAAAGAGAAAGAAAGCAAGACTGTGGGCTCAGTCTGCCTTCAGGCTTCAGAGAGGGAGGATATATGTCGCGTTCGCCTCTCACCTCATGACTGGTGGGTCGGCAATAATTTGTCTTTTCCACTCCCCAAATACTATTCCCACTTTTTTTTTGGCTCTTACATGGTAATATTTTCATATTAAACATAAAACAGGCACTTATGAATAAGTAATAACGATATTTATGGTAAAATGGCGATTTTAGGCGGGATTGAAGCCAAATATCCATGCTTGGCCGGAGCGTTTGAACTACCAATAGCGTCTCGCTCTCGGGTTAATGGAACGTACTATCAACAATGTTGTGATATTGGTGTTTGTGCGCCCTCTCTAGCTCAATTGTGTTTATGCCACTATGGTTGGATAATTGCCCTTCAAATTGTATATTCGTTTGTTATCGTCGTTATATAAACGATACATTTTTAGTCTTTCGGTCATCTCACCATGTCCCTTTGTTTTTGTTATGCCGGGTTGTAATCCAACTCTCTTTAATATGTATTCTATTATAATCCGGGTTTTGGATATTTAGAATCAGATAATGCTCAACAGGAACATATCTCGCCTGATAAATGTTACTTCTGGGTTACTCAATCACTCTCCAAAACACAATAAACACACAGAATAATTACACTCGTTTTTATTACATAAACAAAGGTACATCAGAATCTCCACTATATTGAGTAGGAGTCTAATGTAACACAAGGTGACTTATAAAGAGTTGAATAAGTTTTACTCTTTTAGTGAATAATGTCGTCACTTACAAAGCATCAAACATGAAACATATTATTACATAAAATAAACACATAATATAAATATTGATGACAATACCTATACGGGTCAAGTGTGTATCGAGAGGTATACACATTAACCTAAGAAGTGCTGAGGTGGGGTAGTGACCACCCCTCCCTGTGCGGAGGTATTTAGACTGTTTCCTTCACTCAAATCATCATCGTACCATAAATATCATTAATACTTATCCATATGCGCCTATTTTACATTGATTATAAAGATATTAACCTGTTACAACAATAAAACAAGTGGAAACAGCGTTTGGATGGTCAAAATCGGCAAATTAGATTGGGAGTTACATAACTGAAGGCTGAGCCAGCCTGCCAGCCTACCACCCGTCATGACGTCTGGAGAGACACTGTCGTGTAATTGTCTCTCTTTCTCTCTTTCATTCGCTATGTAGCACATACAAGCACACCCCTCTTATGACTCGCTATTGATAGCACGAAAATATACCGACGAAATAAGGGAATAAGAGGGAAAATAGATGATAATTGAAGGGGGGGGGGGTGAAGGGGGGGAGTGATATTTGCCATGGCCAAGGGGCAATACAAAAAAATAAAATAAAAAACAAATAATAATAATCAATTGATACTGGGCTGGTTTGAATGTTTTTTTTTTTAGGCCTGAAAATATATAAGGAGTTCCGCAGCGCAGCGGTAGGCCTTATATAAATAGATCCGCAGTCCAGAGGTTAAGAGGTATGGGCAGCTGAGATCATCTACTCAGATGCGCACATGTATACGCGGCGTGGAATACAAATAGGGATGGCTCAGGTATACGCTCAAAGGTACCGCTCAAGGGGGTAAAGGTCAGACGGACTGAGATCAAGTTAAATAATTATTCGATTTAGTGCAACGTTAAATCGAGAATAGAAGATATGAACTTCACCTTACTCTAGATGGAATTATATTTTAATTTAGGATTTAACTATCAAAGAACAATTGTGAATAATCTCTCACACGATACACAAAAAATAAATTCAATCATAAATGAGTTAAAATCACACGGAATGAGGAAATCAGATTCACAGTAAATATAGTGAATAAATTATAGCAGCACGATAGCTATAGACAAGGTGGTTTGAATGAATTAACAAACGCAGAATAATAAGGTTTGATACAGAACAAAGTAGCATTAAATAAATAGCCGAAATGATGGCTAATGAAGAAGTTAGAATGAATTAACAAACTACTGAACAGAACGCAGAACGAAGTAGCGATTTACTATAACTTAAATAAAAGTTACAATTATATAGATACAGAACAAAGTAGTAACTTATCAATAGCCAAATAATAGGCTTGATAAATACAGGAATGTATAATCTGAATTCCTAAATAGGTGGTGAAAGAATTACGTATATGATTAGATTATTCACAAGAACTAATACAAATTAGAAATCTTGAACATAGGTTAATTCTAACTCAACGAACAGGTTTTTTACTTTCATCAGTGGCGACTTTATACTCTTAGTAATCTCTCATAACAATTGGACGTAGCACGGTCCTCAGTTTAGGGTTGTTTAAGTTTCAGGAAGGAAAATACATACTTCACTTCGACTTGGACACACAATGAATAATAACACAACCAAATCAAATCTGAGAGCATTCACTAATTATCATGTATAATATCGACTATGTAACATAGGTAAAAATAGTTGAAGAAATACTTGAACATAAATTATATAGATCATAAACCGTACTTATATAAAATCACTGCACGGATCTAAGTTCGATTAATCTCACACATGTACTAAATTGACAAGGGGAGTCCTAGAAGCGGATCTCTATGAAAAAGTTAAATTGAACACTCCCATATTTTATATTACCTTCACAATAATTCCCAAAACTTATTAACACAAAGACACTTAGGGACGGGTGTAGAAGAGAAGTAATTTCCATGAGGGAGAATCTGGACGACATAGGTCTCGTAGCTCTTCCTCCGTCTGGACATCAAAGAGAGCTGCCTCTCTCACAGACACTAGAAAAGGTCACTCCTGGTTCCTCCAACACACTCTTGTTCGCAACCCTCGTTGCACTTGACTATAGGGACAAGGGCTTGTCCTATAGAGAAGTTTCGCCAACATTCTTATCTACCCCCTAAAAGCTGAACTAGTAGAAGCTATTACCGCGTGTTTGCATACCTTCCATCGATTTCAGTCAGGCTATATTTGGATGATAATTTGAACTCAATTTGACCTATCTCAGAGTAGTAGGGACATGGGAATTTCAGTCTTTTAATCATTGTGAAGGCAATCAGTATTCTAAAAATACACTTACCCTAATAATACATGTACATCGTTATTCTCTATATCTTAAGATTACACTCCTTGTATAGAACGCTTGCATGGCTGCAAGATAAATATTTGTCTTATATTCATCTTTCCTTGCTTTTTCTTTGTTGCAGGCCATGCTTTCGTTCTTCCTAACTTCTTTTCTATTTTGTCCACACTCGATGCGAGGTACTGTAGAGGTGATTCTCTTGGTCCCATCTGTAGAGGTATGCCGTTGGATCTTTATGGGGAATTAGCATAAATTCTTCTTCGTCGTAATCCAAATCTGGCTGCTGTTGGGTGCACGCCTTTCTTGTATGTCCCAGGCTCTGTGATTGGCTGGACAGGGGTCTCTGCGATTGGTCCGGGCTTGAACTTCCTGTAGGTCCCGGATGTTGTTCCCTTTGGTGGGTAGACTGTAGTATTCCTGTAGGTATTAGAGCATGGGTACGTTCTCTTTGTTGGGTAGACTGTAGTATTCCTGCAGGTAATAGAGCACGGGTAAATAGGGGGAACTGTGCGGTTTCCCTTTCCATCTCCACCTGTGTCCTTTTCCTTTTCCTTTTCTTCTCCTTAATTGCAGCTAATCTGACTCTGGTAGGTTGCTCTTTCTCCTGAGTTGTTAGGACCTCTGAGGGGGTTGCTTTGTCCTTTGCTTGCAACCCCGTCATCTCAGTTTTTAGAATACTTAAATAGCAAACACCCTAATATTAAGTCCAAAATAAAACGTAAGGATATAAAACGTAAGGATGAAGGCTTTGAAACGTCCCGTTATCGCAAGCCCACCTTCACCGGAGTATCTACCAAATTTGATTCGTCTGGTCCCATTAATTTGAAACAAAATAATATCTTGACTCTCACATATAGAGCTTTTCACATTTGTTCGGACTATTTTAAATCTGACAAAGAGGTACAAATAATTCGTAACATTAATTTTAACAATGGTTTCCCTTACATATTTACTGATACATATATAGGAAAAGCCCTTGATAAGATTTTGAATAATATGATATCAATCCACTTTAACAACTGTGCCTAGGGATATACTTTATTTTCCAATTATATTTTCTGGTAATAGACGTCTTACACTACGAAAAAAGTTTAGTTACTGTGTGAATTCTATCTTCAAATAAATGTTAGAGTAATTTTTAAATCTGGAAGTAAATATTGACAGTTTTGTTAAAGTAAAAAGAAATGGTTCCTCGTGCTCTTGTCTCTTCGGTTGTTTATAAACACAATTGTGATAGCTGCCATTTTCATTGTTAATTGCAATTCTGATACCCCAACAATCTAGGGGAGAGTTTGGGAATGCGGGGTTTTGGGTGGGGGAAAACATAGGGGTAATATGAGAATAACTCTGAAAGTATAATACAGAGTAGTATAAAAAAAAAAAAAAAAAATTGAAAATCAGAGCCAAGTTTCAACAAAAGTTGGCTAGGATTTTTTTCAGAGTCCAAAACCCACAAAATTGTAAAACAAATTTGGCTCGGAATTGACCAATTTTCAGAGTAAAAAAAAAGTTGGCTCCGATTTTGTAAATTTCCAGAGTAAAAAGAGGCAACCAAAACAAAAAGTTGGCTCGGATTTGGCCAAGTTTTAGAGCCAAGAAACCCTAAATTTGAAATATTGTTGCCTAGGATTAGGGCAATGGGTCTATAATCTGTATGGCTCAACAGCTTGGCAACTAGGTCCCCTCACCCCCCCATGACCTATTGAAATAAAAATCTATTTAGATCAGTTACGGGTTAATTATCTTCATGGGCTAACAGCTTGGCCGTTGCATCCACGATGGATTGAGGTGGGGCACTCCCCTGTGACCTATTAAAATCATCATCTATTTAGAACAGGGACAAAGATACTACTTACCCACCCTCCAGATACATCGATATTTCTGTGACCTACTGAATTGTCATATTACATATTACATTGCTTTACATGGTCTTACTGTCGAAAATGTTTTACAAGGGATGTATAATATAATATGATTGATAATAATAGTCTCCCTATAAACGGCACCGCCATCATCTTCGCTACAGTCATATGTCTAGACACTGTTTACGCACGTGAAACGTGACGTCAAACAATCAACCAATGATATTGGAATTCCCTGGATGACGTCACACCCATTTAACCAATCAATGAATCACCTGTCACGCTCAACGGCGCAGATATCCCATAATGCGGTTTTTGGACAAGGGAGGCCTGAGAGTACCAGCTTTAGTCAGCCATGGTGTCGTCTGTCAGAAGGTGTCACACGTCGTTTGATTTTGTGTGTGTGTGTGTGATTTTCGTTCATATCCAGTGGATTTATATATCGAGGACTATCGGAAGTGATTATTTACCTATTATCCAAGGATCGTCAGAAGTGAGTATTTACCCATTATGCAACAATAGGGTTGGTCAGGAAAAATTAGATTTTGTGCCCCTACTGTTAAAATATATGAGGATTTCAATAAGTCGTGGGGGATGGGGGGGTTTCCCCTCCCCCCCTTCAACTTACTCTGTATCACACGGCAAACGATTATGGCCAAATACAGCTTATTTTTCGCATTTTATCCTGTTTAGCCCCTCATTTTCCCTGATATTCGTAGCCCTCCCCACTAGTGGGGGGGGGGGGGATGTTTATAGATTGTTGGATAATGGGTAAATACTTAAATGCGATGATCCTTGGTATATGTACCATTTTGCAGCTCGAAATTGCCATTTCTTAGTATGAAATGACACTACAACTGCTAGTTTGAATGTTAATCATATTTATTCGACAAATTTCCATTGGGTTTCGACAATCTTCGCTAACAAGAGGCCAAATGTAATTTTAAAATGAATATTATTAATTTGTTTCGACGTAATGCAGTTGAAACTGGCAAATCCCACAAATTTCGTCATCTCGAAGCCTGACTCCGGCAGAGTGAAGTCAGGATAGTCACGCAGCTATCAAATTCGTCAGTTTTAACCCACCAAATGGATATTTTGTGTGTACATTTCAACATTTGCAAATAGAATTTACACCAAATTCGACAATGCTACATTTGAAATGTTATTACTTAATTGTACATTACAGGCATAATACCACTTTATTATTCAAAAGTAGTGTATACATTCTGACATACGGAGCCCTGTATGTTAATTTAAGAGTTAGAATTAGAGTTGAAGGAGCCAAACTACCCAAGCGGCGAAGCAAACTAGCGAGCGAACTAGCGAGTGGGGAAACCAGCTAGCCTGCATACCAGCAAACAAGCCTTCACACCTGCGTGCGTCATAGGGGACCTTGCAAACTACTTGATGACCGACGCTATGACGTATGATCGACGCCAGGAGCTGTGAATGGACCAGGCACCTGTTATGCGACTCGAGGAGCTATGATTGGAGGGGGCACCACCCCCCGCCTCCTGATTCGTTCCTACACCATCATTGTTTAGTATATAAGACCCGAGTTGTGGGCATTCAAATCAGTCTCATTTGGAGTTGGGGAAGGTGAACTTGCAGCTGGAGGAAGACGGGGTGAAGTATTATAATGGGTTTGTGACTGTCAGTCAGATTATATAAATGTGTGTTAAGTGTGTTCGGTGTAAACACTTACGTTATGTTGGTTAGTGAGATATGTGATTGGGAATTAACGTTAACGCTACTATTATTGTGTACTTAACTATTTGATTGCGAATTGACGTTAACGCTACTATTATGTGCTTAACTATTTGATTGGGAATTAACGTTAACGCTACTATTATGTGCTTAACTATTTTAGTTGCCTAACCTGTGGACTAAAGCAACTCTTTAAGTAATTGGGTTATGATGAAAGTAATACTATTGTTTTATATTAATACTTACGAGTTCTTTCATGTTCTTGTAATTAAGCTTACATTGCTTAACGGTGCTTAGTACGGTGATGCTATTGTCTCATATTAGTAATATCGCCTTAGACTAACATGGCTGTGTTAATATTACTTATAGTGATTTCCTAAGCTGAAGAAAATTATTTTTAGCTTCAAAATATTATTTTTGCTTTTCATATTATTTGAGTGAGACCTGAATCGAATCTATGAAGCGATCCTGTAACTTTATTTACTCATAATCAAACCTCAATGTTACGTGGTTAAGAAATACATTTAACTAATTATTAAATATATATCTAACTTTGTATGTGACTTTGATATTACTCCTGATGATAATAATAATATAATACTATTAACGTAAGACAAGAACCAAGAATAATTACATTAAATATAAACAAAAAGGACATATAAGAAAACTATCTATTCATTTCAAAAAGGGTAAGAGACAGAAATATTCTTACTTTAATATTTATCTTTCAAGACTTTTTATAAAATTAATAGTCCTTCTTTAGCTATAACTTATTCGGTTCATAACCATAGCCTACTAAGCTTCGGTTAAATAATAATTCTTTATAAATACTATATGACTTTAATTAGTTTCAGTATTTTTCATAATTAAAGAGTATCAGTCAATAAAGGATACTAAGTCCTAAGATCCAAAAGGAAAGTCAGCAACAACAGAAAAATTATTTAATTAGATTTTACTTTTGTTTTGCCTTCAGCTGACTGATACCTTAATATATATCTCTGTGCTATCTAGATTCATCAAGTTAACCACTTGAGGATCAAGATACGTAACAGAAGAGTGGCGACCTTGCCAGGATTCGTTTCATACAGTTTCACTCAGTTTCATTAACGTTTCACTACTTAAAAAACAAATATTAATCATGCCTCAACTAATTAATGACGAAGATGCTCGAGTTTTCATAGAATCAGAACCCACAGCCCCTGATATTGACTGTCTGTCAAAATCTGAACTGAAAGTGCTTGCCTCACATCTCCAATTAACTGTCTCAAACATGTCTAAAGTAGAGGTGGCTCAGACCATAAAAAAACACCTGTTCCCTGTAGAAGGCGGGGAGGGTGACGGAGCAGTTGGTGGGATCCCGAGTAAACCTAGCCAACTTGATGAACAAGTGCCACCTGGTTTGATCGGTGATCAAGTACTGGAGCTAGCCAGAATAAAGACCGAACAAACCAGACTAAATGCCGAAGCAAATGCCGAACAAGCCAGACTAAAAATAGAACTAGCCAGAATAAATACCGAAGAAGCCAGCATAAAAGCCAGAGCAAATATCGAAGAAGCCAGAAAAAAGACCGAACATTATGAATATCAATATCATACGGCTCAACTAAATGTCAATGCAAATGCTCCCTTAATTGCTCCCCCTCTGGGATTGACTATGACTAGTTCATTCCACCTTTCACTGAGGATAATGTGCAGGATTTCTTTGTTTTGTTTGAGGAAGTTGCTGGAGGTATGAAGTGGACAAGAGATCAATGGCCTTTTATGTTACAAACTGTTTTGACAGGGCAGGCTCGAGCCACGTATTTGTCAGAAGTAGCAGAAGTTAGGCAGGATTATGACAATCTCAAAGAAACTATCTTAAAAACCTATCAATTGCAGCCTGAGGCTTACAATGCAATCTTTCCGTAAAAACCAGAAGAAAGTAGAAGAAACCCATAAGGTATTTGCCAGGACCATGACTAAAACTTTCAATCATTGGGTCAAGAGTAAGAAAGTCACAAGCTACAACGATCTGAAGGAGTTGGTCCTGTTAGAAAATTTCCTAGGGAAAATTGATTCTTCTGTATCCTATCATTTAAAGGGGAAAAAGGCAGATTGTCTTGCCGACGCTGCTGACATGGCTGACACATACGTGCTCAACAACAAATTTCGTGGAAAGAAGCCCTACGATAATTCTAGTTCTAATTTTAAGTATCCCAATCACAAATCTAACAGACCCAGTCACAAGCCTATAACGTCTTCCCAAGCTAGCCAAAATAGAATTGTTCCCCCAACTAAAAATGCGACTCAGGGCAATGGTAACAGAGGTGGGCCCCAAACTAATAGTAATGCTCAAAGAGGGAACGTTCCCGTATCCCCTAAAGTATGTACTTTTTGTGGCAAGAGAGGCCACCTAGCTTATCAGTGCTGGGCCAAGGAGAGAACCGAGAGATCGGGGCAGACAGTTGCCGCCGTATCTCAAACTCCATATGTGCCTGTAATGCAGGACTCCCGACAGAAGGAGTACCTAGCACCAAAAGTTCCTTTAATGCAGGACTCTCGACAGGAGTACCTAGCAGCTAACGTAAATCATCTAGACAGGGGTGTAGTGCACCCCACTAGATGAGTGGTGCAACCCACTAGGGTTAAGCCAATAATAATTTCACCATCAGTGCAGGACAGTTACCATCCCTTTATTTCATCTGGCAACGTGAGATTAAATGGTTGTATGCATTAGGTAAAAATTCTGAGAGACACGGGTTCTCCTAGGACCCTCATGGTGAATCCTTACACTGAGTGCCCACCTGGCGAACCAGATGTAATGAGAGGTGCTGGAGGCCAGTTTTATGCATACTTGGTAAAAGGCGAAATTGAATGTGAGTTACTACAGGGTGAGGCCACCATAGCTTTGTGTAGGTCCCAAGATATCCCTGTGCCTGGGTTAACGCTCCTTTTGGGGAATGATGTAGCAGGTGAGAAGATCCGACCAGACCCCATTTTGTCACTTTCCCCTGTTAACGAGCCACTAACCGGTGAGCTCGAAAAGGAGATGCCAACAGTTTTCCCTGTGTGTGCTGTCACACGTTCAATGTCTCGAGTAGCAGTTCCCTCAGACAGAAATGTACCGAATGTAAGAGTTGATGAAAGGGATGATGAGAGTGTGAATAACGCTCCAACTGTGCCTGATGATGTGACTGAGGTGGATTTATCTGACACCTTTATGGCTCATCTTGACCCTAACGATGACCATGGAACCCCTCCAAATTGTCCTAGTGGCCTGGTAGAGCTACAGAGAGATGATAGTGAATGCAAGGAGTTAGCTGCCAGGTCCGTGAGTGAAGAGGAATGTGAGAAGGAGGGTGGTGAATGTTTCTACCTCAAAGGAGGAGTATTGTGGCGAAGATGGAGACCGCCACACAGACCAATCGATGACGGGGCTTGGGACGTCCATCAAGTAGTAGTCCCCAAACCTTGTCGTAGAGATATCATGGAAATGGCACATTGTATACCATTGGCAGGACACCTAGGTGTGAGAAAAACTCTAGACAGAATCAGAGCCCACTTTTACTGGCCAGGAATGCGTGCAGATGTAGTGGAGTTTTGTAGAGTGTGTCACACTTGCCAGATGACAGGAAAACCCAATCAGAAGGTGCCTGTACATCCTCTGGTGCCCTTGCCCGTTTTCGAGAATCCTTTTACTCGGGTGGTAGTGGACATTGTAGGCCCATTGCCAAAGACTTTCCAAGGTAACATTTATTTATTAACTATCATGGACATGGCAACTCGCTACCCAGAGGCTATACCCTTAAGGACTACCTCTGCTCCAACTGTCATCAAGGAACTGCTCAAATTCTTCACCAGAATGGGTTTCCCTCATGAGGTGCAAAGTGATCAAGGAACTAATTTTACCTCTAACATTTTCAAGCAGTCCCTGAAGGAGTTGGGTATCGAGCATGTTAAGTCTAGCACCTACCACCCAGAGAGTCAAGGGGTTCTCGAACGATATCATCAGACATTAAAGGGAATGTTACGTAAGTATTGTACAGAGACCGGAGTTGAGTGGGATAAGGGGGTACCTTTTCTTTTATTTGCTACTCGTGAGGTTCCAACTGAATCCCTGGGTTTTTCCCCTAATGAACTAGTTTTCGGTCACCAGGTAAGAGGTCCTTTGAAACTATTGCAGGATAGCCTAGTTGGCCAGGAGGGGAACCAAAACCTCCTCAAGTATGTTTCAGATATCAAAACCCGGCTGAGATCCTCATGTGATTTTGCCGCTCAAAACTTGACAGTGGCTAAAAGCTCCATGAAGAAATGGTATGACAGAAAAGCCCGTGAGAGGGAGTTTAAGCCCGGTGCTGAGGTTTTGGTCCTGCTCCCCCTTTTTGGCCAACCTTTATCTGCCAAGTTCAGGGGCCCATATAAGATCATTCGGAGGGTGAGCATTACCGATTATCTAGTAACTACCCCAGACAGGAGAAAGCCCACGCAAGTATTCCATATAAATATGTTGAAACCCTACCATAGGTCCCCTGATTCCTCTCCTCTAGATTCTCCCACTGTGGCAGTGAATGTCAGGACCTGTGGACAGCCTGGTGCGGACGAAGTCTTCAGTTCTCTTACTGACCCGCAACAGACTGTTCCAGAGCCTGAAGGTATCTATGCAGACTTTGACTTGTCATGTAGCCTATCCAACTTTCAGTATAACTCAGTAGCTTGGGGGGAATTACCATCTAAACTATGTCATCTTCCCTCTGATCAATCGAACCAACTAATCTCTGTTTTATCTCGGTCTCCCAGTGTGTTCCGTGATACTCCAGGGCTCACTTCTTTGGCCATGCACGACATCGATGTAGGGGATGCAACTCCCATTAAACTATCCCCCTACCGTGTCTCACCACAACGCAGGAGTATACTGCAGGTCGAGCTTGACTATATATTATCAAACGAGCTGATCACAAGGGCCTTAAGCCAGTGGAGTAGTCTGGTCATACTTGTGCCAAAGCCAGACGGGAGCCATAGGTTATGTATGGACTATAGGCAAGTTAATGCTGTCACAAAGAACGATACCTACCCACTGCCACGGATCGACGACTGCATTGACCAGATTGGTACAGCCACCTATATCAGCAAGATTGACTTAATGAAGGGATATTGGCAAGTAGCTCTCACCCCTAGAGCGAGGGAAATATCATGCTTTGTAGTCAACAATCAAGCCTTCTGCTGTAACGTAATACCCTACGGCTTGAAAAACGCTCCAGCTACATTCCAGCGCCTCATGAATTTGGTGACTGAAGGGGTACCTGGATGCGTTGTTTACATCGATGATATTCTTATCTTTTCACAGTCATGGGAGGAGCATCTTTACCAACTTAGATTGCTGTTCTTAAATCTTGCTGATGCCAATCTGGTGGTTAATCTTAAGAAATGCACCTTTGTAAAGTGTACGGTCCAGTATCTAGGATATACGGTAGGTCAGGGGCAGGTTGCACCTCCTCAAGCAAAGGTAGAGTCTATTCTAGAATTCCCAACTCCTAGCACTAAGAAACATATCCAAAGGTACTTAGGCATGATTGGTTATTATAGGCGTTTCATCTTAAACTTTTCTAGGTTGACAGCTCCCCTGACAGATCTTCTCCGTAAGGATGTGAAGTTTGAGTGGTCCTCTGAATGTGAGGAGGCCTTTAATGCTACCAAATATATTTTATCTAATTATCCTGTACTCCGAGCTCCTGATTTTAACAGATCTTTTTCCCTAGCAGTGGATGCGAGCAATACCGGGGTTGGTGCAGTGTTGCTACAGGAAGACGACTGTGAAGTATTGCATCCTGTGTGCTATTTTAGTACAAAATTAAATTCTGCTCAACGTAACTATTCAGTCATTGAGAAGGAGCTGTTAGCATTAATTTTATCCCTTCAATACTTTGCTGTTTATGTGCAATCTGCCTCTGGTGCCATCACTGTGTATACTGACCATCACCCTTTAAATTTTTTGCATAAGTTCCAAAATAAAAACCAACGACTGACCAGGTGGAGTTTGTTGCTGCAGGAATACTCCCTGGATGTCAAACATATTAAGGGATCCAGAACGTGCTAGCCGATTGCCTATCACGTATCTATTAAAGATTACATTTACCGGGTTGGCCTCATACAGCAGTAAGATAAACTTAAATGAGAGGATTTTGGCAATTAGCTCTCCCTTGTAGCGAGGTAAATATCATGCTTTAGTAGTGCGCTTTCAAGCCTTCAGCTGTGAGATGCCTTGCAGTTCGAATAACGCTCCAGCTACGTTCCGGCTATGTTCTGATGTGGTACCTGGAGACGTTGCCTACTTTGGGTGATATCCTTATTATATCCTCATTATAATCTTGCTGTTGCCAATCTGGTGGTGAATCTATCTATGTATTATGTTTAATATTATGTACTATACTCCTTAAACTCTTTTCTAGGGGGGAGGTCTTACATACGGAGCCCTGTATGTTTATTTAAGGGTTAGAATTAAGAGTTGAAGGAGTGCCAAACTACCCCGGCGGCGAAGCAGACCAGCGAGCGAACCAGCGAGTGGGAAACCAGCTCGTCTGCATACCAGCAAACAAGCCTTCACACCTGCGTGCGTCATAGGGGACCCTGCAAACTACTTCAATGACCCGACGCTATGACGTATGATCGACGCCAGGAGACTCCATTGGAGCACGCACCTGCTACGCAACTCGAGGAGCTGTGTTTGGGGCGCGCACCATCTCCCGCCTCCTGATTCGTTCCTACACAATCATTGTTTAGTATATAAGACCCGAGTAGTGGGCATTCAAATCAGTCTCATTTGGAGTTGGGAAGGTGAACTTGCAGCTGGAGGAAGACCGGGTGAAGTATTATAATGGGATTGTGACTGTCAGTCAGATTATATAAGTGTGTGTTAAGTGTGTTCGGTGTAAACACTTACATTATGTTGGTTAGTGAGATATGTGATTGGGAATTAACGTTAACGCTACTATTATGTACTTAACTATTTGATTGGGAATTAACGTTAACGCTACTATTATGTACTTAACTATTTTAGTTGACTAACTTGTGGACTAAAGCAACTCTTCAAGTAATTGGGTTATGATAAAAGTAATACTATTGTTTTATATTAAGACTTACGAGTCCTTTCATTTTCTTTTAATTAAGCTTACATTGCTTAACGGTACTTAGTATGGTGATACTATTGTTTCATATTAGTAATATCGCCTTAGACTAACATGGCTGTTTTAATGTTACTTCTTGTGATTTCCTAAGCTGAAGACAATTATTTTAGCTTCAAAATATTATTTTTGCTTTTCATATTATTTGAGTGAGACCTGAATCGAATCTATGAAGCGATCCTGTAACTTAATTTACTCATAATCAAACTGCAATGTTACGTGGTTAAGAAATACATTTAACTAATTATTAAATATATATCTAACTTTTTATGTGACTTTGATATTAATCCTGATGATAATAATAATATAATACTATTAACGTAAGACAAGAACCAAGAATAATAACTACATTAAATATAAATAAAAGGACATATAAGAAAACTATCTATTCATTTCAAAAAGGGTAAGAGACAGAAATATTCTTACTTTAATATTTATCTTTCAAGACTTTTTATAGAATAGTCCTTCGTTAGATATAAGTTATTCGGTTCATAACCAAGGCCCACTAAGCTTCGGTTAAATAATAATTCTTTATAAATACTACATGACTTTAATTAGTTTCATTATTTTTTCATAATTAAAGAGTCAATAAAGGATACCAAGTCCTAAAGATCCAAAAGGAAAGGAAGCAACAACAGGAAATAATGTTATTATATTTTACTTTTGTTTTGCCTTCAGCTGACTGATACCTTAATATATATATCTGTGCTATCTAGATTCATCAAGTTAACCACTTGAGGATCAAGATACGTAACAATGTATATTTTTTTGCTACTTTTATCCCTCTCTGTTTTAATATTGCAACTAAAACTTATACAAGCATGGCCACCACGACCAATAGGGCTATCCACTTTGACATCATCCACTATATCCTCCTCATTACTAAATGTCAGATAAAGTACACTCCCCTGCGTCTCATCTCTATATCTCGGTATCTCTGTAATATGTTGCGTTAAGAAACAATCTCTCACTTTCTCTATGAACTTATATTCCAGGCTACATTGTACCGCTGGAGTAGTATCATTTGCCCAGTTGATCCTTGGCAAATTGAAATATCCAAGCAAAACCTTATATTTGGTATCTCTATTATCTATTTCCTCCATTACTTTCAGTAGGTTATCATCCTCTTCCCTACTATTATTTGGGCTTCTGTAAATAGAGGCAATTAAAATTGACCCTCTTGCACATTTTACTTCAATATACAAATACTCACAATACTGCTGTCTCAAATACACCTCATTAACCTTAAGCTCTTTTCTTACATAAATAAACAGTCCTCTTCCAACCTCTGCCCTACTAGCATTATGTTCATACAAATCAAAACCTTCCAAACTATACTCCACCAGTTCCCTTTCGATTCTAGCATTTGTTGGTCTTACTTCCTATAGTGCTATGACATCGGGTTTATCCTCTTCATCTTGCAACCTACATATCAGTTATCTTTTCTTGTCCTGGGTAAACACATCAACATTACTAAACATAATCTTTAGTCTTTCTACCATTCTCTCAGCAACTGCACTATCCCGCTCCTATTGTTCGTACCCTGCTCTTTCCTTTGCACTACTGGGTCTGCAGCTTCGTCTCCTGTCTCTTCCGAAGACATCTCCACCTTGTTCTCCTCCTTCACCATATCGCCTATCACCTTCTCTCTCTTCCCTGATCTCCTTCTCTCTTCTATTCGTATAAACCACTTCCTCAATTTCCCGTCCCTCACTCTTCAGAAAAACTTCTTCTTATCCTCCTCACCCAACCTTCTATTCTCTTTTATAGGTCTCATCTCCCCCCTTCTATATCTACTTATCCTACTGGCTTCCTCCACCTGCTCTTCCCATCCATATCCATCCGCATCCATACCTTTCATGACCTCCTTCACTTTCTCCACATCCCTCACCTTCCTCTCCCCATTATCAGTCATATGTGCCTCTACTGTATATCTCCATGCAAAATTACACTCCTATCCCTGTCCATGGCCTCCCTTACGACACTCTTCTTTTTCTTTATGACACCCACGATTGCACTCTCGAAACTTGTTTTGGTCTTATTAATTTCTTCCTTTTGATCTTTCACAATATCCTCCAAGGCCTTCACTTTCTGTTCACCTACCATCGTCCATGCTGTTGTCTCCTTCACCTCCTTGACTCGTCCTTCGTACTCCTTCAGCTGCTCCTACAACGCCACATTCTCTGCTCCCAATTCATCTACCCTTTTTTAATACCATCTCTAGGCTATTAGTAACTTCCGAAATAGGCTTATGTGTGCCTCCTTCACTTTTCCCTTCACCACCTGATGTACCACACAATTCACACAATACCTTAACTTTCTCACCAATATCCCCCTTCCACTTCTCCATATCACACTTCCACTTTTCCAAATCCTGCACAATACTAATAACCTCTTCTAACTTCTTATCTGTACTCATAAGCCCACGAAAATCTTGTAGCCTATCCTCCGCCACCATAATTCCCTCCGCCATCTTTCACGGTCGTAACAAAACAACAACACTCTTATTCCACCGTATCACATTTTTACCACGCTAATTTCACTTCCAAACACTTTATGAGTCTTTCCCTTTCCTCACTAGCCCCGTATGCACTCAACGTTCCTGATATTTACTCTCGCTTATGTAATAATACAGAGCCTCAAAGCTGCGTCCGCCACCCGCCAGTCCATTTTCTTCCTGCGGCGTTCGGGACGTCTCGGCCGCCTGTGATTCCTTCCCTGTGATGGTGTGTGGCAGGGCAGGGTTAATTGGGCCTGCCCATACAGCAATACAATCAACAATCATCATCATCATCAGTCACATGCACATGCTGCTAGCTGGTCACTGGTTTGCTACGATCGATAATGTGAACTACTTGACGATTTGTTATTATATTTTAAACCTGTATTCTGCTGTATTTCATAGTTATAAAGTGAGGTAAACAATTGTTGTGGTCATTCTCATTCCTAGTTCCAATTCTGAGAGTTAGGGAATGTGAGATTTTGCGTGAGGGATAATATAGGGGTAATATGGGAATAACTCTGAATTCATAATAATAAAAAGTAACACAACCCCAAAATGTGATAATCCGACCCATGTTATGGCAAAGGTTAGCTCGGATTTGGCATTTTTTAACAGTCAAAATACCTTCACATTGAAAAGTCTATATTTTTCCATTTCGTGAGTAGGCTTTGCCTATTACTAATTCATGACCATGTTCTATTTTGGACAGCCACAGGGAGGCCCATAGCTGTTCATGGTCAATGTTACCATTTATCCACCCACGATTTTCAAGGTTTTATTTATTTGTTGTTGTTTTTTCTTGATATTTAGTTGTGTTATACCATTTTGCAGCTCGAATTGACGTTTTGTCAGAGTTTTCCGGCATTGAGTATGACAATTTGACATATTGCATATGTGTTCGACAAGATACCCTTTTAAATCGACTGATACAATCTTTAACCCTTAAAAAGCGGCTCACCACTTAAGTCGAGTTAAATAAAGCTGGACTATGTGGCGGCGCTCGAATTAGGTCGAGTGGCAATTTCAGCACGTAATGTGGCTGAGAGAGAGAGACAAGTGGTGGCAGGAGACTAGCGAGCGTATGACTGCTCCAGACCACCGCGGCGAACCTACTGACACAAATCTCAGCTCCCTCCTCC
The DNA here is from genome assembly GCA_032716605.1 of Paralithodes platypus. Lineage (NCBI taxonomy): Eukaryota > Metazoa > Arthropoda > Malacostraca > Decapoda > Lithodidae > Paralithodes > Paralithodes platypus. The sequence goes on along the minus strand of CM064496.1, from coordinate 17,195,757 downwards.
CTCTCTCACTCGCTACATACTCAATTATGTACCGAAAGTACCGAATTACCTGCTTTTTGCACTCGCGTTGCACGGTTATTGCAAGAAAACTATCCATCATACAAGGATCGTTATGGTGTCATTCGAAAGCTCTGTTTATGCCCTTTCAGGGATAGGTACTTGTTTTACGTTCTGGGTCTTATTTAGGCATGAAAATGATCACGTAAACAGCCCTATTTTGGCTAAAAACACCCCGCTGTGCGGTACATATAAATAAACCGCATAGGCCGCTCGTAAGGTGTTAACCCTTATGGTATAAGGAAGTTCTTGAGTAAGGAATCTCTTTTGACCCTCACTCATTCATTTGTTATATCTAGAAATGATTACAGTAATTCATTATTCATTGGTCTATCAAATGATATTTTGAAGAAACTCCAGTCTGTTCTCAATAGGTGTGCTAGACTAATATTTTCACTTCCACCCAGAACACCCACCACATATTATCTAATTGATCTATACTCGCTTCCCATCAAGGCCTGAATAGAGTTTAACATGTGTTTACTGACATTTAAGGTGCTGAGGTTTGGTGAGCCTAAATATTTGTTGGATCTTCTATTTCCAACACATAATGAGTCAAATGTGAATTTGCGTAGTGGTGATGACCCATATCGCCTTTATGAGCCCAGAGCCATTGGGGAACGTGCTTTTGCTGCTAGATCCTTTTCTTATGTTGCCCCACGTCTATTCAATCGACTTCCAGTGTCACTTAAGCAGTTTAATTGTGTTGACGCTTTTAAGAAACAACTGAAGTCGCACATATTTCTGAAGGCTTATGATACTGGGGAGCACAGAGTTACTGATGACTATAAGCTTAAATGTTTTTGTTTTTGTTTTTGTTTTTGTTTATTTTTTGAAATGGAAAAATTTGAGTTAATGTGAGCGCTCGTGAATCCACTTGGAGAATTGGCGCTCGAACAAATAAAATACCAGCATATTATTATTACAGTATTATTATCCTAGCCATAAAATAATTCCTACAGGAGGCCAACTAGACGAGGCAAATGGACGTTGATCAATCATTAATCAATAATCACAAACCTGCTAGCCTAGGGGGGCTATCCTTCCCCCATCACGATGAACAGGAACGTAGGCTGAAAAGCGTCGTGAACAAGTGCAGAACCCCTCACTAAGTGAGACAACTAGAAACGCACATGTTCCACCACGAAGAGATGACAAAACCGCTTTACCCACCTGATTGGGTAGCCGAAAAGTGGGCTCCATATCCTCTAAAAGAAGCCTCATCCCTAAACTAACTCTTAGTAAATGAAGCGAAGAAAAACATAAAAACAATACATGTGGAGTCCTTGCCTTATCACAACAAAGTCATCCAGATAAAAGTTTGCAAATGCACAGCCTGGCTAATCTATAATACTACCCTAACTTCAGCACAGGTATGTACAAATGAGCAAAAGACTCACAAGCCGGAGGTAGGAGACGAAAGAAGCGAGGCTGGGCACACCTCCGATCCCCACGACGCCTACGAGAAGAAGACACAAGAGCCAAGATAAGGGCTTGGGATGCGCAAGGACAACAACAGACGCGTGAAAAGCACACTCTGCCAGATCACTTTTGATATTTGTATTTTTTTTTTTTACTAGTTCTTTCAGTAGTGGTACCCACATCATTATACAGACGAGTCTGTGAGTGTTTTTGAGCGTTCGCTCACAAAGATTTGGCAATCTTAATATTTTACTCTCCTAGGCGGGTCGTTTGAACGGCGAGTCAGAGGTTCAAAGATTGGCCATAACATTTGTAAGGCGCATCGTCAATGATGGAGGGGCCACTAATAAATATTAAGCTTTGGTAGTGGCATGCTGAATGAAACTTTTGGCAACACTGCTCTCAGTCAACTTCCCTCACCGTGCGAGGTTCCTCAATCTCTCAATAACTGGCAGGCGGGAGAGTGCGCCGGCTGATCCCTTTAACCCTCCAGCCCCGGGGGCTATAGCTTACGACTGTGCTCCGGTACCGGGTGTTTTGACGATCTTTGGCCTATGTTAACTACTCTGTAAGTCAATGAATATGTCATGTAATGTTGTGAATAAAAAAGAATAATGTTCCACAAACCTTCCTCTGTCGAATGGCGTTGAATAGAGGTCTCTAGCCCCTCTGGTTGCATAATGGTGAGCGCGGGAAGACGAGTGCTTTTCGGCGGCAAATTCTTCCCGCGTTCGGACGCGTCGCCCCGGCCATGGCTACGACGCACCTAGCCGCTCGCTGCGCCAAAGTATTTATCTCCCTTAGACGATTTTAGTGTTTGATATTGAGAATGTGATGTTTATTTGATATTTTCTAGTTATTTTGAGGCCAATTATATAAAATATGTTTATTAGGGTATCACTGTCACTGATATTGCTAATTTTCACTCGATACCGTACATTTTATTAGTAATTGAGGTAGCTTATTGTTGTATTAGGCACTGATTATTCGTTATCACAGGTGTTTATTATACTTTGGCCATCAAATATTAGGTCTTGTGTCACTTTCACTTTGACAAATATGCTTTAGAGAGTGTCACTGTCACTGATAATGCTCATTTTCACTCGATACCGTACATTTTATTAGTAATTGAGGTAGGTTATTGTTGTATTAGGCACTGATTATTCGTTATCATAGGTGTTTATTATACTTTGGCCATCAAATATTAGGTCTTGTGTCACTTTCACTTTGACAAATATGCTTTAGAGAGTGTCACTGTCACTGATAATGCTCATTTTCACTCGATACCGTACATTTTATTAGTAATTGAGGTAGGTTATTGTTGTATTAGGCACTGATTATTCGTTATCACAGGTGTTTATTATACTTAGGCCATCAAATATTAGGTCTTGTGTCACTTTCACTTTGACAAATATGCTTTTGAGAGTGTCACTGTCACTGATAATGCTCATTTTCACTCGACACCGTACATTTTATTAGTAATTGAGGTAGGTTATTGTTGTATTAGGCACTGATTATTCGTTATCACAGGTGTTTATTATACTTTGGCCATCAAATATTAGGTCTTGTGTCACTTTCACTTAGTTATATGATTTGTAAACGTTTTATATACAATTTATTGTGTCTTTTTTCACTGATTATATATTTCTATAGGTTCTAATCATATGAATGTCACTTGGTATATACATATGTGTCACTTTCACATATTATTATGGTGTAATTGTATTTGTATCAATGTTCTCATAATACATGACTTTTGTATTACAATACATTGGTTTTCTTCCACTTTTTGCCTATATATAATTATAGTGTACATATTGTCATTTTATTTGGCAATTTCAGTATGATTATTAGAACTCCAGCTTGGAGTGGTAATCAAAGAAGCAATCTACAGCACAGAGTGCCACCTTGCACTCCACACACTCCAGGGTTGACTTTTTACCTGACCTCGGCTTCACCCTGCTGTTGTAGCAGACATGGCACCGCTTCTGCTGTGTTCTTCCGGATTCATTCTGAGGCAGGGAACCAAGCCTGTGCCTAATCAAGTATTGAGCAGACTGCAAGCGGTCAATAACGGCGGGCCCAGGATGTGCCACTGCCCTCTGTGGCATAGCATACTTCTCCAGGAGCTCCGTCAACACCTGCTTTTGGAACCTCCGCAGGCTATTGAACTTCATGGGTGTGTTCACATTCCGAAGCTTGTATATGTTGTAGGCATTCAGAACTGACATGTCCACCATATGCAGAAAGAACTTTTTGTACCATCTGCACGAGGTACGCAGGCAGTCAATGAAGCCTATCTGCATGTCGGACATGTCCACCAGCCTCATGTTGATGTCGTAGTCCAGGACAGCATCGGGCTTGGTCACCCTGGCCTGGGTGCGGCGATCCACCTTGCCAGTCTCCACCATTTCCCCCTTGTGGATGGTGGTCAGGAGGTTGACCTTCCGCTGGTCGTGCCAGTGGATAGCCAGAATGGGCCCCGACTTCTTCTTGAACACATCACCTTTTTTGGTCTTTGGAGGGAAAGGTGGCATGCCCTTCCTTTTCCCTCGTACTGTGCCTACAGTCCCCGTCTTGCGCTCATGCAGGTACTGTGAGAGAGTGGGGGACGTGTAATAATTGTCCGTGTAGAGGACGTGATTCTTATGAAAGTAGCGGTCCATCATGGCTTGCACCACTGCTCCGCCAAAGCCAATGAGGGGGTCCACAAGCAAGTCCCCTTCCTTCCCGCTGTACACCAGGAAGTCCAGGACATAGCCAGTTTGGCAGTCGCACATCACAAAGAATTTTATGCCAAAGCGATGTCTTTTTGAGGGGATGTACTGCCGGAAGCTGAGTTTTCCCCGGAACAGCACAAGAGACTCGTCAATGACGACCTTGCGGAAGGGCTTGAAGTAGGAGGTGAAGCGTTCTCGCATCATCTCATACAACGTCCTAATCTTCCACAGCTTGTCTGGGAGGTGGACGTCAAGGTTGGTGACAAGATGGAGCGCTGCGAGGATATCAAGGTACCGGTCGCGAGACATATATTTCCCGAAGGCAGGGGTGGATATCAGATCATTGGTGATCCAATAGTCAGGCAACCTATGCTTCTTGACATGAGGCATTAGCATGGTGAGTGCCAGGAACACCATGAACACTTTATGAGTCACTGGGGTCCACTGCCTCATGTGGCCCTTGGTCACCTTTCCCAAAAAGTGGACCTGGAATTGGTGCTGCTTATTTGTCTCTTTGACAACATAGCCTACCACCTCCTCATCAAAGAAGGCCTCAAACAGTTCGTGTGGTGGAGCATTGGGGCCTGCAGGAAAATTGGGGGTAACGCCTGAACCCTCCAGTACCTCATCAAAAGCTGGCACATCAGGGTTGTATGCATCCTCATCAACTACGTCTTGCCACTGAAAAACGTAGAATGGGTCTTGTCTACGCTGACGAGGAGCTCCAGCTGGTGGCCCAGCACGCCCACGGCCAACTCGGGAGGCGCGCGCCCTAGGGCGGCGAGGGCGGCGGCCAGGGCGGTGGGCAGCACGACGGGCAGCACGGCGCCGGGCCAAGCGGATGGGTCGAGGGTCGTCGATGTCCATATAGTCATCGTCATGGTGGTCATCTTGCCCTGACGGTGGACCTATGTAATCATGGCCAGAGTCTTGAGAGAGGTGCCCTTCATCATCAGTGGCCCCCACATAATCTGGCGGGGAACCAGTGATGCGTGGGCGGCGTGCGGGTGGGCGAGGTGGGGAAGGAGTGGCAGGTGAGGCTGTGTCCCCCCGAGGTCCCGGGCTCCTTGGCCTGCGACGAGTGACAGAAAGCAATGTTTCACTGTCACTAGGCCCAGGTATTGGTGATGCGAGCTCAAAGACTTCTTCAGGAAGACATGTTGAAGGCGGGAGAGGTGGGGAGGACCGTGGGGAAAGTTGCGGGGACGTATGGCTGGGGCCGGCCGGGGTGGACGCCGCGGGAGCCTCGAACAAAACTCTCTTACTTTTCTTAATTTTCTTGGTATATTTCCTACCTTTCCCCTTTTCGGCAGCAGTATGTCTCCTGTCGGGGGACCTAGGAGGCAAATAGGCCGAAAGTGGGGGGTCCTCAACCCTTGGCAATGGTGGGGGTGGTGGGGAAGAATGCGGGGCATCCGGGTCATCTTGGGTGGCGTGGGTAGATAAGGGAGACAATGGCGGACGAGAAGGGTCACGACGCTGACCCTCACTCACAGCCTCATCCTCACCAAGTAGTTTTGCTTGTTCCCTAGCTGCCGCGGCCGCCTTCTCAAGTATTTTCTGCTTATACAAATGTAGCTTGAAAGGCGATTTACCTGGGGAAGGGCTTGGCGTCGTGTCACTTAAGCGAAATTTGGTGAGTGACCTTGAACTCTCCCACTCGCTCACTCTCTCAAGTTCACTGTCTTTAGGTAAACCAGCTTCCTCAACAACTGGTACATCACCTTCATCACTCTCATCACTGTCATGTTCTCTCGCAAATCCCAGGAATTGCTCTTCTTTATCACTCTCATGGCCATAATCACTCGACTTATAATTACTGGAGTCGTCACTGACTTCATCATCAACATTATGCTTGGCATCAGCTCGCTCATAAAGTCTCAATGTCGTCTCAATACCTCCGGGAGATAACACATTTAGGCGATGGCGTCGGGGTAAGGCGCGACGAACAAGCAAGGGCGTCGTAGGAAGCACGGTATCGGACACAGCGGAATCACTATTTGGCGTACTGTCCATGATGGCGTCGGGGTAGATACTGTTGCTGTGGCGGAGTTTACGCCTGGTGGCGCCACCTACCGTCCCACGATACCGAAAATGTACGCGCGGCATTCGAAAGCACGCATGCAAGCAATGGGCGTTCAAGAGCCCTTCCGGGTTGCGCGGGCCGAGGTTGTTATGGGCGTTCAAGAGCCCATCCGGGTTGGAGGGGTTAACCATATCAAATATCTAGGGTTTTATATTTTAGAATAGTTTTCTGTAATTATTCTCTTTCTCTCTCTCTTTCTCGCTCTCTCTCTCTCTCTCTCTCTCTCTCTCTCTATCTATCTATCTGTCTATCTATCTATTTCTATCTATCTACCTATCTATCTATCTATCTATAACCAAGGAAACCAAAGTGCGAGTGAACAGAGGTGGAAACGACCACAAGGTGTTATAGGTACCAAGAATATTACCAATTCAAAATTTAGAGGTAAATGTACATCTAAAACAGCTGATATGTATATAGGTAATGTTGACTTATGCCCCTTTCCCACTGGTGCGACAACTCACGATTTTCGTCGCCGATGACTTAGTTTTGTCAAATTTGCAAGAATACGTGCGACGTTCACGATTTTGACCGTTTCAAACAGATGACAAATTATACTCGGCGAAGATGTCGCCGATGTCGGCGACGCAATCGCCGACCTTCTGCGACGTTATCGGCGAAGTGAGCGATGTTTCGCCGATGACCTCTGCGAGGCATGTCACATTTTCAAAAATATCTTACGAAATCATGCGAGGATGAAAGAAACTCGCTGTATGTTCTGCGACGTCTTCGGCGATTCAAGCGACGGTTCGGCGTATTGAAACCTGGATGGGGGTAAACGTCTTAAAACAGTAGGCTGAACGGGGCCGAACGGGGCAAAGAGAGAGGGAGAGAAATAGAAAAAAAAAACAAGGAGAGAGGGAGAGAAAGAAAAAAAAAGCAGCGAGGTGGGCTCAATGTTTGCGTTACGGCTTAAAAATTGAGCACACCTCGCCTTATTTTGTTTTCTCTTTCTCTCCCTCTCTCCTCGTTTTTTGTTTGTTTTCTATTTCATCCCTAGACCTCCATCAAGCATATAAAGCACCCCCCCAACACCCTCCTTCAAGATCAATTTGTACATTTGTCAATAGAAAAATATCCTGGCCGAAGGCCGGTTCCTCAATAAATACAGGCTCGCTATCGCTAGCCAGGAAAAACTCGATGCCTAAATGACACGAAAAGTCTTAATATTGACAACGAAATGGGGTGAAATGTCTTAAATTCCCCAAACTAATGGGCCAAACGTCATGAAGTATGAAAACTAATGGGGTTAACCATGAGGAAGACAGGGGACCAGAAAAACGACCCATCTTCCCTTAATTCGGAGATTGGCAAAGAGAGAGGGAGAGAAAAAAAAAAAAAAAATTAGGAGAGAGGGAGAGAAAGAGAAAAGTAAAACAGCGAGGTGGGCTCAATTAGGCTAAGCCGTAACGTAAACATTGAGTACACCTCGCTGTTTTCTCTTTCTCTCCCTCCTCGTTTTTTTTTCTCTTTCTCTCCCTCTCTCTTTGCCTATAATCCGTTCGGCCCCGTTCAGCCTACTGTTTTAAGACGTTTATCCCCATCCAGGTTTTAATATTTTCCTGGTGAGCGGTAGCGAGCCAACATATATATATATTTTTGTTTTGAGAGCAAGCTAAATTTGTATATTTTCGATAGAAAAATGTCTCCGGCGAAGCCGGATTTCTCCATATAATGCTGGTTCGCTATCGCTTGCCAGGAAGATATCGATACTTGGATGGGGATAAACGTCTTAAAACAGTTGGCTGAATGGGGCTGAATGGATACAAACCAGAGAAAGAGAGAAAAGGAGAGAAAGAGAAAACAAAAAACAGGTGAACCCCCACGAGAGGTGCATAGAAGAAAGGGTTCATCAGGATCACTATAGGCCTAATACATTTTTTTTACCCACCTCGCCGAAGGTGCTCTTTGGCATCGTCGATGTTCTCGGAACATCTGAGAGCATCAGCGAGCAGAGCATCTGAGAACATCGGTGAGCATCCATGAAGCGTTGCAAAGTTTTTTTGTGCGAAACCCTCCGCGATGTCTCACCGATGTCGCAGATGATCGCAGAAGCCCTCGCAGATCCCTCGGCGATGCTCGACGATGCTTGCGAGGGCAACCAATCCTCGCGAGTCCTCGTCCAAAATTTTGAACAGTCCGAACATTTGCGACGACCCGCGAGGGCCCTTGCGAGGCCTTGAGAGGCCTTGAGAGTCAAACGATTTTTCATGAGAGGTGTTGAGACATGTCACGAATGTACCAATTTATTGGTGTCGGCGACGAAAATCGTGAGTTGTCGCACCAGTGGGAAAGGGGCATTAGAAACCCATAGTTGTGATATAGCTGACTATATTCAGAATGAACTGCATGGTAAAGTTTTTAATTGCAATGAACTTGAGTCTAAATTTGTGAGGGATTGGAAATCATTTAAGGTAAATATTTACATGAAAGAGAGAGAAGAGTTGGTGCATCCAGAATGTTGGCCGAGTAGTGTTGAGATACGGAAATACTATAATTCTAAGTCTAAAGGTCAATAGTTTGACCTGTAAATCTGTTGTTTTCTTAATCTGCTTATTATTGTAAAATGGTCAGAATTGTGTCTTATAACTGTAATTCTATGAGAAACAACGCTGAAACTGTTAAAACATCAACTAATGAATATGATATCATATTACTACAGGAAATAATGTTATTGAAAGATGACCTACCTTTTCTTAAATCAATTAACGATAAATTTGATGGGATAGCTTGTGTGAAGGATAAGTCAAATGAAGGTATATTGGAAGGTCGACCGTCTAAAGGCGTTGCAATATTGTGGAAGAAAACCCTTAGTACTATTATCGAACCCCTTTACTGTAATGTTATGATACTGGGAATTTTAATTTTAACCGAATCAATGCCAATCTTACTTTTGAATGTTTATCTTCCTTGTGACAAACAAAATTATGATTCCTTAGATGAATACTCGAAATGCTCTGGCAACTCTTGAACACGTCCTATGTGAGCAACACATATGTAATATACTTATTGCTGGGGATTTTAATGCTAATACTGATAGAGGTCGATTTGGGAGAGATTTGTTGTACTTCTTAGAACATAGGAATTTATCTCTTGCTGACTATACGTATTTACCAAATGAGTCCTTTACATATCTATGTCCAGCCAAAAACTCCACTAGCTAGATCGATCATATAGCTGCATCAGAAAATATCCTTAATAACATTGATGACATTGTTATTCGATATGACCTTGCTCTGTTTGACCATTCCCCTTGGCATTTGAGTTGTGTGTTGATGTGTCTACTGAAACTAATTTAACTCGGGAGAAAAGTACACATGATTTTGTTGACTGGAAGTTATTTAATAATCTGGATGTAGTTACTGAATATAAAAGAAACATTGACTCATTAATTGATAAATTGAATATGATAAATTGTGAATGCCTAGACTGTGGTACATATCGATGTGCTGATAAAAATCATATTGATGACTTAACCCATCTTTATAACAATATAGTTTCCATACTTTTGAATGCTTCTTCTCAATATAATTATGAATCAAAGACTAATCAAAGGGTGGTACCTGGCTGGAATGATCATGTGAAGGGCTTATATAAACTAGCAAGAGGTAGATTTTTAAACTGGAAAATTATCGGATGTCCGACATCTGGTCCACAATTAGATGAAATGAAGAAGTCTAGGAAAGAGTTTAAGAATGCCTTGAAAGTTGTCAAGAAAAATGAAAAGAGGATTAGAAATGATAAATTGCTTGATTCGCTTAGCAATAATAAATATAAGGTATTCTGGAAAGAAGTTAAAAAGGTAAAGAACAATAACGCCGGAACTTTCCTGAATGTAAAAATTGAAGGGGAATGTGATGCCAATAAGATTGTGGAGCTTTTTTCGAATAAATTTTAATGTATATTTGATGATGGCAATTGTCAGAATGCAAAAGACTTACAATATGATAAATTATGTATGCCAGTTAGAAAAGGTGAAATATATGGTAGTATGACGACATATGATATGTCAAAAGCTATATCAGACCAACTATGGAATAGGCCCTGATAATATTCATTCAAACCATCTGAAATATTGTCCTGAAGAAATGCTAAATATCAAAATTGTTTTCTTCTTTTATTGTTCATGGTTATTTACCATCAAAAATTACATATGGAATCATTATGCCTTTAATCAAAGATAAATATATGAATCAATCATCAATTGACAATCATAGACCAATAATGTTATCTTCAAACTTTATAAAATTATTTGAATACTGTCTACGATACAAATTAATGATATATGTAAACTTAAATGATAGGCAACATGGTTTCAGGGAGAAATACTCCACTTCCTCAACCTGTATGGTATTGAAAGCAACGGTATTAAGGTACACTAGTAGTGGGTCAAATGTGTATTCCTGTTTCATTGATTATAGTAAAGCCTCTGATAAAGTTAATAATTTTAAACTTTTAAATAAGTTTTTAGCAATGGATATTCCAATTTTTATTGTAAATATATTGTTTTATTTTTACCGACATCAGGCTGTAATGGTTAAATATGAAGGTACTTTTTCTAAGAAATGGGCAATAAGGAATGGAGTTAGACAAGGAGGTGTGCTATCACCATTATTGTTTTCTATATACATTGACTCTATCTTAAATGAACTGACTACATGACTGTAAACAAGGGTGCAGTCTTGGACTGCAGTCTTGTAATATAATTGCCTATGCAGATGACCTTGTATTAATGGCTCCATCAGCTAAAATTTGTACAATATCTGATAGATAAAGTACAAGTGTCATCAACATCATTAGATTTAACAATTAACGAGAGTAAGACAGTTTGTATGTTTTTAAAATGCAATAACGCTCGTAATGTAGGTCCTGAAATATATTTGAATGGTAACATTTTAAACTGTTGCTGACCATAAATATCTTGGTTTTATTATTGATAGCAATCTGTATAATGATAAAGACATAGATAGATGTAGAAATACATTTTAGAATTAATTTAATTGTATTTTAAGGAAGTTTGGCAAAATTACTTTTAATGTTTTTATATATCCTGTTCAAAGTTATTGTTTGAATTTTTATGGGTCTGTACTATGGTTTTTCAACAAGAAGTGTTACATTGCTCTTAAACAATTTGCAGTTGGGTACCATAAAGCCATAAAGAAAATATTGAATGTGAAGTATTGGGAGAGCAACCATTATGCGTGTTATATGTGTGGCCTGAAGACATTTAAGCAATAATTATTAACTGGATACAAATTAGATATGTCCATAGAACTCTCATGAATCCATGTACCTTTGTGAGTAAAAACATTATATATTTCAAACAAAGATCATTTATTGTTAAAGACGTGGAGAACACATTGATGGATGTATATGGATTTATTGTTAAAGACGTGGAGAACACATTGGTGGATGTATATGGATTTATTGTTAAAGACGTGGAGAACACATTGATGGATGTATATGGATTTATTGTTAAAGACGTGGAGAACACATTGATGGATGTATATGGATTTATTGTTAAAGACGTGGAGAACACATTGATGGATGTATATGGATTTATTGTTAAAGACGTGGAGAACACATTGATGGATGTATATGGATTTATTGTTAAAGACGTGGAGAACACATTGATGGATGTATATGGATTTATTGTTAAAGACGTGGAGAACACATTGATGGATGTATATGGATTTATTGTTAAAGACGTGGAGAACACATTGATGGATGTATATGGATTTATTGTTAAAGACGTGGAGAACACATTGATGGATGTATATGGATTTATTGTTAAAGACGTGGAGAACACATTGATGGATGTATATGGATTTATTGTTAAAGACGTGGAGAACACATTGATGGATGTATATGGATTTATTGTTAAAGACGTGGAGAACACATTGATGGATGTATATGGATTTATTGTTAAAGACGTGGAGAACACATTGATGGATGTATATGGATTTCGGAACTTAATTACAAATTATATTGATGCAATAATGGCAAGAATATTTCCCGTGCAGCATAATGAGCCCACATTGCGGTAAGGAAAGAACAATATATATATATATTTTTGTTCTTATTTTATGAATATCTTATAGACATAATATGTGTGAATATATATACTGTATACTGTATGTATTATAACTATATTTTATTAACCAAATATGTAAAAAGCATACCTTGTATCTTTTTATGAAATAAAAATATGAATGACTGACTGACTGACTATCTATATATATATATATATATATATTGTTATGCCGGGTTGTAATACAACTTAGCTTCATTATTGTCTTTACTCAAATCCAAATGTGGACTTTTAGACTCAATATATGCTCAACAGGGACACATCGAACACGTTCCTATTCACAATTATGTACTCAATCAGGTTGTAATAAACACAATAAACACACATAGATAATTATATCTCTATTTATTCAATGGCATAGAAAGTAATATTCAGGTTCGCTTAGCTACTAATCTGTAATAGCAAGAGAACCAATGCATTTAGTTGGAGTACAAGATGTCTCTTAATAACATATATATATATATATGGACATAGAATGTGACCTTAAACTTCACTTAGCTATTATAAGTAATAGTAAGTAAATTACTAAATATAGTTAGAGTACAAGATGTCTCTTAATAACATACAAATGAACATGGAATATTGGATAGTATTATTGGGGAAATATGCAATTATATATAGACATACATATACATAGAATAACTCCTTGATAATAATATCTATGTGAGTTGAGTGTCTATCGTGAAGTATTCGGATAAGTTCAAGGAAGATTAAGTTGAACTCTAGAATTACTTACTAAACAATATGGCTAACTGCACAAAGATTTCTATAGTGATCGTTGAGGAGCGCGGGGCGATATGCGCCCAAGATATACAAAGGAGGCTGCGCGTAGGTAAATATGACAAGGTAGGTCAACAGGTCATCCGCTGGACTGCGGTGCGGGAAATAAGTTGTGCGATTAATGCGACGTTTCTCTTGAATGAGGGAGGAAAACTTTAATTTAAAAAGGAGAAGGGAGATAAATTACTTTAACAATTAATTACGTATTTGGATTATTGTGAGAAAATTTATATTATGAATATACAATTACTGAACTTGCATATGTAATAATAATCTCACGGGGAATTCAGATTTAATGATTTAGATATACTGAATAAGAATTATATATTGAATACAACCTGACCTGAATCATATGATATTTTGACTACAGGAGGTTAAGAAACGCATTAAGAAAATAGCGTATATTAATAACTATAATTATACTAATAGTATAAAATGGCGTACACGACGAAGTTGCACTTAGATAAAAACACCTGGTATGGTATGAAGGAGTTCTGAACTGGTTAACAGATTCCTATATAAGGAATACAGAACGAATTAGCGTTGTATTCGAGATTGTGAAATAGTTAGATAATAGATCTATGTAAAGCTAGAATTCCTTGACGAGATGGATCGAAATTATCTATTTCATAACGGAATAAGCAAATAAGTTATTCATGAATAAACGAGTTAATGCAAAGGATCACAAAGCGTGATTGGGTTTTCGAAGAAGTTAGATTTAACTTACGATTATAATCAATAATATTTGTCTCAAGAAAGATAATCTGAGTTTAAGTATTTATGAAATTGAGCGTAGGTTCTAGGTAAAAGCTAGATTTGAATAGGGAATAGATACACGTTAAATACTTCAACTTCGACTTGTTACATACACAATAGAATAGACATATACAAGGAAAATCTGTGAGTATTCGGCTAGATATAAGTTAACACGAGTATGTAACGTATGCGTATTATGATTATATAGGATGTTTAACACAAATTAGTAATAGACCTTGGGCACAGATCTAGTTCAATAATTAATATAGCTTCTGAAGGATTAATACATAACGCAATATATACCCGGTATCGATCTTGGGCACAGATCTAGGCAAGAATTAGCACTGGAATACTCGCATATTTTACCTTACCTTCACATCAATAATCACAACGTAAGATACTCAGAGACACTTAGGGTATGTTAAGAGGATAGCATTTTGAGTGCAAGTCTGGCCGACGTGGATCGTAGATTCGGCTGGCTGGACATTAAGGGGAACTGCCTCTCACAAGCAGGGATCAGAGGTCCTGGCATCAGAGGGAAGCAGCAGGTCTGGCTGTAGTCTCGGAGGGGAGGGGGGAAGCAGTTTCTACTTCAGTGATATCCCGGACTTTTCAGCCGGAGGAATATTACTTAGATAGAGGTGCTTACTTTCAGTGAGGCAATGTTCGGGTTATTTCTTAGGTTTAATTTATAGTAACTCAACTTTAGAAGGACATAGTGAATGGTTGTGATGTAATTTGTGAAGGTAATACTTAGTCTAAAATTCCATGGTGGTTATAGGTTTATACATAATCAATTTAAGTATTTCATTTAATACACTCGTTGTGGTTACGAAGTCTAGGTAAGATATAATTGTAACTTCCGCGATTCTATGATAATCAGGGGTTATTCTTGGTGAAGTTTATATCTCCGGGAGTTTCTAAGTTCTCTGAGTTATGCTTAGTTCTCCGGAACGGTACTGCAAGAGAGATCCTAGCATCTCCACTTGTTTCTACAGCATTCCGGTCTCTGATGCCTAACTTGCATAAACATTTGCTCATTATATTGCAAGTCAGGCTGTTGGTCGAATGGAGGCCGGTGATAGGTCGAAGTGGTTTGAAAGCTCGTTGGTGATTGGTCCTGCTTCCCACTCTTTTGTATGGGAGACTGACCTAACTTCCTGGTCGTCAGAGAACGGGATGACCTGAGGGAATGGGGAACTCCTCTGCTCCGTTTTCTTCTAAAGTATGGGAAGCTTGTGGATACTCCCATTTCTCCTGCTGGCTTCTCCTCCTGTCCTTTCTATTCTCCTGCAGGTTAGCAGTCTTACATGTCCTACTCAACCCCGTTACTTCATATATATATATACCAAAATAAATGAATAAACTAATTAATAGACCAAAAAACAAAAACGGCCCATCTCCCCTTAATTGTACCTGTGATGAAAGAACAAGGGATGGATATTATTTATATATATATATATATATATATATATGATATATAAAAAGTGTTTGCTATTATCTGTGTTCCATCTAACTTTTTTTAATATGAAACCGTTGAGTGCTATTATTCATGTCCGACGAATGCCTATTTATAAATATTCACATAAAATCAAATATTTAAAGTTAGGAATTTGGGTTTGCTTTATTCTTTTCCTCATGCCATGAGCTATACGCATCACTAATTTAGAGCTCTAAAACAACAAACAAACAAATATAGTGAGAATGATATACAGTCATCATCTCTTAAAGTTAGCCACCCCTTGATGCTAGAAATATAATATCTAGGGTCTTTCTGAATGATGGATAAACTTGGGAACGCACAACGAACACACTCCACTCAAATGAAACAGGAGAAGCCTAAAAAGTCACATGAACCTTTCGTGGTTGACTAGAACATTGTTCCTTATTTTCGCGGGATGCAAGTTACTTCGAGTTAGATATTATAATAGTAAAAATATATTGCATATATTAATATATAATTTAACCAAACATTATTTTACAGTTAGTCTTGTTACCATATAATTTTTACCTAGCTCAGATTTAGATCCTCATGATTCAATAATCCCCTATGTTTACGATATTATTGACTTTAGATTACATTTTGTTACAGAATGAAGTAGATCCTACGAGTTAGAAATCAAACACTGATGATATGCAATTATTTTCATGTTCTTATTAATAGTTTCTTAATTATATTCAAGGACATAATATTCATCCTGTAATTATAGCATGTTCAAATGCTAGATGAAAGTAATGTGATGACTAATGTGACGTAATCGGCTTCATTATAACTTTGAAATTATTATATATGAAAGAAAAGTCATTCTCGGCTAACTTAACTTTTTGAAGATAACGATGTATTTTGACCGTGTATTCTTGTTATCATAACAGAGTGTTATGCATATTGTGAAAGATCTGTGGGTAATATTTAGCTCTTAATAAATCCTTTTACTACCGTATATGTTTCCTACTCGTCAAACTATAAGGGGATAAACGTCAAAAATGCGTCATGGTTCACAAGGGGTTAATTTCCAAGTTATACAGTTTAACGTTTATCAATATTCCATCAACTTCCTATAATTATTACGTTGTTTAGCATATATTCTGTGCAGCTTTTCAACTCATGAGCGAACCAATATTTCTAGTATTTTATTATATTCAATTGGTAAGCTCTGGAACTCTCTCCCTGAACCCATCTTCCCCTCATCCTATGACTTAAATTGCATCAGACTCTGTGTTTCTAGACATTTTGGCTCGAGCGTTCCTTGATTTTGGCTCTATCACACTTTGGACTCTGGGGAAGGCACTCGCCACAGGCAGTACTACCTTTTGTCTCCTTCATATACATAGAAAAAAGCAACACAAGCCTATGCTTCATTACACATGTTAGATTGAATTATAGTGTTAATGGTATTTGTGTAGTTGCTAATCAATTATGGACCTATTGTTAGTTCTGGTTGGGCAACACTGATGCAGAACTGGATACAGTGAGATGGAAGGGGCAGAAGCTAGATACGGTGATCAGCTAACATACGATAATATTTAATAGTGAATGGAGTAGGAAAACAATGTGATGCGTGCGCATTCATTTAAGCAATAATATATGTAGCATTTTGTTTTACCGCAGGTAGTCAGGAATTGCATAGGTTTTGTATCGTCGCAAATAGTAGACATATATTGCATGGATTATGTTTATTCAGAATGTATTGCCATATTAATATACCTCTTAGAAAGGCTTCCCTTATCCCTCACGAACGAAATTAGCAGATATATATTGTGATCTGTCTGATTATGAATGGGACTTACCCCTTTATAACATACTAAAGCTAATGTTTAATTTTCTTTGGTTATAGAACTAGGAAAGCAACTTAGATAGGTTTTAATATACGGAATAGAATTACCCGGGGTATAATAATTAATTACTTTACGATGACGTAAATTCATCATATTCTGGTTACCATTAGACGATTTGCTTTAATTAATAATCTATCTCTAGGACTAAGGAGTAAATACAATTTTAATAAACCTTCTCAATGAAACAGGTGCATCTGAAACAGCGTAAAATTTTCCATTTTAGCCAGAATAAAAGGTAGAAGTACGTCATCGTGTTGCATGGGTTTAGCATTGTATTATGGAAGAACTCGACTCGATGTTGTGACTTCGGGTTGCAATATAGCTTGGATTGATTATACCTCTCCATTGCATTGTGACCTTCTTAGGAAATAGAGTAATTTAAATATAAGTAGTATTGCTTAAACAGTTTACTCTATTTTCAACTTGGCTTCGGACACTTTGAGGATTTTTGTTAAATGTAATTGGTTTCAATCTAAATAAACCCGTATGAGATATTTATTTGTGTATTATTATTGACATGCAAATAATTGTGCAACATGTTATTTGGCTGACCTTTAAAGAACTGTGAT
The DNA here is from genome assembly GCA_032716605.1 of Paralithodes platypus. Classification (NCBI taxonomy): domain Eukaryota; kingdom Metazoa; phylum Arthropoda; class Malacostraca; order Decapoda; family Lithodidae; genus Paralithodes; species Paralithodes platypus. The sequence goes on along the minus strand of CM064496.1, from coordinate 17,177,940 downwards.
TACAATGGAAAGCAAAAAGTAACGATGATGCATCAAAGCACAGAGGGTTCATTTTGCTGTTCGAGCCACCTGTACTAAATCGGAGAGTGTGTTCGTTTGTGCGTTGCCACTTTTACCTGTTTTCCAGAAAGACCCAGGATACCTATATTTCTTGCCACTGTACCATACTGTAAGTAGAAAGGAATACAAAGGAAATCAAGCAACAACAGCTCTAGTGACCCCTCTAGGCTGCTTGTCCTCCAAAACACTGAGGATCAAGTGTCCAAACAGTGGTTTAGAGTGGGTAAGGGAAAATTGGAAAGGGAACTACTGCCCTGGAACTAATTTCCGTGGCAGCATTAGGAAGTTAATAGGGGACAAATGGGTTAGTAACATGACATAGTTATAAGTGATCATTCGCATATCTGGGAAAAAGAGAGTAATGTCTTATTAATATAATACGCAATAATCCTTGATGAATCTGAGGAGGGAATAAAATAAAGTTATTCATTTACAAACGCAGTCAGTCGCGAGTTTGATGCAAGATATTTGTATAGGCGAGATTTAAAAGAATCAACGGTGCTGCAGTCTATAACGTCTCTGGGAAGCCCATTCCACAAGCTGACAACTCGATTGAAGAAGAAATTCTTAGATTCGTGTGAATTAAAAGATCTACCAATAATTTTGCAACCATTTCCCCGCGTGTAATTAAATTGGTCGATAGTAAAGTACTTACTACAGTTCATATTGTTGATACCTTTGATGTGTTTTGAACACTTGAATTAAGTAGCCTCTTAATCTGTGCTGGGTTAAAGGAATACAAATTTATTTATTGAAACATTTATTTATATATGAAAAACAGTTTGAAAATTATCTGGGTGCAATACTTTCTTTAAATCACTCTCACTTGTTGATTCTCGTAGACATGCTCGTATATTCTTGTTCTTAGACTCTTATAAGGTGTAGAAGATAGGAAGAGCTTTGGAATTAGGTTATATATACAATCATAAGAACATAAGAAAATGGGAGTCTGCAGAAAGCCGATTGGCCTAAGCAAGGCAGATCCCTGTCCCACACAACCCCAATTACAAAGCCCAATTATAGGCTCAACACTCTAATACCCTGAGGATCATCTTACCAAAACGGTTAGAGATTAACGCAGGATTATGGGGGTCTGCAGAGCGCTGATTGGCCCAACCCGGCTGATCCCCCTTCACACCCAACCCTTCTCGTCCATATGCTTATCCAATTTTTTCTTAAAGCTCCCTATCGTTCTTGATCCCACTATATCACTTGGTAGCCTATTCCACCCATCTACAACTCTGTTACCAAACCAATATTTGCCTATATCTTTTCTGAAACGAAATTTATATTAGAACCATTGGTACGAGTTCTTTCGCTATCACTGAGCGTTAGTACATTTGTCATGTCCCCTTTGTTAATCCCACTAACCCACTTGAACACCTCTATCATATCCCCTCTAACTCTGCGTCTCTCTAACGAATGTAAACCTAATTTCTTCAACCTTTCTTCATACGGAAAATTTCTAATATTATGGATCATTTTTGTCATTCTACGCTGAATTCTCTCCAATGAATCTATGTCCATTCTGTAATAAGGACACCAAAATTGGACAGCATAATCCATATGGGGTCTCACTAATGACAAGTAAAGTTTTAAGATAACATCAGCAGTTCTGTTACTCACACTCCTAGAGATGAACCCGAGAATCCTGTTTGCCTTATTACGAACGCTTAGACACTGTTTTCTAGGCTTCAAATCATTGCTAACAAACACACCTAGATCTTTCTCGCAGTCTGAATTTTCTAATTCTAAATTAGCTAGTTTATATTTAACATTTGTTTGCATCTTCCCTATCTTTAATACCTTGCATTTGTCAATGTTAAACTTCATCTGCCAATTTACTGACCATTCATGTAAGGTATCTAGATCCCTTTGGAGGCACTCTATATCGCTATCTGAATCAATTGATCTCCCCATTTTAGTATCGTCTGCGAATTTACTTATCCTACTAGTTATACCTAAATCTAGGTCATTTATGTATATAAGAAACAACAGGGGACCTAATACCGATCCCTGGGGGACACCACTTTTGACTGCTCCCCTCTCTGACTTGGTACCATTTATGCTGACTCTCTGTTTCCTACCAATTAGCCATGACCTAATCCATCCCAACAACGACCCTCCTATTCCATGTGCCTCAACCTTTCTCATCAATCTCTCATGAGGGACTCTGTCGAAAGCTTTACTGAAATCTAAATATATAATATCATATGACTTGTCACTATCTACTGCTTCATATACCTCTGAGAAAAAGCTAAGCAAATTAGTAAGGCAAGAACGTCCCTGAGTGAATCCATGCTGAGAAGAATTTATTAAGTTAAAAATATAAGCATAAAATGTTCTATAAGAAAAAATCCAAATATCAACAGTAAAAGAGATATTACATGTTGAAAGTTATATTTTTCGATGTATTTCCTGATAAGACAGGACCAGCTGTCAAATGGCCTATTCAACTTTCATCTAAATGTGTACATTTTGTATGTATATACTCAGGCCCAATCCCCATTTTACCTTTTTTTGGGGGGAGGGGAGGGGGGGGGGGGGAACTCAAGACAGAGCCCGAATAGGGATAACATAAGAGAGAACAATGAACACAAAAACAAAATACAAATTCCCACACATCTAGGTCATCCAGGAGAAGACCCATGGCCCAGGGTCACCAAGGTTCCTCCAGCACTCCCCCGGCCCCCTGGAGAAGTTCCGATCTCAGCAGGCAGACATGCAGCGAAGCCTTACTACCACAAGCCCGCCCACCACACTTCCAGGCGCACCCTTCCTATAAACCGTCTCCCTGGGCCAGGCGCCTGATGGACTATCATCTAGTCCAACTTGCGCCCTACCCCTTCCCCAAATGACCACGTGTTCACTCATCTATTCACAAGCATTCTCCATTCATTCTTGTTTATTACCACTTCCCTTGCCTGATCTATAGTCATTCTTCTATCATCCAAAGCTTGTCTTAAGGCTGCGTCATACAGAACTCGAACGTCGGGCGACCTACTCCCGAACAGGATGACTTGCAAAAAAATTCAAATATCAGAAAGTTCGGGTTGATTCGGGTCAATACGGCCAATGATCTTGTTGATTCTGGTGAAGTTCTGGGTATGTTCATGGGTACAGACGAATAGCCTGTGGTTCGGCCAGGAGTTAGTGAATGCGTTAACCTCTAGCCGATATTCGGGTGTAAAAACCGTTAAAAATTGGTCGGGTCTCCTTCGGATTATGGTGGGCTTACATTCGTGTTACGTTCTTTTGTTTCGGCCGATGTTCGGCTGTAGTTTTCATTGGCGAAGTTAACACGATCTACCTGAATATGAGCCGAACAAAAGCCGAAAATAACCCGAATCGTATGAATAAAGGGAGACATTAAACCGAATATCAGCCGAATGATAGTCAAATTACTCAAATGAAATAGGACATTCCCCAGTTAAAAAGACGAATAAGGCAAGATCAATCGGGGCTGTTCAATATATTGGCAAGAACACAAGTCCAATGACAAGAATTAGATAGGATCACAACTCAAATTTCCTCCGAACAACAGCAGAATCATCGAGTCTGTGTCGGGTGATACACGTGGGACCACGTGGGAAATCCCCAGCATGCCGAGTTGTGCACACGGCACAGCAAACAAAGAGAGGAGCGAGGTGCGACTGCACAAGAGAGAGAAGAATGAGAGTCGAATCGTACACTGGCAGCGACGCGCACGGGCCCCATATATACATCGGTCTCACTCCCTCCGCACAAGTTGTCCCGACAAGTTCTCCCTCTCCACCCAACACAGCAACCACCAAGATGGGCAAGGGCGACTAGCTACCACGTCGAAAACCTACCCGGAAGGGCAAGGAAGCAGCAGAGCCTTCCGTGGACCTCTTCGCCTCCCAGGACCCGCCGGCAGTAGAAGGGGAGGATCTGGTGATTCAAACTTCATCAAGCTCTGAAGGGAGTGACGAAGACAATGAATTCTAATCAGGACAAACCCTTGCAGAGTCACAGGACCTCACCCAGATGGAGTCACTTCCCCTGATCACCAAACGGCAACGGCATGAGCTGGTCCACACTTTCCCTGAATTAGGGGAGACGCTATCCCACAGAGTGGATGAGGATCATACCGCCGATCCCAACCCTTCGTCAGGAACGCCACCCACGCCGTCACCCGAGCCAGGCCCCTCCAAGATGAAGAAACCAACGCCGCCTGCCATGAAAGATGCCAAAAGAAAGCGGACATACGCCACCCTGCCTGCGAAGGATGAAGTCGCTGTTGGCGAGTGGTACCGGGAGAATGACTTCTTCTACAACAAGAAACTCCGGGCCCATCGAGACAGGGACATCCGGGATCGGGCTATGACCAACAAGGAACTCCGAGGAACTCCGTGTTACAGGTTGGTTGAGTGCAGTTGTTGCGTACAATTAAAGTGGCCATATGCAAAACATATTATTGCTGTCCAGTGTTACAAAGTGCCGTATACAGTGTCGATTGTTTAATGCCAAATCTTGTTATTTACTGTCCAATGTTTATAAAGTGCCGTCTACAGTGTTGGTTGTTGGCAAATCTTGTTATTTACTGTGTGCTTACTGTGTGCTTGCCTGTGATGTCAAAAGTGTGAATAGACAACTTCCATTTATATATATATAATCGGCGCGTTTGATAGTACATTTCTTATATTATTTTTGTAAACAGTGCTTATAATATAGGTTTATTTTCCAGTTGAGGTTCTCGGCAAATGGATGGAGGGAATGCGGACCCGGTATGTCAAACTGAAGGAGCTGCCCTCAGGTTCTGGGGCACATGACCTTACCGAGAGGGAGACCTGGATAGTCGAGGCCTTCTCATTCTTACAGCCTCACATCGTGAAGCTTCCCACCAGGAAGAGCAAGGTACGTTATATTAATAATAGTAGATATATTGATGATATTCTTGTTTGCAATTTGTTAAATTTTAATCAAGTTGCTAAACTTATTTACCCTAATTCTATTCCCCTCACACAATGTAACGTAAATTATAAAGTTGAAAATTTTCTTGATATAAATATAGAGATTGTTAATGAACAGTGCATACTTAAAGTATATCACAAAGTTGATGATTTTAATTTTAACGTAATAAACTTTCCTTTCCCTAGTAGTAATATCGATAGTAAAATAACTTATAACTGTTTTCATTCCCAATTAATAAGATTTTGTAAAATCTGCACTAAAGTAGATGACTTTTGGGCTAGAGCTAGGTTACTATACAGACTCTTAGTGGACAGAGGTTTTGAGGCAAGTAAATTGTTCCATAAATTTAATCTTTTTAGGGTCAATTATTGTGACTGTATTCTAAAATTTGACATCAATAATTTTAATCAAGCATTTTTAACTTGAAGTTTCTTGTATAACCTCTGCTTACTTTTTGTCTGTATTTATTGTTTATCTTTTTCTTTTTCTATTATTATTATTATTAATATTAATATTGATGATTTTTTAAATTTATTGTTCTTGTTAAAAGAGTACTCTTTGTTTAAATCTGTTGTTACTTCATATTTTGTAATTATTTGTCTTTATATTATATGTATTCATTGTCGATAGTATCAATTGCTTACTTTTGCGATTTCCTTAGTTTATTTGTGCTATAAATGTAGGTTATTTGTAGGGTAGTTATTGATAGGGGTCACTTGAGGCATGCTATGCTTACAGGTACCTACCCGATAGCACTATCGTTAGTGAGTGCTGTACTGTATTTTATATATTATTTTGTAATAGTATAGATATCTTATCAATATTTGTATTTTGTACTATTTTAATGTCTTGTCATGTTGCAAATTTGATTTTAAATAATATTTTGACATTTAACATATAGTTTCTTTATTCATGCAGAGTTTAGTAAAATTTGCCAGAACGTCCTGGACTTCCCAAACTTGACTACTTCCTTTAACGTGACGATAGTGCGTTGTTATATGTGCGATTAGTTTGCTTGGGAAACAGATTAACTTGCTCATGTAGTAATGTACACCCTATGTGGTGGATTGTGTTCTTTTATTTAATAATTTTCATTTTAGTAAACGTTGTTTCCACATAGCGATTTTGATAATTTAATTTGACTTTATATTGTCCTTGTCCCAATTTTGGTTTGTTTAGTTTGCAAGTTTTACATTTTAATTACAACAACTTATAAATATCTGATAAACAATCATAAAACATGGGAAAGGACAGTAATAGGTCGAGTATAATTTTTCAACTTATGTTTGTTTATTTCTAATAATCATAACATACAAGTTCCCGTACAACATTACATAGTTTTCTACATGATTTGGTGTTATTTTATATAGAGTGGTCACGCTGCATGAAGTATTCAAATTGTCAAGAACAGTGTATTTATATTTGAAAATAATCAACATATATAATGTAACTATAACCACGGTTTCCACCCCATTATGCCTCAATATTTTATATCATACTTTCACATGTTAGTTGATAAATTTTCACCTCAGCATTAACAAAATTGAAATCGTTATTACATTGTTATTAAACATTTATAGAACATTGTAGCAAAGCGGAGAATATCAGGAGCTATAATAACTCTTTTCCCTCTATTATGACTCAATATCTTTTGTAGAAATTTCATTTCATTACTAACTCACCATTATATTCTGATAAACTAACTCCCCCCATATATTTCACAGAAGTACAAAAAGAAAAACCCTGTTGTCACCCACATCGCTCCTACGGCTGCGGAGGAGGTGGCCGACGATCCGATGGCAGAGGAGACGTTGCAGGAGGCATCGCAGGAGCCCGGTGTCCCTAGCATCACCCAGGAATCGACTCCCTCCACATCCACGGGCCGTCGTCGCACCAAAACTCCTACGGGTGATGCCATGGAGAGCGACCTGTACGACAAGGTAAATTTTAGTATTATTTAACCATCGAATGCTTATTATCAGTACATTTTTTATGACACTTTTCTGTGTTTTCATACCGACACGTATATGTTATCAGAACTGGAGACGGAAAAGACATCACTATTATTCATGTTTGCTTACATTCCCTTTCATGCACGTCTCAATATTCATAGGGTCCGCAATACATTCGTGACTTAAATTCATGTCTTCTTCATTATTAAATGATACAACGATATTCATATGGTCCCCAATACATTCGTAATTTAAATTTATTTCGTCTTTATGAATGAATTTTAAACATTTTAATATTCATATGGTCCCCAATACATTCGTCACCTGATTTTGATATCTTCTTTCTGAATTAATGCTAAACATTTTTGCCAACAGCTATGACAAGGGGAGAAGTACCTCAATGAGCTGTACACCAGGTGGGATGTGACGAAGAAGGCCGCCACCCCAGCCCAGCATTCCCTAAAACTGTTCCACCACTATGTACAGGACCACCTCTCTCAAATGGAACCTTCACTTCTCGACCACTACCAGATGGAAGTAATGCGCTTCACACATGCCATGCGTGCCCACAGCCGTGGGACAGCCCGCCTTCCACGGATGGGTAATCTGGACGGAGAGCCCCTACCACATCAACGCCATGGGTCTTCCCAGCCCACCCCTCACCACACCCAGCAGAACGTGTACTACGAGAGCCTGCAAGCTGCAGGCCCTTCCTACTACCAGGGTGGAAAGAGTATCGCAGCCCCTGCCACGCCACGAGGATGGAAGTCCCACCAACCCTTCGCTGGACGACCTGAAGCCAATCAAGTGGAGATGAACAGGTCCCCAACCCCAAGGATGGTTGACATTTCACCCGGGTTTGTGAGTCGGATCATTGATGACTTTTTATAAATCTGCTCAACCCCCCCCCCCATATTACTAATATTCCTAATTAATTGTTGGTCAGTATAGCTAACATTGTGGTGTAACATATAATTCCATATTACTTTATATTCCTATTTGATTGTGGGTCACTATAGATAACCTTGGGGTGTTTACTTGCTCATAAAGGTGTCAATATTAATGTGGTGTAACTTGCTCTTGCCCATCATTCATATTACTTTATATTCCTATTATTTTGTTGGCAAATGTATAGCAATTATGGCTAATAACTTGCTCTTACTACTCATCATTGTTATTAAAATAGAATGTATATGGGTATACTAACTTGCTCTTATTACTCATCATTTATATACAAATATGTTGGTATTCTTGTTGGGGTCACTATAGAAACCACATGATTAGTCAGTGGGGGGTTGGCTGTGTTGGCAAATCTATAGCAATTATGGCTAATACCTTGCTATTATTACTCATCATTGTTATTAAAATAGAATGTATCTGGATATAATAACTTGCTCTTATTACTCATAATTTATATAAAAATGTAGCTATTCTTGTTGGGGTCACTATATAAACCACATGATTAGTCAGTGGTGGGGTTGGCTGTGTGTATAATATGTTGCAAATTATTGTTGATAGGTTTAACATAATAGTCATAGTTTTGTGGGGGCAGGCTGGTGGAAACCATGGATTCGTGATATTGATATGTACAAAATATTATGGTAGCTGGAATGTAATATGGTGGCAATAATAAGTGTATATACATAACAAGATAATTTGTTTGGCTCAGGAGGCCTCATTTGTAAGTTGTTTGTATGTTGAATACAATTATTATATGTATATGTTGGTTGTATTTTTCTGTTTTATGCAATACAGTGACTAATAATGATTATGTGTATATGTTGGTTGTAATGTTCCTTTTTACACAACACAATGTGTACTAACAAAATGTAGACAATACAATTAATAATAATATGGGGAACATGAATGGAGGACATTATTATTATTTGAAATAAAAGAAGAGGTTATGTTAAATGTAATACCTAATAATATATAGAGTGGATAAACGAATTTAGCTTGACGTTTTCAAAAACTCAATATACAAGAGAATAATTTATGTATACTGAACTCATAATACAATATTGAGGGGTTAAATTAATTAACTTGGCGGTTTATAATGATAAGGTATAACTCATTATTATACGAGATGTAATAATTTACATCTTATTTATGATAGTTGCAAATTAACTAGAAATGTGACCGGGATATAATTTGGTAATAATGAAAGTCTAATAGGTCTGGCATATCAATTAGGTTGGGCATGGATTTATGGGGAATAATTGGAATGGCAACTTACCTGTTCAGTTTTGAGGTACCTGCCAGGGCTGGAGCTGTTCTGGCCGGCTGTAGTATTCTGCCAAGTAGTCCCGGTGAAGTTTGGCAGTGGCTGGTCCCCTCTGCCGTGGCAATGGTTGTAGTCCATCCAAGGGGTCCCTGCTCCAGTCACCTTGTTCTATGTTCTCCTGACGCTCAGATGCTTGTCCTTGTTGTCCTTGGCGTTTGTCTATGAGGAGATTGTGGAGTATACAGGACGCGATGACTACCTTCTCCACGGTGGTGGGATGAATGTTCATGGTTGTGAGGAGACACCTGAAGCGGTTTGCCAGCATACCGAACGCATTCTCCACCTGCCTCCTGGCCCGGGACAGTCTATAGTTGTAGTTCCTCTTGGTATTCTCGAGTCCTCGGTGAGGGTAGGGCTTCTGTAACCACTCCCTCATGGGGAATGCGTCATCACCAACGAGGAAGTAGGGCACTGGATGGTCCTCGCCGGGAAATGGCTCTGCTTCCGGCAAGCCTGCTGCCCTGTCCTCCAGGGCCTGCCGAATGTCGGTCACCTGGAAGATGCCACCATCAGATGCGGAACCGTTCGCTCCCACGTCCACGTACATGAACTTGCCCAGGTGATCAACCACTGCCAGGAGAACAATGGAGTGATAGTGTTTGTAGTTGTAGTACAGGGAGCCGCAGTTTCCTGGAGGTTGTATGGCTATGTGCTTGCCACCGATTGCCCCTATGGTGTGCCGTAAGTTCCACCTCTCTTCAAAACCCTTGGCAACCTCTTTCGAGCCTTCGGGTGTTGATGGGCACACAATAATCTCTTCCATATACTCCTGGATTATAGGCCTCGCATGTCTCCCGTACTGCCATCGAAATTGTGTTTGCACCAACACGAAAATTTAACGACATGCTCTTGTATGCCTCCCCTGTTGCCAAAAATCGTAGTGTCATGGCCAATCTCAAACCTGGCTCCAGGGGCTTCCTCCAATTGGTGGTCTCCTTCTTGATCCGGGGTGTAAGACGGCGTACTATGTCATTGAATAGGTCCTCGTCCATACGCAGATAATACCTGTAGGTGGTCCTGTCCGTCTCCATTAGTTCATTTAGCAGTTGGTGGTAGTGTCCGTAGGTGGCTCTCTGGGCGACCCAAGGCTTGACGCTGCAGCTTCTGGGTTTCCTGGGTCGTACACGGCGCTGACGCTCCTTCTTCAGGAGGGTGGCGATGAGTAGCTGGTGGTTAAGGTTGGCTACAACAAGCTCCTGAAAGATAATGGCCATCTCCAACTCCTCCTCCGTAACCTCAGTTGATGGCTCGAGTTCCGTGAGGTCCATGTTGCCGTGGTGATGACTGATGTGCGACTGCCATGTGTGCGACCACACCCACTATATATATAGAGCAGGTACAGGTCGTCGTCCCAAATTCGTCTAGCATCGTGTTAACGTTTTCTGATGGTCGGCCCGATGCGGCTGGTGTTCCTCATAACTTCTTTCGTATCGGGTAAAGGTCGGATGACAGACGTATCTCATTCGCACTTGGTTGGCTGATTCGGCGCACATTTGGGTTATCGTTGGGTCATGCTCTGGCATGCATCAATTTATATTTGAATCATGGTCGGGTCTTTGTCGTAAGTCGTTCGGGAGTATCGGGTTATATTCGACTCTTATTCGGGGCATTGTCTGAGGATGTTCTTCTTCTACCTACATCGGGACAATATCGGTTGAATTCGCCTCAAATATGCAAGTCATCGTGTTCAGGAGTAGGTCGCCCGACGTTCGAGTTCTGTATGACGCGGCCTTTACACAGTCTCTCCATCTCAATGGGGGCCTTTCTGCCCCTCTATCTCCTCTTGTATCTGACTCACATATTCTCTTTGTAAGCTTTTCATCTTCCATTCGTACAACATGACCATACCAGCTCAGCACCCTTCTGTCCACTCTGGCCGACAAATGTTCCTGCTGCCCCACTCTCCTATGTATCTCTTCATTCCTCAATCTGCCTCTACGAGTAACTCCTAACATACTCCTCAAGCAGCTCATCTCCATCACATCCAGCTTTCTTCTCTCTATTTCCTTCAGAGCCCATGTATCAGCCCCATACATCACTGTTGGCGCAACAATTCCTTGATACATTGCACTTTTTACTTCCATTCCAAGATTTCTCACCTTCCAAATACTTCCCATTGCTCCGAAAATCTTCCTTCCTTCACACACTCTCTGTTTTACCTCCATTTCCATACCTCCACTCCTGCTTATCGTTCTCAAGATATTATAATTTTGCAGGTTACAAAATTATTACAAATATGCTAGCTCACATCCGACTCGACTCGTTGGAAACCATTTGACATGGGTAGTGCATTACAGTGAGAGGACACTACTGTATATAAAACCTTCAATGTCTATTTTAAGGTAGAGATTTCAAATTTCAGTTAGAGAACAGTTTGAGGATAGGATCATCTATATAATTATATCCTGAAGATTGGCATGCCGGTGTTGGAACACCCTATATATATATATATATATATTCTTAAATACTCCCAGCCGGGATCGAACCTCCGACAATCAGAACGAGTGTCCAAGGTTTTAATCCACTACACCACGGCGTGATGAAATCCTACTTGGAAGATGTATTTCAATTCATGCCCAAGTTGCAGGATCCATATTCCGTATACAAGGATACTTACAACATCCCGGCTGGGAGTATTTAAAAACATTTATTAGCTCCTGCGACTTGTGCATGAATTGAAATACATTCTCCAAGTAGGATTTCCCGTCTCCTTAATGTATATCAGAAAAGGTTAAGTTTACATTATCACACCATGGTGTAGTGGATTAATAGCTTGGACACTCATTCTGAATTTCGGAGGTTCGATCCCGGCTGCGAGTATTTCAAAACATTTATTAGCTCACGTGTATTTGTGAGAAATACTTGAGAGTAATGACTCTCATGTTTGGCTGGACGAGAATTTAAATTAAATCTCTATAACCCAAGTTGTGTGGGTAATCTTCTAAACATCCCTGTATGGTATCCTGAAATATGGATGCTGCGACTTGTGCATGAATTGAAATACATTCTCCAAGTAAGATTTTCTATATCCTAAATATATATAGGACAAGGTTAAGATTATTTTATCACGCCGTGGTGTAGTGATTAAAAGCTTCGACACTTGATCTGAATGTCGGAGGTTCGATCCTGGCCGGCAGTATTTAACAAATTGTATTTGCTCATGTGTATTTGTGATATATATATATATATATATATATATATATATATATATATATATATATATATGGTGTTCCAACATGGGCATGCCAAACTTCATGATATAGGTACCTGTATTAATATGTAATGCATACATGAAAGTGAGAGGAGGAGCTATCTTGAAGTAAACAATCCGCTGTTTGCCAAAAATCCCAACATAACTCCGATTCCTGTGTGGTCGAGTGCAAACCTAATAACATGCTGCCCTCCACCCATCCTGATGTGATTTACCTCTCCATCCTTATCTAATTTACTGATTCTGGCAAATACTCCCCGGGTCCACAATTCTAGGGCGGAAAAATACAATGTTTTAATTCAGTGGGCTCCGGGGTCGCAGAGTATATATATATATATATATATATATGAGAAAGGGGCTTACATATCCGTACTTATAAAGGAAATCAGGATCACCACGACTGCAACAACTACCGTGGGGTCACCACGACTGCAACAACTACCGTGGGGTTACCACGACTGCAACAACTACCGTGGGGTCACCACGACTGCAACAACTACCGTGGGGTCACCACGACTGCAACAACTACCGTGGGGTCACCACGACTGCAACAACTACCGTGGGGTCACCACGACTGCAACAACTACCGTGGGGTCACCACGACTGCAACAACTACCGTGGGGTCACCACGACTGCAACAACTACCGTGGGGTCACCACGACTGCAACAACTACCGTGGGGTCACCACGACTGCAACAACTACCGGGGGGTCACCACGACTGCAACAACTACCGTGGGGTCACCACGACTGCAACAACTACCGTGGGGTCACCACGACTGCAACAACTACCGTGGGGTCACCACGACTGCAACAACTACCGTGGGGTCACCACGACTGCAACAACTACCGTGGGGTCACCACGACTGCAACAACTACCGTGGGGTCACCACGACTGCAACAACTACCGTGGGGTCACCACGACTGCAACAACTACCGTGGGGTCACCACGACTGCAACAACTACCGTGGGGTTACACTATATATTGTGGAAGTAAGATCTTGCTCATATTATGCGATGATAATTCTAGACAATCAGCTAAAAAGTCAGACCTGAGTAATATGAACTTTCGATTAAGATGTCAATTAATGACCGGAATCTAGCACTCCGGGTCTCGTTGAACATAGAAAATGAGACAAAAGAGATGAATGAAGTAAGAAAGAAGCGGTATAAAATAAATACAAAAAAGAAGAAAGAAAAAATATAACGAAACAAAACACAAAGAACAGGACAGGTCAATATTATCCTGTAACCAAACGCAGGTAAACCCTGCCTCAAGGGGTCAAAACAAGTATTGTGTGTTCTTGAGGAGAATTATGTAAACACAAACATAATAAATAAGAAACAAAGGGAGTAGGGAAGAATGTAGAACGAATACAAAAAAGAAAGAGGACAACTTTGAGAAAATCTAAGAGGAAAAGATAAGAAAGAATATAGTAAGTAAACGATGAAACACGGAACAGGGAGAAGGTAACAGAAGAACAAAAACAAATAAATAACAGTGTTTACTTGTTCAGTCTCTCATGAAATTACAAGGGCCTCTTACACTTTGCATTACAAAAGTACTTTCAACAATTAAGGTTAGTTGCCCAACCAGCCTCTGAGTGAATCCAAAACACCTGGGGGTCGACAAATGAAGCATCTGAAAGAATGCCATTTACACCCAATAAATGTTTCGTTTATTTAACTCCAGGTTATTCGGATTCACACAGTGGCTGGTAGGGGGAACACACTTATGGTGTTGATAACATGCATGTACTATCCATTTCAGACCCCATGAGGCATCGTTTTTTGCAAATATCTTCTAAACAAACAGTTGGATCAATATGACAATTTGGCACAGCTTGTTCTACACCGTCCCCTAATTTATGGCACTACAGTGGATTGTCAAGTGTATTTCATTAAGGAGTTTACTCTTGGTTTTCAAGGCAAAGCTGGCAAGAGCTGATTAAGCATTCGGACAGGTAGTTTCCCTCACTCCCGTCATCCCCTCCCTCCCTACTTGCTTACCTCCAACCCCATATCCCCGCCTTCCCCCTCGCACTCCCACCCTTCTTCTATCCTTTCTTCTCTCTCTCTCTCTCTCTCTCTCTCTCTCTCTCTCTCTCTCTCTCTCTCTCTATCTCTCTCTTTTCCACTTTCGTTGTACAATCGGCCAAATAAGTGATGTCTCGCTTATATAAAGTTTCTGACAAAGTTCCATTTAATATATTCTCCCCTTCCCCTTTCAGGCTAGCGAGCTGATTTTTCGGTAGAAAACTGTCTACGGCGAAGCCGGACTTCTTTTCTTTATCGCAAAATAGGCTCGCTAGCCTGAAGATAGCGAGCGATAGCGAGCTGATTTTTCTAAAAGAAGGGTACTGGGAATCGAGTCATCACTTGATAGTGCGACTGTACAGTCACAAGCAAATATGCTGCAACACCAACCAGATGCCAACAACCATTTCATTACGAAAGATTTGTGCTAAACATTCTAACATTTTGCAACTATTTGTTTATAGTATAAACAAATAGTTGTGAAGTTTTATAATGTTTAGCATAAATCTTTCGTAATTAAATGGTTGTTGGTATGTAGCTGGTGTTGCAGCATTTTTGCTTGTGACTGTACATAATATATGAAGCCATGCACATGTTACTTATCTATATTGACAGATAACTCGAAAGTATATGCTACGTAAGGTAGGTTTTTTCTTTTCTGCGAACAATAGTGATTGTTGTTCCAGCGTAATTGCCTGTTGCATAAGTGCTGTATGAGGTTTGTTTGGTTATTATATAACCATTGAAGGTTGTATATATCCCTCTTTCCCACAGGCTACGTTGTGCGTATGATGGGATGAGGTAGCTGAGGCTTGATCATTTATAGGAAATTGGGTAGGAGTCGGAAAGGAATACGGGTGGTAATGGAGCGGGGATTCAAGAGCAGAGTAAATACGTAAAACGAAACTCAAATGAAAGGTACATATACAGTATATATATTACTTCTGACGTTAGGAAGCCAGTGTCATACGATCAGCGTTCATGTAGACATGTGCTAAAAAGTCATTGCATACAAAGATAGAAAGCGGATATATGATGGGTGGATTAATAATGCAAACAATCGAGCATATATTATATTTTAATCTTCATCACTATCGAGAAACAGCTCATCCTCGTCATCGCTGTCGATGGTAATGCAGACAGGTTCCACACCTGCATGTATATTGTCAGATGACCAATACTCGTTTTCGAAGGCTCTGGCTCGTCGTACCGCACCTGCCCACACCTCCTTTGTTGCACAACGTTTGGCTTCTTCTAGCCTGACCTGTAGACCTGCCCGCGTGAACCGGTGCAACGTGGAGCGCACATACCGCTTCATGCAGCCCCACACCTGTTCGATGGCATTAAGCTCTGGATGCGCAGGTGGCACTCGGACGACTTCATGACCCCATTCTCGGATGATTTTGTCAACCATGTAGCGTGGTTCTGGCCCATTCTTCTTGCAGAGTTGCAAAAGCTCGGGACGTGTGGCATGTTGTGGGAAGGGGAACTTGCGGTGCTCCAGCCATTTCACCAGCTCCGCTTTGTTGGTGGCAGTCGTGGGGCAGCGACTCTCCTCCGTCATCTGGCTGTGGTAGGGTGCATTATCTAACACCAACACTGATGGCTCAGCCAGAGCCGGTAGGAGCTGCGACGTGAGCCAGCGGAGGAACAGGTTGCTATTCATTTCCCCGTGGTAGTCGCCAATTTTTTTTTTTGCAGCGAAGCACAAAAAGGAATCATTAACGAAACCGTCAACTGTACCACCTGCTACTACCACAAATCGCTCCCCTTCTCCAGGTGGCACCTGACGGCTGTAGGTGGCACTAGTGGCAGGCTGGGATGTATCTACCCACTCCATGTTGTGCTGCATTCGGGTGGTGAACCACGTTTCGTCCACATACACCACCTGTCTTCCCTCCTTCCGATGTCGCTGGAGTGCTCGGAGAGCCTCAACACGGCGGCACACAACATCCAACGACTCCTTGCGCACATACATTTTCCGCTGTGGTGTCCTGTACCGGAACCCCATTTTGTGCAGCACTCGCCACATCGCCGTCTCTGAGATTTCCCTCGGAATAAGACCTGCCATCTTCATACTTTCTGTCAGGGTGCAAATAGTAAAGGTTTCCTTGGCTGCAAACTTGGCATGTATATGGCGGCGAATGGCACCAACGGTGAAATTGTCAAAGACAGGTGGTGTGGCAGGGGGTGTCGGTGAGTTTGGCGGTGCTACGGGTGGAGTGGCTGTCCCAGGTGGTGTATCTGTCCGAGAACCCATGGTGCGCGTCACCATCAACCGCACTGCTTTTACGGTCATTCCCATGGCCTCTGCAACACGATCATATGGCTTATGTGGGGAAGGAAAAGCTGTAGATTAGATAACATGCTTCAAAATATAATATATAACGGATATTGATAACGGTATCATGATCAAAATCATTTAACTTTTAATGTCATAGATAGCAGTGAAACATACTTAGCGTTTTATCTGGACACTACGTTTTCTTCACATGACCATGTGTAAGAAAACGAATAATTGACCCATGAATAATTATACAAGTAATAGCAATGCTCAATTAACAACTGTTATGGAAGTCAGCAATAATAAATCAACCACCATCAAGCGAAATACGAACTCTGAGAAGGGAAGTCAAGAACTCAAGAACACGATTTAACGGGATTGCATTTTAGTTGGTGAAGGCTGAATTCATAACAAGTAATAACCCTTGAAAACTCACAAGTAATAACCCTCGAAAACTCACAACAAGTAATAACCCTCGATAACTCTTAATGTCCAGAGAAATGAACAAGGAATATGTAAGAGAGTAATAACCAGCCCCAGCTATAAATCATCGAGTAACATGACACCAATTACATACCGTCCCTCTCAAGCGCAGGAAAAGTGCCGACCCCATTACACTGAATCTAACCTTTGGCTGAGACAGTAGAACGATTTGGAAAGGAAGAGAATAATAATAATAATAATAATAATCGTCTGGTTACTTATATAGCGCCCGGATCTCCTCCTTCGGGGATTCTCAAGCGCTTGGAACGCTTAGTAACAACCAGACACCATTACCCCATCTCCCTTGCTCAAGGAGAGACAGTACCGCCCAGCTTGTATCTCAGAAAAACCTGTCAAATCTGAGCGAGATTTGGACCCCCTACCCCGTGCGTGGGAGACGGAGATGATAACCACTGAGCCAGCCAAGCGGCATGGAATGGATAATAAATATGAAGAATGAGATCAAAAATTTAATAAGGAACAAAGTCATAACACACCAGCTATAGATCGGCATAACACTGATTAATGACTTACCTATTCAGACTAATCCTCATTTTGTTAAAGACATGGAAAAGTCGAAGCGCAATTACTGCTTTGGACCCACGCGCACATCGTAGCATGTTGGCCATGACCTTCAGCGATGAACCGTCAGCGATGAAGCACACCTTCCTCCACAGCATGTGGGTATACACCTTCTACGGCCGCATGCCCGTCAGTTACCACGTTAACATTTTCACCTACCAAACACCGTATAACGGTCAAACAAGGTAGAACAGCGACCACGATCGTTTGTATAAACGATCCAACCATACTCGGCGTATAATGTTTGGTTATCTGCCATTATAGACAAGTATTATGTGCATGGCTTCATATCTTATGTACAACGCAAGAGAGAGAGAGAGAGAGAGAGAGAGAGAGAGAGAGGGAGAGAAGAATGGATAGAAGAAGGGTGGGAGTGCGAGGGGGAAGGCGGGGATATGGGGTTGGAGGTAAGCAAGTAGGGAGGGAGGGGATGACGGGAGTGGGGGAAACTCCACCTGTCCGAATGCTTAATCAGCTCTTGCCAGCTTTGCCTTGAAAACCAAGAGTAAACTCCTTAATGAAATACACTTGACAATCCACTGTAGTGCCATAAATTAGGGGACGGTGTAGAACGAGCTGTGCCAAATTGTCATATTGATCCAACTGTTTGTTTAGAAGATATTTGCAAAAAACGATGCCTCATGGGGTCTGAAATGGATAGTAAGTGGTAATTACTTTTACATACAGCAATAATACAGCCACATACATCATCTATTTTAATTTCATGATTACATTCTGATGACTGTATTTTCATTAAAAATAACATAGGTCTACGAAATTGTATGTGACTGAGCCTACTCACTCTGCTCTAGATAATTAAGGGTACAACAGAGTACACAGTATAAAGGAAAACAAACAATAACAAATCAATTAATCCTTACGATACTGATTATGATTAAACTACCCCCCCCCCCAAAAAAAAAATAGGATAGCCCAGTATGCAAGAAGTTGTTCGTTTGTGAATGCAGTTAATCTTGGGTCAAGAGCGATATATTTATCTAGTCAATTTATTAAAGTTTGGACGGTGTAATAATCTATGACACTACTAGGTAGTACATTCCATAATTTATCACTCAATTGAAAAATTAATGCTTTGCCTCATGCGAGTGAACAGGCTTTCCAATGATCATACAGCCATTTCCTCTATTGTAATTTGAATTGACAAATGTGAGGTATTTGTTGGCATCCATATTATCAACACCTTTAATCATTTAAAATACATTAATTTGGTCCACTTATATCCTGAGATATATTTGATTTTTACAAAATTAACTATTTCATGACTTGTTTCTTAATCTAAGAATACAGTTTGTTAGTCTCCACTGTTTCTCTCCAGAGTTTCTACGTTATTTTGATTATATGTTCACCAAAATTATTTGTAGTATTCTAGATAAGTGTTATGCCACGAAATACAACAATACCCCCTCCGCCACGATATACAACACTAACCCCTCAGCCACGATATACAACAGTACACCCCAGTGGTGATGGGCTGGTTTATCAGAGTGAGAGTTGAGCGTTCTCTGCCATACAAATAGCTTACTCGGACTGTTCCTTTTAATTATATATTTTCTAGATCTCAAGTTACGACATATTTTCAGTATATAGAACTCCCTACTGCCAACCTAGAGGTTGGTAGATTGGGAGCCAAAGTGTCACATTTTTCCTTTGCCCCTTAACTTTCCCTTCATAATTGCTGAGGGGCACAGAGCCTTGGGTGGGGCTTTGGTTTCCCGGGCGTTTCCGCACCCTCCTCATCTCCTCATCTTGAAGTGGCTTCGGTCACCCGGGCTTTATTAGTGGTAAGCAGGGAGGTTTTGTGGGGGCACTCGTTTATGGCCTTGGTCTTGCTCGGGACCTTAGGGCTGTTCGGCCCGACAGCCAGGGGAACAGCAACAACAACAACAGTACCCCCTCAGCCACAAAATATACCCCGACTGGCAACCCTCTCCGAGCGAGTGGCCATCTTGCCAGGTCACGCCTCAGCCGTGAAGTCACAAGAAACCACGGCTACTGATAAGGAGATAGAAGAAATGCAGTAGCGAATGGGAGGGCCACTACCACTCGTCACACCCCCACCACCTAAGCCACGCCAAGAGGGACACATCAGCCCCACCAGTACCTCCCATCGCCATGCCCTTTTTTATGTCAACTCAACGGAGCTCGGCGCAGTCAAAATTTGTAGGTGGATGACAGAGGAGCATCGAAGAAAACAAACAAATCCCCTCTATTTTGCATGGCAGTTTTTGCGTATTATGCCATGTTTACCCTATTGTTTCTTCTAAGCGGAAGAAATGGATAGAAAACTGAGTAGTGTATGATGGAATATGGTGTAAATACTTTAAAGAGGCATAATTAACAAACTCCTTTGTAGCTTCCTTCATCTGCCCATGGCAATGCTCCTGATGAGGGCAACTTAGATGTGCTTGGGTAACAATATGCCGGCGCTCAATACATAAAATGGTCACACATATTACGCAAAAGAACAGTTTCAAATCATGACCCAAAATGCATGTATCATTGATCGGGAATGAATGGATGAATAAATACACAAAGCACTAAAATAGTGCACTGGGGTGTAGTGGACAAGGGGCGGGCAGAACGCTTTATCAGCTTAACCCCTTAAAGGCGAGATGTGTGTAATGGACACCCTACCGCCGGCGATGATATTAGGCCCCATTCCCACCTAAAATCGTCATTTTACGATAAATATCGTTATTACTAATTCATATGCGCCTATTTTACGTTTAAAATGAAGATGGTAACATGTAACCACAATAAAACAAGTGGGAATAGTGTTTGGATGGTCAAAATCGTGAATTATTGCCGACCAGTCCATTCATAAAATGTGGAGCAAACCCTCCTCTCACAAAGCCTAAAGCCAGACTGAGTCACTCACCCACACTCTCCCTTACTCAACACACTCGCTAGTCACATGACTACACCTAGAACCGGCTTGGAGATGTTGAAACGAAAATATACCAATGAATAAGGAAATAAGAGAGAAAATAGGTGATAATTGGGTGGGGGAGGGGTAGGAGGGGACTTTGACATATGTGGAGGGGTGATAGTAGGTATGGAGGGGAATTATCTCACTTATCTCACTTAAACACCATTTCACTTGTTTTATGTGCTACTGGGGCCTTTTACATTTTTTTTTTTAGGCTTACCTCTTAAGAGTGGTCTCGCCTTTGCCCACCAAAGCCTCTTAAGAGTGTTCTCACCGTTCCCGGGTTAACGGTACTATGGATTAGAAGGGTCGACTCGGGTTGTTACGACTGACAGTAGAGGCTTCTAATCCTTGGACTAACACAGGCAAATGAATACTCAGCACCTCCGTAGCCTCAACTCGTAACACAGCCTATCGCAACAGTACAGAGCTCATTTGTAACTTCCAGGCTATCTGGGGACCGAAGGTGCAGACAATTCCCCAACTGGTTCCGTTATACAAACAATGCAAACATCTGGAACCCCTAGTTGTGGTAAAACGATATCTTGAGCCCCAACTATCATCAAAACTCAGTACCGAAATGGCAATACTGAGCAGGATCCTTTCTAAGCTGCACAAAGAAGAGAAAGCTCTGATTTAATTTACATTTAATAACATTACTGTAAACATATGCAAACAATGAATGCCAAAATAATGATGCAAGTATCAAGCATAAACAAATTAATCAAGGATCAAACAAACACCTATCAACCATCACCCACCTAACACTCCTAACAATCGTTGAGGCGTCCTATGACAACTTCAACTCAACAGGTTTTTATACCTGTGCTTCTGCTCGTGCTAAGCGGAGAAATACTACCCCAGTAGGCAACCACAGCCTACCTGCGGCTCACTGTAACACAAATATAAAACGCCAATTTTGTCCACACTATTAGCCTGCCTGGGCCAAAGTAATCCACCCTTTATGTGACTGAGGAAACATTTAGCTCTGCGACGAAACTTTCACTATTGGATCTGTACCCAAATATTATGTAGCGCATAAACTTAGGTCTGTACGAAGTGTTCGAGATTTATGTGTAAATGTATGTCTTTATCTGGAACTAATATATATATATATTTCCAATATGAGGAATCCAGGACCATGAATTCAAGGAAGTATGTAAATATTTTCCACAAGATAAAATGTGTATTGATCTCCCACAAATGGAGCAACGGATAAAAAAATAAAGAAGGGAAGAAGGGAAAATCTTCTGTCTGACGTTAATAGATGATCCTTGACATACCTAAACCCTCACTGTTATCATTGTTACCATTACGAACTAGGTAGAGCACTTAAAGGATTTCGTAGAGAGTGGGAGCACTGGTAGAATGAGTTTTGAGCAGAGACTGGAATTGGGTCACGGGTTGTGTTTCTTTTGTCGCACTAGAGGTTATTTGCACTTTGGATTTATGTCTGGGTAGTGCATATAATTATACATGGATATCACTTTGGTATTGGATTCGGTTGGGTTCTGAGGGATATTTGCATAGGACGTGGGTCTTTTCTGCTATTTCTGGCCCGTTTTGTTCTTCGTCGTATGAGTTCTTATGGTACGTTAACACTGGTTTTAAACATGTGATTCGCATCTGGGTGTACACTTCACTATTTAGATTGTAGTCTATTGAGGCACACGGTTGAGGTTGATGCCCGACTTGCATAGGACTGATGGTGTCGTGGGTGTAGAGGGAGGCCATGTGGTTGTCCGTGGGGTTGGAATAGCTTCCCCTGTTGGCCGCGTTTTCCCTGGTGTCTTCGCCATTTTTTTTTCCTTTTGTCCTGTTGCTTTTGAATGTCTTTATGCTTGCAATCCCGGTTGGTTGGTCTTGCAGGTTGGTTGTTGGTGTTAATTCGTTGGTGCTATCTTCTTCTAATTCTTTTTCCTCTGGCATCTCAGCGAGACCATACTAGTAAGGCTAAGATGGGCTGGTCTGGTGAACTTCTCTCACGTGTGTGAAGCCGAGGTTCAGTTTGTTTGTTTTGTTTTTTGTTTTTTTGTTTTTTTGGGGGCGGGGGGTTAAGACGATACACTTACCAACCTTCCCGACATATCACAGTGTCCACGTATCGTTTCGGAGGTCGTCGATCACACCCTGCACCGATTTTTTGGTGCGAGTGTACTTATGATTATGTTATTTTAAACAATTATTTATGGTTTTGAAACCATTGTAACCGCTGTAATTTATGTGTACATATTGCAATGAATGCTACTTATATACAATGTTTTGTGTCAATTTCACTTAATTATAAGGTCACTTATTATGGTAATATTCAGCTTCGAGTTTCACTGTCACTGCCTGTGGCTCTTAACTCATGAGCTGCACAGCCATGGTATTTGAAAGTGCCCGCCATGCGAAGGTATTCTGATTCATTTCCAACTAAAATCGTCAATTTACCATATATATAATTAATACTTATCCATATGCGCCTATTTTACTTTTAATATGAACATATGAACATTGGAAAGCAATAAAACAAAGGGTAACATCAATTGGCTGGTGAAAATTGTATATTTTAGCCCTGCGGTCGGTCGTAATCTGACCTTGAGCGGTGAGAGACAAACACCCTCCCTCTCTCTTGTCTCGGATGGTACTGAGAGACAAGGGGAGCTCTCGGACTGGCTTGGAGGGTCGGAGATAAACTCCTCCACCACCCCTCTCTCTCCCACCTGTCCTCGAATGAAAATACTTGATAAATATCAGGAATAATAGTGGAAATACCTGATAATTGAGGAGGGGGGGAAAGGGGGGATTAGGACACATGTATAGGAGTGGTAGAAAGTAATGGAGGGGAATTATCTCACCTAAACACAAATTGCTTTGTTTCGAGTGCCACTGGGGTGTTTTAAAAGTATTTTTTTTAGGCCTTCGATCTTAAGAGTCTGGCCGCATTCGCCCAGTAGAACCTCTTAAGAGTCTGGCCGCAGTCCAGAGGTTAAAAAATTATTTTTGCTGTGAAAGTCAACAAGGCACCCTATTACACAGAGTGCCACCTTACACTCTGGGCACTCTTAGGCAGTGGCGGATTAAGGGGGGGGGGGGGGGGCATTTAGGTTTTCATTATATACAGTAATAAATTAATAATAGTACATGTAAATTAATGGGCCAGTGCCTAAATAATAAAATAGTTACCGCTATATTTACCTTCAGGCCCTGGTTTTCTCTCGTAACTCGTAACTCTCCCCGTTATTTTATGCAGTATGCTAGTATGAAATGTTGCATCTCATACAGATATTCTGGATA
The DNA here is from genome assembly GCA_032716605.1 of Paralithodes platypus. Classification (NCBI taxonomy): domain Eukaryota; kingdom Metazoa; phylum Arthropoda; class Malacostraca; order Decapoda; family Lithodidae; genus Paralithodes; species Paralithodes platypus. The sequence goes on along the minus strand of CM064496.1, from coordinate 17,153,885 downwards.
GTTTCACATTTGATTATATACTGTAGGTGTATGTTTAATACATAGTAATTACTATAATTTTCTATATGAGACCTAGAAGAAGAATCAGAATAGTATAAAGTATAATTTTTTATTCCTACTCGAATGCTCAAGTCATTGTTGACACTCCAACACTCGAGGGTAGAGGACGCCAAGACGGGTCTGGACGGCCAAAAATTAAAGGTAAGTTTCTCTAGTTAATATTTGTATTGCTTCTTTTATAATGTAAGGAGTGAGAACGGGCCAGTCAAACTGGCGGGCGTCGCAGTGGAAGCGTGTTAATGGATGCACCTGCGTGATAGACATGGCTGAGTCACTCAGCCATGTCTGTCAAGTAGTCTGTCACTCAACTTGAGTGACTGGCCTTGGAGAGAGTCTAATAAGCTTGAACAATGGATTTTTTTTCTGTTAATTTATCTAGTTGACTGTACTTTCATTGATGTTATCGTGTTGTATAGGTTTCATGACCCCTTTATCATTGTTGAACATAAAATGCTTGGGGTTGCAGACTACTGATAGTAACTTAGATAGCCTATAACTAATCCCCTTCCCAGCTTTATACAACAGTTATAATCCAATTGTAACTGTTACAAACATTTTGTGGAAGGGGGATACCTCAGTGCAGAGCTTCAAGCATAAGTGATAAATCAAGAAGAGGGACAGATAGATTGAGAAGAGATTCAGAGTATATTCTACGGGGTTCCTTAGAGGACCCCACCCCCCCGTCGGTGCCAGGGCCGCCTTCAGCTTCTGAGGATTGTGTTGGCCCCTCCGTCCTCGCCTCTTTTCTTCACCACGTGTCTTCTTCCTGCCGGGTGTCATCGTTCATCACGTCATCTTCCATTCGCCCTGGGAGTATTGTTGCCCTTCTGCAGCCCCTCCTGGGTCCCTGACGTTTGAGCCTTCTTCCAGGGAGGCCGCTGCGGCTTGACCACCACTGTGTCAGGGTTAATAGGGTACTGCCCTCACAGCCCTTAAATCAGGAATCAAGATCAAGATCAAAACAAAGCCATCTCCAGTTTATTTTGTGAGAAATTTGAATATTCAAGAACAGTTTGTAACTTGTTTAGACAGACGATGAAATTTCACTTATAAAATATATAATAACCCATAGGGACTCCCATATAGGAATGGAAAGTAGTAAAGGGCAGAGGTGGATAGAAAAGCAGAAGAGATGCACTCTCCCTCATATCCTGACAGTGAATGACTTGCGTAAGCGTGTTGCTTGTAGGCTTCCATGCCTTGGGAATGTAACATGCTAGATAGCGCATGACAATTAAATACTTTCATTATTCTATAAAGAAACAAAAAACCATACATATAATTATGTATTCAAAATACCACATCAATATAATTTACAGGGCATAAATATGATAATTTTGCCAGTAGGCCAATTAGTGGGAATATCCAGAGACATATAGTTTTATATTAGGAAAAGACCTGGGCTCCGAGGGGCAGTGGAGAGTTGCCAGCAGTAACCAGATTTGGAGACTTTTGTCCGAGCCTTAGAAAAAGCGAGTAATCACTTCTTAGCCCGATTGTACATCCGGTACTTGAATGCGACGGTCAGTCAAAACAGATTTTTTGAATTTGAGCAATAGTTATGATTTTAAGTCAAAAATATGGTTTGCCTCCCCACCCCGGACCCCCCCACCCCTCATCATCACTACTGCTGTCATCATCACTATAACTTTCACCATCATCACTACTACTCACCATCAATAATATTATCACCATCGTCACTACTGTCATCATTATCACTGCAACTATCACCATAATCATTACTATTATCACCATCATCTTACAATCACCATTACTTGTCAACATCATCACTACTATTATGACCATCATCACTACTATTAGTACTGTCACCACCATATCTACTACTGTCATCATCATCACTACCATCATCATCTATCACTACTGTCATCATTATCACACAACTACAACCATCATCACTACTATTATCACAATCATCACTACTATCACCATCATCCCCACTATTAGTACCATCACTTCTAATGTCAACTTAACTAACTTAACCTAACAAATGCAGGGCTAGTTGTTTTCGGGGCGTCATCTCCAGTAACCATCACCAATACTTTCACCATCATCACTACTACTATCCCCATCATCACTGCTACTATCACCACCACTATCACAACTACTTTCACAATCACGACTGCCCTCACTATCATAATAACCATTATTATCACTACTGGCAATATCATAACTGCTACCATAATCACCACAACTATCATTACTACACTCAGACACAATATCGTCGCCACTACAGATCATCACCACCATGACAAATACTATCACAATTGCCAACACCATCACTACAAATACCATAATCACCATTAACATCAAATCTGTGATGTGTGAAGTTCTGTAATGTGAGTTCCCCTACGGGCCACACAAACACAGAACGCCATTATCATTGCTGCCACAAAAGAATGTTAGAGGGGGGTATCTTTCGGGTGGGGGGATCGGGGTTCGGCTGTCAAAACCATATTTTTGACCTATAATTATAATTATTGCACAAATTCAAAACATATTTTATGACCGACCGTCGCATTCACGCACCGAATGTTTGTGTGAAGTTGGGTGAAAATCCGTTGAAGGGTCTAGGAGTAGTATCAGGACAGACAGACATTTCGGCCGGCATGGTACCACTATACGGGGGGCGATACCACTCTGCTAACGCAGAGTTGATAATATCATAATATATAATGAAATACTCAGTGTACACTTAAAATTAAAGCAAGGTTATATGCTGGCACACTGCGCGACATATTAGTTTCAATGGACACCCAGAAACTGGTGGGCCCTAGACCAATGGCCTACTTGGCCTATTGGGAAATCTGGACCTCAAATTAGTGATAGTAGCAGTGATGATGGTAGTAGATGATGGGGGTAGTAGTTGTGATGATGGTAAAAGTATTGGAGATGGTTACTGGAGATGTCGCCCTGAAAAAACTCGCCCCCTAATTTGTACGAGGAACATGCCCCGTTTTGAATAGGTTAGGTTGGGTTAGGACCGTTAGGTTAGTTAAGTTAGTTTAGTTGACAGTAGCAGTGATGGTAGTAGTATTAGGGATGATGGTGATAGTAGTGATGATGGTGATAATAATAGTCATGATAGTGATACTACTGTTGTAGTGGTAATGATGACACTAGTGATGATGGTGACAGGAGTAGTGATGATGGAAACAGTACTAGTAGTAGTGATGATGGAAACTGAGATAAGTAGTGATGATTGTAAAAGTAGTAGTGATAATGATAGTAATGGTGAAGGTGACTACTAGTGATGATTGTGACAGTTGTAGTGATGGTGGCAGTATTTGTGATGATGGTGATAGTATTATTGATGATGGTAATACTAGTGATGATGGGAATGCAGTGACCACCAGTTGATTTAATTGACTGATGATGTGGTCGAGATTACCTGAAAACTTGACACTGTGAAATTGCTGATTAGCAATTATTTTACCGAGAGAAGGGTTAATGGCTCCCTTGGTATACCTTTCAAATTGAGCCTAGGTCAATTGTGGGGTATCATACACATAACCTGAAATGAGGGACATATGCCGGCCCAACTTCATCACAACTATGTAGATTTTGGAGGTATCATCGTCCTTGAACACAATATCAAGGACTGGTTTAACGACTTCAAGATAAGTAGCAATATCGTGATCTTCCTTGAAATGAATAATTTCGAGCGATTTACCTGCCATTGTGATTTGTGGTATTGGTTATATTGGGTGAATTTATAAATTGAAGTTGATATGCCGAGTTGAGACACCGCTGCCGCCAGTGTTATGCGAAATTATAATTTAACGTGTTTTCTAGTAATTCCGTTTTCCACCTTAGGAACAAACTTCAATGTTATAAGTTACACAAATTATAATCAATAGACACAGAATACACAATCAAGGTTAACACGTTTTATTCCTTAACCCTTTCACGCTTTTATGATTCAGAGGTTGCCAGATTAGCAATAATAAATAGAGTTCTCTCACTCTTATAATTACCTCTCCAAAATTAGCTTTCTGCCCACAGCTAACTCAAAGACAACTGCAGAAGTTGAAGTAACTAAACCAAAGGTTTATAAACACCCCTGATGGTAACAAAGGCTTTAAAGTATTACCAATAGGCTCAAAATCGCGTCATATGCGTGAAAGGGTTAATAGTTAGGGTACAATCATAGGTCAAATAAAAATAGATTAAGATCGAATCTCATAAATATAGGAATGAACTCTTCGATGGAACATAAATAATGAGGTATGAATATAGATGATCACTAGAATAATAATGATCTAGGAATATATAAGTTAGGTTACATATAGTACATATGTTATAGTTACTGCGATGACATACACACAGCACTGAGTTTATGGAAATTAAAATACCGTTTGATTGATGATTAACTTCTACATTAATTCAACATAGACAGGAGATTAAACTCAAAGAACTGAAAGAGTAATAATAATTAATATAAATTCACAAATAGGTTAAAT
>CM064496.1:17139344-17141844 GCA_032716605.1 Paralithodes platypus | reverse complement strand
TAGCACTTGAATGAAAGGCGACCCTTCCACCCAAGGCAGCCTTCGTCGATGGACACCTTCCTCTTCGGGACGTAGGCAAGCTTGAATCCAGCAAGCAGGTAGCGCATCACCGTGCGGATCTTCACTAGCCTGTCTTTGGTCTGCTTGATGACTGCCTTGCTGTTGAATGTGTGGAAATTGCTCAGCAAGGCTTGGTGACCTGCATGGTCGTGCGAAACGTTGGGTAATTATGTAATCCATCATTTAACCAGTAGTGACGTACAGTGGGGAGTTTGTTCACACCCATGAGGAAGTACAGGCCAAGGAATTTGGCCATGTCCTCCTCACTGAATGATGTCCACAGAGAACCAACGAATAAGGCATACGCGTTGGTCTCATTCACCAGGAATCTGAGCAGTTCTCTTGTAAAGAAGAGCTGGAAGAACTGCAGTGGTGTCACTGGTGCTGGAACCCGCAAGCCAGGGGTTCCAGTGAAAGGATCAACATTGGGTGTGAACGGGTCTGACGTCTACTCGTGATCCTCAGCATACATGGTGGGGGGCGTGGAGGTGCATGTGCTGGGAGAGCACCACGTCGTCCGCCTGAACGACGTATGTAACCTCTGCGGCCCCTGGGCCTACCACCTCGGCCCTTCATGGGCCCAGATTTTCGGCGGGGAGGGGGTGGGGGGTCGTCTTCTGCGGAAGATGAAGGGGGTGGGGGTGATGGTGGATGTGATGAGGGTGATGGAGAAGGTGGTGTGGTGGAGTCAGGGCGTGTGCATGATGGTGGATGTGATGAGGGTGATGGAGAAGGTGCTGTGGGTGGATGAAGTGGGGCAGGAGGAAGCCTCTGTGGAAGCTCCTCATCGATTGCCGCAGCAATCTCATCGTGCATGATTTGGCGATGTTCAGGCGGAACAAACGCCAAGTAGCGCGCCTCGCTGTTACCCAAGGAGATCAGCGAGGGGGAGGCTACGTTAGGAGACAGGACATGTGTGGTGGGGTGTTCAGACTACCCATCGGCAGGAGTGAAGCCAGGATGCGGGGGCTGTCTGAAATGTTGCTGGCCGGTGATTCTACGTGAGGTAACAAGGGACCGCCATGCAGGGTGCGTCGTGAAGCAGGAGAAGAAAAAGATTAGAATGATGTGTGGAAGTCCGGGAATGGTAGTGGTGTGAAGACATGAGAGGATGTTGATGGTTGTGGTGAGAAGACATGAGAGGATGTTGATGGTTGTGGTGAGAAGACATGAGTGGATGTTGATGGTAGGATGGGTGCTGGTAGGACGGGTGGGGATGGATGAGGTGGGGCGATGTGGGGTGATGTACGGGCTAGCGGGACGGGTGTTGATGAGACGTGGCGAGGTGGGGTGATGTGGAGTGATGTACGGGCTAGGGGGACGGGTGTTGATGAGAAGTGGCGAGGTAGGGCGACGGGTGATGATGAGCAGTGGCGAGATTGGGTGATGTGGAGTGATGTACGGGCTAGGGGGACGGGTGTTGATGAGAAGTGGCGAGGTAGGGCGACGGGTGACGGTGATGATGAGCAGTGGCGAGATGGGGTGATGTACGGGCTAGGGGAACGGGTGTTGATGAGAAGTGGCGATGTTGGGCGACGGGTGGAGTTTCTGGAGGTGGAGGTGGAGTTGGTGGAGGTGGAGCTGGAGTTGGTGGAGGAGGAAGTGGAGTTGGTGGCGCTGGAGCTGGAGTTTGTGGAGGAGGTGGAGTTGGTGGAGCTGGAGTTTGTGGCGGTGGTGAAGTGATAATCCTCCTCCTCTTCCCCCTGGGCGGTGGAGAATGGGTCAAATCATCATCATCATCCGTCTCACCCGCCTCATCCGTCCACTCCTCTTGCTCGCTCCCCATGTCGTCCTCGCTCTCGCTCTCACTGCTGGACATGTCGAGGATGGTAGCAAGAATGGAGGCCAGCTGGTCCTCCGGGATGGGGCGTTTTCTATTCATGGCTAGTCGACTAGATGTGTAACTGATCTGTAATGGGAGGGGGGGGGAGTATAAAAATTAATACAGAACAAAAAAAATAAAAATAAATATATATATATAAATATATATATATATATATATATATATATATATATATATATATATATATATATATATCAATCAACAATTAGAACAAAAAATGAATAAAACTCCCAAAAAATAAAAATAAAATAAAGTAAAAAATTATATATATATATACTGTATATATATATATATATATATATATGGGGGGAGGGGGAGGAGTATAATAATATATAATAAATAGATACTAGCCTAGTAATATTTATATGAGGGGAAGGGGGAAGGGGGGGGGGGGAAGGGGGCAGGGGGGAGGGGGGTGGAGGGGGAGGGGGGGAAGGGGGAGGAGTATAATAATAATATATAATAATAGATACTAGCCTAGTAATATTAATATGGGGGGCAGGGGGAAGGGGGGGGGGGGGAGGGGAGGGGGAGGGCGGAGGGAGGGAGGGAGAGGAGTATAATAATAATATATGATAAATATATACTAGCCTAGTA